>CM052897.1:6460049-6650166 GCA_028534135.1 Potos flavus | reverse complement strand
AAAAAAAAAGAAAAGAAAAAACATAATGCTCAGGGAAAACAGACAAACAACAAACAGCACATATTGTATGATTTCATTTATACATGAAATGTTCAGAATAGGCAAATCTTTAGAGACTGAAGTAGGTTAGCCATTATCTGGTGCTGGAAAGGAGGATGAAGGGAGGGCAAAATGGGGAATGACTGCCAATAAGTACAAATTTCCTTTTTGAGATGATAGAAATGTTTTAAAATTGGATTATGGTGATAATTGCACAAATCTATAATATATTAAAAGCCATTGAATTGTATATTTTAAACAGGTGAACTTTATGGTATGTAAATTATATCTCAATAAAGATACTTAGGGGTCGCTGGCTGGTTTAGTTGGTAGAGCATGCAACTCTTGATCTTAGGGTTGTGAGTTGAAGCCCCACATTTGGCATAAAGCTTATTTTAAAAAAAGAGAAAAATAAGGTTGCTTAAAAGAATGGTCAAAAATTTGAACGGCACTTTACCAGAGAATGGATGGCCAAGAAACTCGTGAAAAGATACTCAGTGTGAATGTAATTAAAGCCACAATTAGAATGGGTAAAATTAAAAAGACTTACTTTACCAAGTGTTGGTGAGGTACGAGGAACTGGAACTCTCATACACTGCTGGTGGGGAGATAAAATGCTGTAGCCACTTTGGAAAACAGTCAGAGACTATTAAGAAGTTAAACATACAGCTACCATATGATCCCACTATTCCACTGTTAGAGGTTGAATTGTTTTCCCTGTCTATCCCCTAAACCCAAATTAATATGTTGGAAGTCTTAACCCCCATTACCTCAGAATTGACCTTGTTTGGCATTAGGGCATTTGCAGAGGTAATCAAATTAAAATAAATCATTAGGATAGGTCATAATCCAGTGTGACCAGTGTCTTTTTCAAAGGGGGAAATTTAGGGGCACATGGGTGGCTTAGTCGGTTAAGCGTCTGCCTTTGGCTCACGTCATGATCTCAGGATCCTGGGATCGAGCCCCACATTGGGCTTGCTGCTCAGCTGGGAGTTTCCTTCTCCCTCTCCCTCTGCTCCTCTCCCCCACTTGTGATTTCTCTCTCTCTCTCTCTCTCGAATAAATGGAAAAATCTTTAAAAAAATAAAAAGGGGAAATTTAGAAATAGAGACACAAACAGAGGGAGAATGCCATGTGAACATGAAGACAGCCATCGGCAAGCCAAGGGGAGAGGCCTGGAACAAATCCTTCCCTCACAGCGCTCTGAAGGAACCAATGCCCGTCTTCATGTCCCACTTCTAGCTTTTAGGTCGATGTGAGATGATAAATTGCTGTTACTGAAAACACACAAGCTGTGGTACTTCGTTGTAGCATCCCTAGGAAACTGATACACACTGCTAAGTACTAAGTATTTACCAAAGAAAAAGAAAGCGTATATCCATACAAAAACCTCTAAATGAATGTTCAGAGTAGCTTTTTGTAATAGCCCAAATCTGGAAACAACACAGCCATCCATCAAACAGATGACTGGAAAACAAATTGTGGTAGATTCTCTGCAGTGGAATGGTACTCAGCTGTAAAAGAGAAATGAACTACTGATACATGAAACTATGGATGAATTTCAAAGTAATTATGCTAATCAAAACGAGCTAGACCAAAAAAAAAAAAAAGTATGTCCTGTGTGATTCCAAGTATATATTCTCTAGAAAATGCAAACTAATCTGTAACGACAGAAACCACATTAATGGTTGCCCAGGGAGGGAGAGCAGGAGGGGACAATTGCTCATTTTTTTAAATTTAAGGAAGTGCATAATGAGACTTTTAGGAGTGGCAAAAATGTTCATTTTCTTGATTGTGATGACAGTTTCATGGGTATATACATATGTCAAAATTTATCAAATAGTATACTCTAAATATATGCAGTTTCATGTGTCAGTTATACCTCATAAAACTTAAATTTTCAAATAATTTTTATTTTTTTAAAAGATTTTATTTATTTGAAAGAGAGAGAGGAAGAGATAGCAAGAAAGAGCACAAGCAGGAGGCAGAGGGAGAGGGAAAAGCAGACTCCCTGCTGAGCAGGAGCCTGACATGGGGCTCCATCCCAGGTCCCTGGGATCATGACCTGAGCCAAAGGCAGACACTCAACCGACTGAGCTCCCCAGGCGCCCTTCAAATAATTATTTAAAAAAGGAGGCAACCAACAAGTATTTATTGGTGGCATTAAATAGAGCCGTTTTTTGGGTTTTGTTTTGTTTTGAGAGAGAGAGAGGGAGAGGGAGAGGTAGGGGAGGGTCAGAGGGAGAAAGAGAATCCTAAGCAGACTCCACATCCAGCATGGAACCCGACATGGGGCTCCATCTCACAACTCTGAGATCATGACTTGAGCCAAAATCAAGAGTCAGACATTTAATGGATGGAGCCACCAAGGCACCCCAATAGAGCAGTTTTGATAGAGGGGAAAAAGAAGAGACAAAAGAGTTTTAAGAGTAGATCTGGACATGGTAGATTAAACATAGTTATTAGTCTCCACTCGCTTCTAAAACTCCACTGAAATTATTTTAGCAAGCATAAATGATTTCAGGAAGCATAAATCCACCAGAAAAAAAAAAAGTGACTGATAGAGGAGATGAAACAGATAACAGATGCCAACAAAATTTTGGGAGCCAAAAAGCTTTTGGAGTGACAACAGCAGCATTGGTTGAAAAATTTACAAGGAGCAAAGCCCCAGGTATCCTGCCCTGCACATCCACGGATGGATAGCTGTCCCTCTTGTACCATGGCAAGGCTCAAGGTGGAGGGAAGGTATCCAACTCAAAGTAGAAAGATTCAGTCTAAGTCAGTGATGATTGGCTCATGTGAGACTGTGCCAGCTGCCTGCCCAAATTCAGTCCCAGAACACTGAGGGCCAGACTTATACGAGTCAGGCTGAGAATTAAAGGGTACCTCTCTGGGTAATTGAACAGCCCAAAGCGGGGAAAAAGGAATATATAGAGGCAGACACCTGAGAGTTCTCCCAGTGAAATGGCCAGGTCCCCCTTGATATCTCTCCCTTCTCTACATACAAAGAGCACTCCCAAGTTCTTTCCAGCTTACCTCTTCAGTACCAGTAGATAACCAAAGATGACCAGACATCTGATAAAAAACTATGACTGGAGGATAGTGATCAAAGCAAATATAAAAGAGGAACTTGGAGGAAACAAGGTAGTATATGGAGCAGAAGAAAATTAAAACAAAAACACTCTGTAATATTTTCAGAGATAAAAGATGGTACTATAGTCATGGAATAAGAACAGGACTATTAAAAAGTATTCAGAGAATACGAAAGAGCTTTCAAAAATTAAGTTACAGTAACAGAAATTATTTTAAAAATTAGAAGTGTTGGAAGGTAAAGTACTTTCTCCAGAAAGTAAAAGAAAAAGCCAGAGAGATACAAGTAGAGAGAAAAGAAGAAGATTTATGGATCAACCCCGAAAATTCAACACTGAATAAGGAATAAGGGGATAAAATTATCAAAATAAGTAGAGAAAATGTCCTAAACCTGAAGAACCTGAGTTTCTAGATTGCAAGTCCTTACCCAGAAGCTCAATAAATAAAAAAAGAACCCTACTTAGTGGTTTGCATTTGTGGAACACTGGAGAAATAAAAGACCCTAAAAGTTTCTGGAGAAGAAACAGGTTGTATCCAAAACATTAGGATTTAGAATACTGTTAGATTTCTATATAGCAACTCTGGGAACTAGAAGACACCACAGCATCACTTCAAAATTGTGGAGGGAAAAAGGTTCACTAACTTGAACTTCTAATTCGATTATGTATGTGGGTTAAAAAAAAAATTCTGTATGTCAGTTATACGTATGGATAAAATAAGGACATTTTAGTCATTCAAGATCTCAAAAAATTTACTTCCCGTATACCTTTTATCAGGAAATCACTGGAATATATGCTCCACCTAAACCAGGGAGTAAACCACGAAAGAAGACGATAAAGGATCTGGGGAACAGATGCTCCAGGATAGGAGAAAGAGAGCCAGGAATTTCAGAGATGAAGGGGAAGAGACATCCCTGGAAAGCGTCAGCTCTTTAGTGGCCTAGGGAGCAAACAATCTAGACTGGAACAGGAGAAAACCCCTGAGGAATATCTCCAAGACTGGAATGAAATCGATAGATTACCTCAAGTGTTTGAATTTATTAAGAGGAGATTTACAGCTCTGTTGGAGAGTTTGAGGATGAATTAGTGAAAAACACATAATAAATACTAAGCTTCCCCCAAATTGAAAGAAAGTATAAGAAGAGAAAGTAGTAATTACTAGTTCCACAGAAAACAAAAAATTGTACAAGAAAAGCAAATTTAATTATACTATTCCATATGATTCAGCTGTATCTGTTATTTACTTAGTAACAGCACTGTTGGCGCTGAATATTGATTTGAACGAATATGGTGACTTAAATTGGGAGGATGGAGAAGAAGTCCATGGGGGTGGGGGACAGCAGAGGAGAGTGCTCTTTTTGTTTATAAGCCTGGTGGTATTATTTGACTTTTAAAAATCATATAGGGATGCCTGGGTGGCTCCGTTGGTTGTGTCTGCCTTCGGCTCAGGTCATGATCCCAGATTCCTGGGATTGAACCCTGAGTTGGGCTCCCTGCTCAGTGGGAAGTCGGCCTCTCCCTCTCCCTCTGCCCCTCCCCCCCATGCTCCCTCTGTCTTTCTCTCAAATAAATAAGATCTTAAAAAAAATCGTATGTATGTTACTTCAATAACAATTTAATCAATCAACCAATGTTTTATCAGATCAGTGATGAGAACATGGAAGAAATGGAGTATAGTTTATTCTCTTAATTTGGATAGTAAAGGGAAGGGTAAAAACAGGAAGATATTTGGTATCACAAGGCCAAATAATTTTTCAGAACAGAAGAGATTATAAAGTATTTTCAGTTGAAGGAATGGATTTACTGGAAAGGAAGAAAGATTTCCTTAGACAGTAAGGTCCCAGAGGAGGTGGTGTGGTGTGGGTCATGCATTTAGAATTCAGGTGGTAAGGGGAGCCTGGCAGAGCAGTGGAGTGGGAGGAAATGGGTGAAGATGCAGATGCATCTGCATAATCCAGACAAGAAAAAACCAAGGGCATTCATTGTGTGAGACAGGCTTTCAGGATAATCTTCAGAAAGGCCAGACTAAGGAGGACGCCTAATGGATGGGTTTGGAATCTTGGAGGAGGGTGGAAAAGGTACAGAATGAATGAGTGAAGAAGGGCCTTGCAGGCCAGGTGCTGACCTGTGAGCACGGAGTGGAAGTTCCTCGGCGTAGGATTGAAAAGGAACCAGTTCTGTAACTTTCTCCGGCTATGCTCCGTATTCCCAGAGCAGAAGAGGAAAAATTAAGGGATTGGCAGGACAGAAATACCCTAAAAACAAGTCAGTGTTGAGCAAATCTAGGGCACTGAGGAGAAAAATCACTGAAATGCCTGTCAGGGGAGCCTCTAGATGGACGCTGAGGACAAACCACAGAACTGGAAGTTAGAGTGACTCTTCAGGTTCAGACGGAGGGAGGGAGTGCAAGAGGAGCTTGTGGCCTGAGTCGGATTTCGGAATTGAGGGACTTCCATATGGAGTAGCTTGGGTCCTGCCCGTTCCTTAGCTGAATTAGGGAGGAGGAAAGTCACCTGCCTAGGGTTGGTTTAGTGTGTCTGACTCCTTTAGGCTGTGCCGACCGCCCTTCCTGTATCCTTGCATTGCTTTCTCCCACTGTATGGTCATGGTTTTTTTTTGTTTTTGTTTTTTTAATTGGAGTATAGTCAACACACCGTGTTACCTAAGTTTCAGGTGATTCCACAGAGCTGTACATTTTGCTACTATGCTCACCACAAGTGTAGCTGTCACCATCTGTCACCATACAATGCTGGTAATTGACTGGTTTTGTCTTTCTCACTAATCTGCAAGCTTTTTGAGTGCAGCGACTGTCTTCTTCACCTCTATCTCAGCCCAGCACCTAGCGTGTAATATGTGCTGAGTAAATGTTTGTTGAATGAATGAATGGTAGTGGGAGAAAGGTGAAGACATGGTATAAATTTTATATATAAAAGTCTTGAGGGGCTCCTGGGTGGCTCAGTCGGTTAAGCTTCTTGATCTCAGCTCAGGTCCTGATCTCAGGGTTGTGAGTTCAAGCCTTGTGTTGAGCCCCAAGCTGGGCATGGAGCCTACTTTAAAAAAAAAAAAAAAAAAATCTTGCAACTTCTGCAAATGAAGACAAGGAGGAGGAGCGGTGGAGATAATCAAATTAAGTGTTCATGAAATTTGTAGAAAAAAAGAAATAAGGATGCGAAGGGACTGAAAGTGGACATGAGAAAAAGAGGAAGTGGCAATAAGGAGCAGTGATCTTTCTGGACCGTTTTTATTGTCTTCTGAGATGATGGAGACTGAGAAAAGTTGTGAACCCTGCTGCAGGAGATGGTGTCTTCCGGGGAAAGGCATTTGAATTGGCACTTAAGGGAATGAGTAGGAATTTGACCTGTATGTGGGCAGAAGGCCAGGGCTTCTAGGCAAGCAGGAACAGTACATGTAAATGCACAGAGGGTTAAGGAGTTGTATGCCCCACCAGGGGTTCAGAGTGGGTGAGGCAGAGGCAGATGAAAAGATTGTTTAGACAGACAAACTGAACTTTTATCCTTCCAAGTAGGTGATGGAGCACCACTGAAGAATTTCACGGAGAGCAATGCAATCAGATTTGCATTTACAAAGCCCACTTGATGGAAGTGGTTTGGAGGATGTATTAAAATGAGATGGGACCCGGAGGCACAAAGACCAATGAGAAGGATTGTGTGGTAGTGAGATTTAGAGAAGCTGGCTTTTAACTATGGCAGTGAAAGAGAATAAAGAAGGGGTGGTGAATGTGAGAGCTATTTAAGAGGTAAAAGCCACAATACTTGGTGATTAATAGGACGTAAGGTTAAGGAGGGAACCTTAGATTCTTGTGTGATGACAGGTTTCCCTGGTATCTGAGGGCAGAGCTTTCCTATGAAATCTTTCCCAAGTCCAAATGTTGCATAAAACCAAGAAACAATGACCTTTTCTTTTTATGGGAAAATCTTGGAGCATTCTCAAACCCAGAAAATAACCTCTCCTAGGCTTTTCCGATACTTTAAGACACATCTTGCTAACGGATGCACAAGGTAACTCGAGATAAAGCGCAGATGCTCACAAAGTTCAAAGCTCTGGCGGCTGGATGCGGAGATGCTGAGTGTAGTCCCAGGGAATGAGACTGGTGGTGCCCCTCTCCGCAGCCCAGGGTGCGTGCTGCCTCTGTAATGGCTGGCTGCAAGACCAGCACTGAACGCTACTTTGCTTTTTGCCTTCTTTTGTAAAAACGTGAAAATCCTCTTCAGATTTTTTTTTTTTGTTGCTAGCAAAAATAGGTATTAACATAGGTCTTTTGTGAAAGTGAAATGGTACAACACAGACTTTTGAAAAGTGTGGCATACCTGTATAGGTTTCCTGTTTGGGGATCTTCGTGAATGATGGCACCATTTGCAGAGATAGGGGATATAAAAAGAAGAGGAAATTTGAGGACAAAGATGATGTTTCATATTGGAATTTATCGGGCCATCCAAGCAAAGACTAGTATGCATAACATGGGGCCGGAGTTAAAGATTTGGAGCCCGCATGCAAGCGATTGTCAAAGCTGTGGGTTCTTCTATCTTCTTACTATTGTACTTAATTAGAAATTGGTTCTAGATAAATCTTTTTCAAAAAACTACTAAGCAGAGGCCAAGGTGCACAATTTAAAGCTCTTTTTTTTTTTTAGAGCTCTTTAATTGGAGAGAATTTTTATTTTTTATTTTATTTTTTTGTTATTATTTTTTAAAGATTTTATTTATTTTATTTGACAGAGAAAGAGAGATCACAAGTAGGCAGAGAGGCAGGCAGAGAGAGAGGGGGGAAGCAGGCTCTCTGGTGAGCAGAGAGCCCAATATGGGGCTCGATCCCAGGACCCCGAGATCATGACCTGAGCCGAAGACAGAGGCTTTAACCCACTGAGCCACCCAGGCGGCCCAGGAGAGAATTTTTAAAGATAAAGGATCAAGAAATTTCCATAATACATATAAATGAGAGAATAGTCATTCTTGTCTCTAAGAAAATGATTGATGCTTGTACTTGCAAGAAGCTTAATAAACTTAAACGGTTTGTCACCTGTTTTTCCTAATTAAGGCACAACATTTATATAGTTAAGTACATAAAATGCACAACACAGTGACTTTTAAAAATATATGTAGACACTCTTGTAACACAACCAGGTCATCTCAAGCTCCTCATAAGTGTCCCTCTGCAATCCTGTTTTTTCTTCTAGAGTTTTTACATCCTAAATATGGACAGGATGGGAGAATCCTCCCTTTCCTTGGCTAAGTCCTATAGGCTGCAGAGTCAGGATGTTCCTAAGAATAAAGTTAAAACCTGGTTTGAATTTTACAGTATGCACAGCATGTATCTTTAATTATTCTTGTATATGTTTCCTCCGGTTTCTTTAATGGAAATTATGAACACCTCTTAATTTTTCTGTCCTTTTTGAAACTTAACCTCTTAATATCGTCCCATCTTCTCTAGCATTCTTAAGAAATGAAGACTGGGGATGACAGAATTGGAAAGCCTTTTGTTTTCTTTGGGTTTCATTGTATTGTATGTGTCTACGTTACTATTGTCTGTCTTCCAGATTATTACGTCCTATAACTATTTTTCTAAGTTGGGAATAGTCCTGTCCATTTCCTTGAATATGTGTGTTTGATTTTTTAAAGTTATGCCTTTTGGGAGAGTTTTCTTTTTTTTTTTTTTAAAGATTTTATTTATTTATTTGACAGACAGACATCACAAGTAGGCAGAGAGGCAGGCAGAGAGAGAGGGGGAAGCAGGCTCCCTGCTGAGCAGAGAGACTGATGTGGGGCTCAATCCCAGGACCCTGAGATCATGACCAGAGCCGAAGGCAGAGGCTTTAACCCACTGAGCCACCCGGGCGCTCCTGGGAGAGTTTTCATAGGACTGACAGACAATCCCCATTTGTGGAGGTAGCTCTGTCTCTGTCACTGATCTTCCGGATCAGTAAACCATTTGGAATGTAAGATGTTTTTTCCCCCCTTGAAATTTGTACTGAGAAATAAACCATACATATATAAAAAAAAGAAATAGATAGTTAAAAGAATAATATAAAGCAAACACCCATATACCTACTACACAGGCCAAGAAGTAGACCACAGGCATACTCCAGGACCTTGTATATGCCCCTTCCTAAGACAGTCACTAGCCTAAATTTTGTATGTCATTCATTTTTTAAAAATAGTTTTTAGGGACACCTCAGTGGCTCAGATGGCTAAGCTTCTGCCTTCAACTCAGGTCATGATCCCAGGGTCCTGGGATCAAACCCCGCATCGGGTTCCCTGTTCAGCAGGGAGCCTGCTTCTCCCTCTCCCTCTGCTGCTCCCCCCGCTTGTGCTCTCTCACTTTCTCTGTCAAATAAATAAATAAAATCTTTTAAAAGTAATAAAATAGTTTTTAAAAACTGTATATAGGGGCACCTGGCTCAGTGGGTTGAGCAACTGCTTTCAGCTCAGGTCATGATCCTAGAGTCCTAGGATCAAGCCCCACATCGGGCTCCCTGTTAAGCAGGGAGTCTGCTTCTCCCCTGACTCTCCCTCATCTCATGCTCTCACTCTCTCTCTCTCAAATAAATAAATAAATAAATAAAGTCTTTTTAAAAAGTAATAAAAATAAAAACTATACACATATGTACATCTATATACATGCATATATGCAGTTTTAAAATATGTACATTTGAACATTATATAATGGTATTATACTGCATGTGTATTCTTTTGTGATTTGCTTTTTCACCCAATTTTGTGTTTTTGTAACTCCTCTAGGTTGCAGCGTGTAACTATAGTTAATTCACTTTCATATAGTATAGTATTCTTTTGTTCTGAAAACACCATAGTATATTTATTTATTTTACTGTTGATGGATGTTTGATGTTTTTTTAAATTTGTTTAAAGTAATTCTACAAAAAATATTTTTATATATGTGTAAAAGTTTCTCTAGAGTGTTTATCTAGAGGTACAACCACTAGTTTGTACAGTACATTCATAGTCCAATGTACCAGATAGTGGCAAACTTTTGAAAAGCAGTTGTCCCAATTTTTCTTCCCACCGGGAGTAGATGAGTGTTGCTGTTGCTCTGTGCCCTTGCCAACACTTGGTATTGCCCAACTTTTTAATTTTAGCCAACCTGGTAGTTGTGAAATGGTATCTCTTGGTGGTTTTAATTTGCATTTTCCTGGTTGATATGAGATTGAATATCTTTTCATTTGTGCATCCTCTTCAGTAAAATTCCTACTAGGTTATTTTGTAGGACTTTCTGGTACATTGTCTTTTTCTTATTGATTCATGGCAATTCTTTATTATATTCCAAATGTTAATTTTTTGTTACAATTATGAGAGTTGCAAGTCAACATGCTTCCTTTTCTGTTCTACAAATCTAGGAGAGATGCCTTGAGCAAACCTGGAGATTGAAAGGCACTGGCCCAGGCTTCTGGCCCAGGCAATAGAGGGCAGTGGCCACGTAGTTCTGCACAGGGCAGGCCCTGGAACTTTGAGAGAGCTGCATCTTAGTTACGGACTACTGCTGACCTGTGGTGCTTGCCTTTTACAGGTGGAACAGGAGGATTTTGTAATGGAAGGGCATGGCAAGACTCCACCTCCTGGTGAAGAAAGCAAACAGTGAGTCACAGTTTATTTAAAAAGGGTCCTATTACAGATCTTCAGAAGTGCTTTGGTTAAACATGCTGAGAGCATGTTTGCAGAGGAATGTGTACGTCGGGCACACTGTGGAACTCACCAGGTGCTTTGGTGGCTGGTAATGCATCGCGTCTATTTATAGACAGACTAACTGGAGGGACAGGAAAGTTGGCTTTGTAGTTTTTCACACTTGGGTAATCAAAATTTGTGTTACACTTGAGCAAAGCCTTTAAGGCTCAGGATGTTTCAAATTGAACTAATTCAGCTTGGTTGATTTCCAAAGAAAGTTTAAAATGGTATACTCTTTTCTTAGCTATGTCTTTATGAAGTGCACTAAATGAATAGACTGTTTCCCTGCATGCCAAGTGTGAATTTATTTGAATAGTACTTCCTGAAATTCTATTTCATTTAGTTATTTATACTTCTGTTCTCTGTTTAAATAACAAATTGTTTCCCTAAAGGAACGGGAGCCATAAATAATATAACTTAGCCAACATTCTAAATAATTCAGGATCTCTCCCCTGACTTCTTAAGGAGTGATCAGTTTTAAATATGAAATTGGGAGTCCTCAAGGTAGCTTTTTGGTGACCATGAGCAGATTTTTCTCCTCCCTTTGCCATAGAACTTGAAAAATTGTGTTGCAGAGAAGACTGGTGTTTCATATGCCCTTTTAAAGGAAGCACAGTTAAGGCTGGCCTGAAGTATTGACAGAACTTCTTTTCTTCAGACCATAGCCTCCTAAGCTAAATGGGACAGCGATTCGTGGAATTTACTAAAAATCTGTAGAAAGAAACTCCTCTCTCTCATCTTTTTTTTTTCCTTTTCTTTTTTTTTCGTAGAGAATAGTTTAGTTTTGGTCTGTCTTACGAAAATGATGTCTCCAAAGCTCTTAGGAATGAATTATGCAGAATATGCTGTGCTGCCACAAGGCCAGGTTCATTAAGAGAGAATGTTTGTCTTGTATTTGTTGTGAATGGAAACCAGGATATTTTCACAGCTGGTTTAATTTGCTAACCAGGCAGTTTTAAAAATAGCTTATAATATAAATCCTAACTTTGCTGTATTCTGTCAAATGCACATATATTCTACTTGGACTCATGGAATCATTTCATCTTTAGCACAGTAGAATGCCAAACATTGAGTCCCAGTGGAATTACAGGAACAGTGCGGACATTTCTCCCCGTCCTCTTGCCCACTCCCCCAACCCCACACTCTGGTCAAAGGTCTTATAATAGAAAAATTATTGCTCCCGTTTGATGAGGGTTTTCTGTGCACAGGGTACTTTGCTTAGATGCTGTGACCGTTACTTCCATTCGTGACAATGTACCATTTTACTCCGAGGTCGTGGTAGGTAACTTATCCATGGGAATGCAACTTGAAATGGAAGTTAGGATTTGAACCTGGATCTTTCTGACATTGAAGTGTTTTATAGTATTTCCTAAACCCAAATCCTTTGCCAACCTTGGGAGCTGTGTTTCCGAAAAGTACTGTGGTTAGCAAAACCGTGCCGGTGTTAAGATTAAAGCCTCATGGATAAGAGGGAGGTGGGGGAAGCAATGAAAATGGCATTAAGCCTACTTTTAAAGCACAGATGAAAGTTCTGTTCTCCGGAGGGTATCCGTTTCCCAAACAAACTAGTCTTTATCTTTAAAAACCTGCTCCAGTAACCCCTGTCCTGTATCAGCCTCTTTAGGTATTCAGAAGGCATCGCTGGGGCAGATTCTCCCACAAGTTTTATGTTATACAAACGGTGCTTCTTTTAGAGAGCTTCAGACAGCCTTGTGGACTTGTGTTGTGTCCTTACTTTGTTTTGTTTTCATGAGTCTCATACTGCCTTTTCACAGATGAATCCTGTTTTGTTTTGTTTCTGGTTTTGTTTTGTTTTTCTTCCTGAGCCTGGTCTGCTATCATGTATTGAAATGATAAAGCAGAAATGACTCTTCTCACTAGATGCTCCTCCCATAGACCTATCCACCTCTTCTATGGGAGTGGGGACCAAAGGCGATGTGGTCATTTGGTTGAGGCAACAAAAAGAAAAATGATGATGATGATATTGATGATGATTTTGGTGTCTCAGAACTTCAGTTGACAGAGGATGATTGAATCCTGGATAGTAGAATCTAGGAAATGAATACTACATTCTAGATCCTAGACGTGTACACATTGCCAAATGACTTGTGAAATTCCCACTTATTCTTTTATTTTTTTAGTTATAAAAATAACACAGTTGACTCTTAAACAACAAGGGTTTGAAATGTGCAAGTCCATTTATACATGAAACTTTTTTTTAAGTTTATTTATTTTTAGTAATCTCTACACCCAACATAGGGCTCAAACTCACAACCCCAAGATCAAGAGTTGCATGCTTTTCTGACTGAGCCAGACAAATATGGGAAAGTGCTGTAAATGTACTTTCTTTTCCTTAAGATTTTAAAAACATTTTCTTCACTAAATTCTACTCTTAAAACCAATATTGCACTATGGTTTTTGCTTGTTTGTTTGTTTGTTTGTTTGTTTAAGTAAGTAGGCTCCACACCTAGTGTGGAGCCCGACATGGGGCTTGAACTCACAACCCTGAGATCAGGAGATGGAAACTTAACCGATTGAGCCACCCAGGTGCCCCTACACTATTTATGTTAACTAACTAAAATTTATGTCTTTATTTTTTTTTTTTAAGATTTTTATTTATTAATTTGACGCAGAGAGAGAAATCACAAGCAGACAGAGAGGCAGGCAGAGAGAGAGGGGGAAGCAGGCTCCCCACTGAGCAGAGAGCCCGATGCGGGGCTTGATCCCAGGATGCCGAGCCGAAGACAGAGGCTTCAACCTACTGAGCCACCCAGGTGTCCCCTAACTAAAATTTAAATAAAAACTTGAAACAAAGCAAAAAAATAAAATAAAACATTTCTGGGGCGCCTGGATGGCTCAGTTGGTTAACTGTCTGCCTTCGGCTTCCTGCTCAGTGAGGAGCTTGCTTCTCCCTCTCCCTCTGCCACTCCCCCTGCTTGTGCTCTCTCTCTCTCTGTCAAATAAATAAATGAAATCTTTAAAAATCAATCAATCAATAAAATACTTTCTTTTCTCTTGCATACTTTATTGTAAGAATACAGTACAGAATTCATATAACATACAAAATATGCATTAGTTGACAGTTTATGTTATCAGTAAGGTTTCCAATCAATGATAGGCTATTCATAGTTAAGTTTTGGAGAGTCAGAAATAATTCACAGATTTTCAACTGTGTGGGGGAGTCAGTGTCCCAACCCCCGTGTTATTCAAGGGGCAATTGTACATGTTTGTCATAAAACATTCAAATGGTAAATGTAGATATAGGAATAAAAGTGAAACTCTTCTTTTACCCTTCTTCCCCTCCTAATCTTTGTAAACACTTTCTGTATATTTTATTTTATTTTATTTTATGTATTTATTTATTCTTTAATTAAGTAGGCTCTGCACCCAACGTGGGGCTGGAACTCACAACCTTGAGGTGAAGAGTTGCACACTCTACCATCTGAGCCAGCCAGGCACCCCATTTTCTGTATATCTTAAAACAACTAAATAGGATTTTTTTTTTTTTCCTCAACATAATTTTTCCGTGACTTGCTTTTTTAATTTGGCATCTTTCACAGACTATTTTATTCTCTTAAACATCTGCAGAACATTCTGTTGAATGGATGGACTATAATCATTCTTCTCCAGTAGATATTTTGGTGGTCTCTACTTCTTCGATTATTACAAATAATATTTTATTGAACGTCCTTATTCTTATATCTTTATTCACAGGTGTATTTCTGTAGAATAAATTTCTAGAGATGGAGCTGTCGGTTCATGGGATGTATTTTTTTTTTTTTTTTTTGCATGAAGGTAGCTGCTAGCAAATTGCCTTCTAAAGAAGCAATATACCCATGATGCCTTCCATCAACAGTGTATGAGAATGCCCATTTCTCCTCATCTTTGATGACAATAAAATTATTTATCCTTAAATTTTTGCCACTCTAATATTTTATTGTGTGTGTGTTGTTGTTTTATTAAAATAATCTCTACGCCCAACGTGGGGCTTGAACTCACAACCCCAAAATCAAAAGTCATGTGTTTCATGTGTCCCCCGGCTGAGCTAGCCAGGCACCCCTAATATTTTATTGTTTTAATTAGCACTTTTCTGCTTACTAATGAGATGGAATATCTTTCGTTAGTTTATCGGCCATAGATTTTTTGAATTTTATGTATCACTTATTTGCATATTATTCCCATTTTTCTATTGGATTGTTTCTTTTGATAGCTTTGTAGGAGCCCTATATAAAATATAGATATTAACCTTTGTCTTCTGAGATGTTTTAAATATTTTCTCCCAATCTTTATCTTTTAGCATTGGGGTATTTTTCATACTAATAAAGTTAAAACATTTTTATGTGGTAAAATCAGTCAGCCTTTATAGCTTCTATATTTTGAGCTTGCTGAGAGAAGTTGTCCCTACTCTAATGTAATAAAATACCTTAGTTTTCCTGCTTTATTTTTTACCTTTACATCTTAAAAAATTTTTTTTAAAGATTTTATTTTTTATTTCAGAGAGAGAGAGAGCGCACATGCATGAGCTGGGGTTGGGGGGAGGAGGGGCAGAGGCAGAGGGAGAAGCAGAGTCCCCACTGAGCAGGGAGCCCAATGTGGGGCTCAGTCCCAGGACCCCGGGATCATGACCTGAGCTGGAGGCAGACACTTAACAACTGCGCCACCCAGGCGCCCCTTTACCTTTACATCTTAATTGAACTGGTACTTATTTTCGTGTATGATGTGAGGCAGAGATCTAAGTTTTTTTCCAAATTGATTTCCAAAATAGCTCTCATTCATTGGTCTCAGTTTGTATGAATAGCCTATTTCATTTATGGAGGCCGATGGAACACAGCGCTAATAGAACGTCAAGGTCATGGAGCAGATTCTTGTAAGGATTAGGACTAAAATTATTTTTATTAGCTGATCTATGCTACTTTCTTTGCTTTATCATTTAACATTTTTACCATAGGTGCCAGAAGTTTTGAAAAAATTATTTATTTCCATGATGTTTATTTCAATGGATCTAAGTTCTATTAACAGGCAGGTTAGAGTAGCTATGCATGTAGAAAAAAACCCTCTTAAAAAATAATTGACTTTCAGGGCGCCTGGGTGGCTCAGTCGTTGGGCGTCTGCCTTTGGCTCAGGTCGTGATCCCAGTGTGCTGGGATCGAGCCCCGCATCAGGCTCCCTGCTTGGCGGGAAGCCTGCTTTCTCCTTCTCCATTCGCCCTGCTTGTGTTCCCTCTCTTCGCTATGTCTCTCTCTGTCAAATAAATAAAATCTTTAAAAAAAAAAATTGACTTTTGATATTGAGAAATATCTGTGCTAAACTGTTAATATGTAGATCAGTTGTACTGAATTCTGATGTATGTGTGAATAAGATTTAGTAGAGTGTATAGCTTTAAACACTTTGTGTATATATATATTGTTTCAATATTGTTGCTTTTTAATGAGGTTTATGAACTATTAGTATATCTAATATAATCATTTTTCTGAGGATATCTACTTTACGAGCTACTATAACAAATCAAACAACCTAAGTTTATTGCCGTATAATTACTACATTAAACTCACACAGCATTAATCACATAATGTGTTTAACACAGGGGTAAATATAAAACTATAACTGCTTTTCAAAAAGCATAAGCAGATAGTTGCTCATAGATTGTGTTTGACTCTGCTTATTTGAAAGCTCATTTTATATAAAATGTTTCCACCCAAGACAGGCTCTTGATTCGGTTTTATTTATGAGACAAGTGATGGTCTAGATGTTTGTAGGCAGATTATTTTTTATAAATTATTTGCAGCCAAATACCAGTTTTGGTATACGGTTGACCTTTGAACAACATGAGAGTTCGGTAGGGGCACTGACCCCCACACAGTCAAAAATCCACATATAGTTCTTGACTCCCCCCAAAATTAACTACTAATAGCCTACTGTTAATTGGAAACCTTACAGATGATATACAGAGTCAGTTGACACATATTTTGTATGTTGTATATATTCTATGCTATATTCTTACAATAAAATAAGTTAGAGAAAAAATGTTTCAAAATCATAAGGAAGAGAAAGTACATTTACAGCACTGTATTATACTTACTGAAAGAAAATCTGCATTTAAGTGGATCTACATAGTTCAAACCTATGTTGTTCAAAGATCAGCTGTATTAATGAATTTGGCTTCTTTTTAATTTCTTTCTTTTTTTAATTTATTTTTTATTTTTTTATAATTTCTTTCTTAAAATCTAATTTATAAACAAGAATAAGCTTTAAATCTCCATGTTTTTTTTAAATCTTCATGTTTAAATTGACTCATATTCTCAAAAGATATTTGCCTTTAACATACTACAGTGATTCAGTTTTTCTAGTAAGTCTTTAGTGATTGAATTTTCTTGAATCTTTTGGTTCATTTTATAAAAATTCAACATTAAAAACAAATCTCTCAAAGTGGGATCTCAAAGACATATTTGCACACTGATGCTCACTGCATTAATCATAACAGCCAAGCAGTAGGACAACCTAAATGTCCATTGACAGATGAGTGGATAAAGAAAAGATAAAGAAAATGACAATGGAATATTATGAAGCCTTAAAAGTAAGAAAATTCTGTCACATGCTACAATATAGATGAAACTGAAGGGCATTATGCTAAGCAAAATAAGCCAATCACAAAAGAACAAATGCTGTATGATTCCACTCATATGAAATATCTGATGTTAAAAATCATAAAAGCAGAAAGTAGAAAAGTGAGGATTGCTACAGTTACAGTTTTACAAAATGAAAAAGTTCTAGAGATCTGTTGCAAAACAGTGAGAATGTACTTAACACTACTGAGCTTTACACTTGAAAATGGTTAAGATGGTAAATTTAATTTGGTGTGTTTTTACCACACACACAAAAAAAGCAATCAAATTTAAATGTACTTTAAATGCAAAAATTCAGCCTGGATTTCAAAGACTTAGTACCTCAAAAAATAATGTAAAATTAATAACTTACATTGACTTTATGTTGAAATGATAATTTTTATACATGTTATATTAAATAAAACATACATATTAAAATTTTTAAAAATATCATTTTATAATGTGTTACAAAGACAGTATCCCCTTTTTAGGATTGTTGGTAGAATTAATTATATCAGTCCCTGTATTTCAACACCCTTGGGGTACCATCTTTTTTGATTTCCCTTTTTTAAGGGAGAATCTGTTCAGAGCTTGCATGGGAGACCTATATGGAAATCAAAGTGTTGAAGATAGTTTTATATTGATTTGGAGAGAAGAATGTAATTTATGGAGTCAACATTGCTCTTTATACTCTCGTGTGGTGTAATGTGGCTTTGGGCTTGAGGTGCTATTTTTTAAATGTCTTAACTCCGATGTCTTGATTAAATTCTCTTCTTACTAATTACATTCCTCCCAACTTAACTGTCTAGTTATAAAATGCCCTTTTAATTTTTCTGAATTATTAATTATACAGACCTTTCATTAATTCTAACAGCTTGTCCTTACCTTATCTTTATTTCTGCTCCTATTCTAATTCATTAACTTACAGCTCTATCTTCCTCAGATTCATCTTATACTGCAGTGCAACTTTTAAGTTTATTCTTCCCCAGTCTCTACACTAAAGATTCCTTTGATTAGGATATTCCTTGTTTCATGTTTAACCACCAAATTTAATACTAAGTTCTTTCACAACCATTCTTTTGGGTGCTTATTTTAAAAAAATGGGGACAGCTCTATAGTATTTCCTAAATACACATGCACACACACACACAGAAAAAAAAAGAAAGTATTTCCAAGTCACTTATTTTACACATAATTATCTTCAAAACACAAACTTTGGTATTTGGCCATAGGAAAGAGGTGTTTTTATTTTAATATTTTCTGTGTTCTACCATCAGTTTTTCACCAGTTTTTTTTTTCTTTAAACCATTGAAATATGTACATGTTGAAAGAAACTTACTAAGAAGTACCAAAGTTAACTCCGTGTAAACTCAATCATTATTACACAGTGGTAAACTGGACATCAGAAGACTAGTTGCATTTCTATATAATCTTCTTTGATTGTTTTTAAGAGAAAGGAAATGAGTTTTATTTTCAAGTTAATTGGTATTTTGAAATGCTGCAAAGAGGTTCAATAGATGATAATTATGCTCATGGAATTTTTGCTGCTGGGAATTTTAGCATAACCATAAACATTTTGTATTAGATCCTTGGGAAACTGTCCGTTGCTAATAAATTTTGTAATTTGCATTTAAGTGAATGAAAAAAATTAATTCTCTGAAAACATCTTTTTTTTCCCCCCAAGAGTCTCAGAATCATACATAATAAGTTCTGAATTTCATGAGGTTTTTCTTGGATGTCTGGGCCATGGATTAATTACAATAAGAGTAACTTCAGGAGCTCTGTGTTTCCTAGTTGAAAATGATACAAACTGTGTGGGTTGCTGCTACTTACAGGTTCCAGTGGTGACTTTAACCAACAATGAATAGGGTAGATCACGCAGTTTTTAGAAAACTGCAGTTAATTTTATAATAGTCTTAATTATTTAGCTTATATTTTGCTTATGGAAAAACTAACTGCCTTTATGGAAAAACATTACTCAAAAGGCAAGATGCATTTGTCCGGTTCCTTGAAATTGGTGTTTTAAGGCTTTTTTTTTTGGAGATGTTATTATCGTGTAGTTATAAAATGTTTTTGAAATGTTTGAAGTAGCGATTATAGGTAAAGAACTACCAGTTCAGCTGCAAGAATCTCCAGGGGTGTCGTGAAGAGAAGCTAGTGTTTATTTCCCCAAAATGTTATGATCACTAGAGGGTGTGGAGACAAAGCTCTGCCCTGAGCACTTGGCCTGGGTTTCCCTTCCTGCTGGGAATGTCTGTGCCCTGAAGTTCGGGCTGAAGGAGAGGTGAAGAATGTGTTAGAGAGGAGGCACACCATGGCAGGTTAAGCCTTTTTGCTAGATCTTCAGTTCTGCAAGGACAAAGACCTTTGCTAGCTTGGTCATTGCCAACGGCACATAGAAAATGTCAATAAACATATTGTATTGAATGAATGAAGTTGTGTGAGTGCTAAGAATCCCTGTTTCTACACTCACTTTGAAAATCTGAGGTCAAGTTATTAAAAATATTTTATTTTTTATTAGCAGAAGGGAGGTGATTTGACAATATGTCATGTTTGGCCTTATATTCAGTACTTCCTTAAGTATATTCCAACAGACCTGATATTGAAACTATTCTTTAAGCATCTCTACCATAAGCAAGTTGTTGATTATTGTTTATTTAGCAGAAGATGCCTTTCCATCCATGTCTGAACTTTTTCTTTGCTTCTGGGGGCCTCCATTAAGTGGCCTTTAGCCTACCTGTGCATATTTTTTCTATCGTTTAAAGGATCTTGGGGAGCCTGCCAGCTCAGTAAGTTAGAGCATGTGACTCTTGATCTCAGGGTCATGAGTTCAAGCCCCATGTTGGGCATAGAGCTTACTTTAAAAGAAAAACCTAATTAATTAATTACCTATTTAATTAATTAAAGGATCTTTTTGCACCCATCCAGTGACTCTCCATAAGGCCTTCCATGCACGTCTCATTTCCTTCCCCACTATATGCCTTTGTTCAGGCAGAGAGACCCTTCTTTCTGACCAGGAATGAATCTGGGTTTTGTGGGAATGCTCTTCAAGAGCATTAATTTCAAATACAAGTTGTACAGAAGTGAACATTTATTTACAACAAGGAAAGAAATCACAAAAATGGCGACTTTTAAGAAGTTGACAAATACAAAATTCAGAAAAATAGCAATAATATTTGTATTCACTGCTTAACACATCACTGTGAAACTTTTTTCTCTCTATTTTTTGGCTGTATAGTCTTTGTTGCCCTTTCATATAACAATTCTGTGATATTTTCTAAAAGGAGAAATTGTTTATTACAGTATGGTTGACCAGAATATGGTTTTTCATATTGACAGATCAGCAAAGTTCCTTTCAGCCTCACAACTTGTTATTAGTAACATTATATAAGTTTTTAAGACTGTTATCACTTCGGGAAAATATCAAGTATCTTTTATATTGTAAGGGTTCATTTTTTCATGTACATTGGCTACTTTGAAATATTCTTTGAATTGACACATTTACATCATGATGCAGAGTAAGTTGGCCCAGTAACATCTTTGTATACAAGGATGGTTAACAATAACTGGACCACACACAGACGTGACTGAGAACCACGTGAATACATTCCACTAATCTCAAAATTAATATATTACCAATTTAACTTTCTTTTTATGGATCCCTAAAATGCCTGCAGCCACTCTAACTCTACTGACGGGGAGTCATGATGGGGAAAAGTCGAGATGGAAAGAGGCTGTGGTTTTAACAATATGGGTTAAGAGTGATGAAAATATTTTGTCTTTGCACACTTCCATTTAGAACAAAGCCGGAGTAGTCACACTTCCTAATTTCAAAATATATTACAAAGCTACAGTAATCAAAACAGTGTGATACTGGCATAATGATAGGCAAATAGACCAATGGAATAGAATAGAAAGCCAGAAATAAACACATATAAGGTCAAGTGATCTTTGACAAGGGTGCCAAAACCATTCAATGGGGAATGAAGGTGAGAGTCTTTTCAAGAAATGGTGTTGGGAACACTACTACCCACTTGCAAAAGAATGAAGATGGTCCCTGATCTCATGCCATGTACAAAAATTAACTCAAAATGGATTAAAGACCTAAGCTTTAGGGCCTAAAACTATAAAACTCTTTGAAGAAAACAGAAGAGGAAAGCTTCATGACACTGGACTTGGCAGGGATTTCTTGGATGTGACACCAAAAGCATAGGCAAAAATGGACAAATGAGACTACATCAAAGTTTTAAAATTTTGTGCATCAAAAGACACAGTCCACAGAGTGAAAAGGCAGCCTACAAAATGGGAGAAAATATCTGCAAGTCTTATCTCTGGTAAGGGGTTAATACATAGAATATGTAGAGAACTACAGCTCAACAACAAAAAATCAAATAACCTGATTAAAAAATGGGCAAAGGGCTTGAATAGACATTTCTCCAAGGATATATAAATGGCCAGTAAGCATATGAAAAGACACTCATCATCACTAATAATCAAAGAAATGCAAATCAAAGCCATAATGAGATACTACTTCACATACATCAAGTTAACTACTATCAAAACAAAAACAAAACCCCAAAAAACCAAAACCAAAACCAAAAACAACAAAACCAGAAAATAACAAGTGTTGGCAAAGATGTGGAGAAATTGAAACCTTTGCATGCTGTTGGTGGGATTATAAAATGACATAACTGCTATGGAAGACAGTATGGAGATTCCTCAAAAAATGAAAAATAGAATTACCACATGATCCAGCAATCTCCCTTCCGGGTCATCTTCACAGAAGCACTCGTCACAGTAGCTAGGAGGCAGAAGCAGCCCAAAGGTCCATCGGTGGATGAATGGATAAACAAAAGGTGGTATATACATACCATGGAGTATTAGCCATGAAAAAGAAGGAAATCCTGTAACATGCTACAGTGTGGATGAATCTTGAGAATATTATGTTAAGTGAAATAAGCCAGTCACAAAAAGACAAATACTGGATGGTTCCACTTAAATGAGGTATCTAAAGTAGTCAAATTTATATAAATAGAAAATAAAATCGTGGTTACGAGGGACCGGGGGAGAGGAAAAAGGGAAGTTGGTTAATGGGCATAGAATTTCAGATTCGCAAGATAAAATAGCTCTAGAGATCTGGAGATCTGTTTCACAAAAACGTGAATATACTTGACGCTACTGAACTGTACAACTGGTTAAGACGGTGAATTTTATAACAGGTGTATTTTACCACAATAAAAAAAAAAAGGAAAAAATAATAAAATAAAATAAAAAAAGAAGAAAAAGAAAAAACACATTGCAACAGAAAAAAGCAGGGAGATCATTTGGGCACCGTGCCAGGACCTCTCCTAGGGCTTTGGGAGAACCCCATGAAAGTGAGGGATCCTGCAGCTTCAGCTTCCTTAGCTTCACACGGAGCATCTGTTTTGACCCTTTTGGTCCTGTCCTTCCTTTGAAGTCCAGCTCCACGGATCTGTAGCACCTCTGTGTTCTAGCTCCTGTGTCTCTCTGGCCAGAGCCATTCAGTTAACAATTTATCTTGACGCTTTCTTGTCGACTATCCTGTGTACATGTTCTCTCTTCTTCCAATTAGAGGTTTTTTGTTTTGTCTTGTTTTAAGATTTTATTTATTTGACGGAGAGAGACACAGCAAGAGAGGGAACACAAGCACGGGGAGTGGGAGAGGGAGAAGCAGGCTTCCTGCTGAGCAGGGAGCCCAATGCAGGGCTCCATGCAGGGCTCGATGCGGGGCTCGATGCCAGGACCCTGGGATCCTGACCTGAGCCAAAGGTGAATGTTTAACAACTAAGCCTCCCAGGCGCCTCAACCAATTAGAGGTTTCTAAATGTTGTTTTCTTTTGCATCCTGTAAATACTTAGGTTCGTATTGTTCACCCATTTATTCCTTTGCTTATTTGTTTGGTCCTTCATCCAGCAAACATTAATTGAATACCTTCTGTGTACTAGATCCAGAAGTAAAAGCCATATAGTCTGCACTTAAGAAGCTCAGAGTTTAGAAGGGGAAGTACGGAGTAAATGGGTGACAACAGCAATAGGGCATGAAGGTGCTACCCCAGATGTGTGTCTGGGGAGCCAGAAGCACAGAGGACAACAGACTCAACCTGAAGTATCAAGGAATTCTTCCTCTAAATGCAAACTTGATTTTTTAGTTTTGGTTCTAAAGAATTCGAGAATTTTTTTTAATGTTCCCTAAAATTAGGTCTGCTAGCATTCTAATTTCTAAATGTAGTAAGAGTATAAATGCTAACATTCTGTTTTCCCAGCTAGAAGCCTTGGCTACTATATCCACCTTCTCATTTTGTTGGGATTAAGAATCCTGAAAAACTTAGCTCTTATGTTTGTATTGTTTCTTGTCAGCCTTCATCGTTGCCAGCATTTGATAGTACTGGAAGTTGATAAACTTAGAAAAGTCTTTACCTTTTTCATGTTCTCTCCATGGCAAATTCCTATTCATTCTTTAGACTCTGTTCAAAATCTCATATCCCCTGTGAAATCTTCTGTGACTCTCCCAGCACTTAGTTCTTTATATACGTATGGCATAACTATCTTATACCTCTGTTCTTTTTTTATGGCACTTACCATGCTGTTTTTTAAGGGGGGAGGGCAGAGGGAGAGGGAAAATCTTAAGTAGGCTTCACTCCTAGTGTGGAGCCCAACACGAGGCTCGATCTCCCGACCCTGAGATCATGACCTGAGCTAAAATCATGAGTCGGACAGTTAACTGACTGAGCCATCCAGGCACCCCTACCATACTATATTTTAATTATGCCTCTGCCCTTGAGGGTGTTAAAAATCAACTTTGTATCCCCCAGGGCCTGGTTCTAGTACAGTCTATAATATGTGGTGGATGCTTTAAAATTTGTACAAAACCCAAAAAGGTTCTTGACTGTATGAGTGAATGATGAGTCTAGAATTTGGAGTCCTATTTTTGAAAGAGTTGATTGGCCTTACTATATTTCATGGTCACAGATAATTATTCTTAACAACAGCCATTTATCTTATAATAGAACCACTTGTACCTTCTAAATATATTCTCTACCTCTTCCACCTCCACTTGGTCCCTCCCTCACCTAGATGGCCACAGCTGCCTTCCAATTTGTCTCTCTGCTTCTGCTCTTGATCTTCTATAGTGTATTATTCTCCGTGTACAAGCAGGATGAGCCTTTGAAAACATTAATCTGATCCTGTCTCTTCTAAAGTGGTGATAAGACCTCCATGGGTCCTTGAAATTCATACTTAGGGAGGATTTGGAGACTTTGCCCCACTTTATGGGAAATCCACTAAAGGTACCCACGTCCCATATTCAACATGTGGTTTTATTTATTTTTGCTATCACATGTTTAAAGAATATTAATAATTTTGCTGCTGAAGTTCTCTGGCTACAAATAACTGACTTAATTTATAATTATCTGAGATTTTTTAACAGCATTTTTAGGAATTTTTGTAAAGTGAGATTTATTTTCAAATGTCTCGGCCTTTTGGGTAAGATCAAGTGTAAATCCCAAATTTAACAGTGAATGAAATTCCTGGGTTTGGGGCACCTGGGTGGCTCAGTCAGTTAAGCATCTGACTCTTGATCCCAGCTCAGGTCTTGATGTCAGGGTCATGAGATGAGGCCCTGGGTTAAAAGAAAAAGAAAAAAAAAAAAAATTCCTGGGTTGTTATATTTTGAGGACGTTTAAGCATTTATTAATTTTTATGGTTATAACTTCCTTTTTGTATCTTTGACTTGTAAATATATTTTTTCGGGTCCTAAATATTTCCCTAGGCTCCTGACAAGCTGGTAGACTATAGTCATTAAATGGAAAATGAGTAATGGATAAAATAGTGCCATTTGGTCTCCTGCTTTAAAGTTCTTCTGTGACTTTCCACTATTTTTTTTTAAGATTTTTATTTTATTTTATTTATTTGTCAGAGAGAGAGAGGGAGATAGAGCGCACAAACAGGGAGGAGCGGCAGGCAGAGGGAGAAGTAGGCTCCCAGCTGAGCAAGGAGCCCAATGTGAGACTCAATCCCAGGACCCTGAGACCGTGACCTGAGCCAAAGT
Organism: Potos flavus; assembly: GCA_028534135.1. Taxonomy (NCBI): domain Eukaryota; kingdom Metazoa; phylum Chordata; class Mammalia; order Carnivora; family Procyonidae; genus Potos; species Potos flavus. The sequence goes on along the minus strand of CM052897.1, from coordinate 6,624,675 downwards.
CAGACGCTCAACTGACTGAGCCACCCAGGTGTCCGGATTGTCCACTATTCTTAAAAGAAAATCCTTACTGTGGCTCCTCCTACTCCTCGGATTCATCTTACACTTTTCTCTCCTGCTCCATGTTCTAGCCTCCTGATCTTCCCTCTTTTTTAAAAACTCTAGCGGGTTGCTTTTGAACTCAGCTTAAATGCCCTGCCTGAGATAAGCCTTCCCTAACCACCTTATCTAAAGTGAGCCTCCCTAGTGATTCTGTATGCCATCAAACACTTTATTTCCTTATAAGTGATTTCCTTCTCCTGTAGGGATATTGGCTGCACATGGACAGGAACCCTTCTGGTATGGTTTACTAACTCAACTAGCACGGAGTCAGGCACACAGAAAGCATTTAGCACATACTTGTTGAACAAATGAAGTTATGTTAATAGATTCTGTAATTTACCATCCTTGCATTGTTGGTATAAACCCTCCATGGTCATAGTGAACTATTCTCTTGAAACTGCTGAATTCTATTTGTTGATATTTTACTTAGGATTTTTATATTTGTCTTCACAAGTGCAGATTGATCTATAGTTTTATTTTTTGTACCATCTCAGCCCAGATGGATATCAGGAATATGATAGCCACATAGAAGAAATTAGGAAGCTTTCCCTGTTGTCTCCATAACTTTGGGAATAGTAGGGATGACATGGAAATTATTTGTTTGATAGAAGTTTGGTAGAATTCACCCAGAAAACCATTTGTGCCTGATGTAGTTTTCGTGGCTACTTCTTCGAATACCTTACAGATTTCTGCTATGGGTTTTTATTGTTATTTTCATAATTTTTCTCGAGTTGATTTTAGTAATTTCTATTTTCCTTGATTATCCTCCATTTTATTTAATCTTCAAGATTATTGATGTGAAGTTACATGTAATTCTCTTACAATTTAAGAAATACTCTCCGGGGCACCTGGGTGGCTCAGTTGATTAAGCATCCGACTCTGGATTTCAGCTTGCGTCATGATCTTGGGGTTGTGAGATCGAGCCCTGTGTCAGGCTCCACACTCAGTAGGGAGTCTGCTTCTATCTTGCCCTCTCTCTGCCCCTCCCCCTGCTCATGCTCACGCTTGTCTCTCTAAAATAAATAAATCTTAAAAAGAAAAATACTCTCCAAATCTGTAGTTATAATGCCCTCTTTCTGAGCCCTAATGGTAATTTATGACTTCTCTTTTTTAAAATTTGACCAGATTTTCCTTTTTTTTTAAAGATTTTATTTATTTTTGAGATCGAGAGAGAACATGAGTGGGGGGCAGAGCTAGAGGGAGAAGCAGACTCCTCGCTGAGCAGGGAGCCTGATGTGGGACTCAATCCCAGGACCCTGAGATCATGACCTGAGCTGAAGGCAGACGCTCAAACATGACTGAGCCATCCAGGCACCCAATTGATCAGATTTTCCAAAGGATTATCTAGCTATATTTTTTAGAGCAAAAAAGGTGTTAGTTTGATTCAGTCTACTCTTCTTTGGTTATTGCTTTATGTTTATGCTTTTATCATTATAGATTTCTTTTTGATTTTTTACTTGTTTTCTAGATTGTGAATTAAGTGTTCAATTCATTCTTTCTGTCTTTCTTTTTATTAAAGATTTTATTTATTTATTTGTCAGAGAGAGAGAGAGCACAGAAGCAGGGGAAGCAGTAGGCAGAGGGAGAAGCAGGCTCCCCTCTGAGCAAGGAGCCTGATGCAGGATTTGATCCCAGGACCCCAGGATCATGACCTGAGCTGAAGGCAGATGCTAAACTGACTGAGCCACCAGGCATCCCTATTTGTTTTGTTTTTGAGAGGGGGGGGGGGCAAAGGGAGAGGGAGAATCTTAAGCAGACTCCTGCTTGATCTCATTACCCTGAGATCATGACCTGAGCTGAAACCAAGAGTCGGACGCTTAACCAACTGAGCCACCCAAATACCCCAGTTCATTATTTTTTAATCTTGTTTCCTAATAAAAATATTTTAGTATATTGTCCACAAGGTGCCAAATTTGAAAGATAACACACATATGAATGTATAAGTTTTGGTTTATTTGTTTAAAAATGTAAACTTTCGCGGCACCTGGGTGGCTTGGTTGAGCGTCTGCCTTTGGCTTGGGTCATGATCCCAGAGTCCTGGGATTGGGTCTCCCATCAGGCTCCCTGCTCTCTGCCTCTCTCTCTGTCTCTCATGAATAAATGAGTAAAACCTTAAAAAAAAAAGTAAGCTTTTTTGTTACTTTGTATCCTCATCTTGTAATAGTACAGTTTAAAAACACTGTCTTATGGTTAAAGAAAAAGTACAGCAAAAAAAAAAAAAGTACAGCAAATATATCAAAGTCCAGGGGCGCCTGGGTAGCTCAGTTGTTAAGCGTCTGCCTTCAGCTCAGGTCATGATCCCGGGGTCCTGGTATCAAGCCCCAAATCGGGCTCCCTGCTTGGCGGGAAGCCTGCTTCTCCTTCTCCCGCTGCCCTGGCTTGTGTTCCTGCTCTCGCTCTCTCTCTGACAAATACATAAATAAAATCTTAAAAAAAAAGATATATATATATCACAAAGTCCAAAATGTCTGGAAATACAGTGAAAATAATGTGTTTATTTCAGCTATTTCTTCAGATGAGCAAGTGGACTAATTGCTTTAAGGTTAGAGATATCTCACAAAACAAAGCTCTCTAGAGGTTGAAGAAAACGATCATATTATTTGAAGATAGAATTAATATTTTGTTTCTAAATGTGGTTATGTTTTCTGGCTTTTCATGCAGCTTGTTTAACACTTACAAGATAACACACATACATATATATATATATTTTTACGGTAATATTCTGCATTGGGGAATGGAGACCTAGCAAAATTACAAAGAAACCGTGTCCATCCCAAATGAAAACAAGGCAGCTGTACAGTCTCCATGCATTTGAACGTGTTGAGCATGCTTCACGTAAGTGAGCTTTGCGTAACTCATCTGGAAGGTATTGGAAGGATAAAAATAGACTAAATATTCAAAATTTCCATCCAAGGAGTTTCCTGCTTTTGCCTACATCTCAATTGTCAGTCTGGGTCCTGGCTCTTGCTCTACTCCGGGCTGTGAGAAGACAGTGGAAGCTTTTTACACCATAAATATTCAAGCCGCCAGATCATTGAGGCATTGGCTCCGCCTGTCCTGAAACAGCTCCTGTCCTGCTCTTCTGTCCGAGTGGAAAAAGCAAGGGAGGACCGCTGTATGAAGACCCAGAAACCAGGAAGACAAACGTGTGGGATTTAGGAAGGCGTCTTAGGTTCCTTTTCGAGGAAGGCTGGGCTTACAGAATCCATGGGTTTTCTGCGGGATGGCGTGTCAGATTACACTTGGTCGGCCTCGTTCATTTGGGAGACTCACGCTGTGGATCCCACTATTTTTGGTTTATAGAGATAGATGGAGTTTTGAGTCACAGGGCACTTTTGCCTGCTCTCTATCATTTTAGTTGCTTTATTTCCAAAGCAGTCCTTAGAACAAATAGATGGAGGTGAGTTCCTGGAAATGATGTGACTTCCATTCTTTATATTTGGGTGGCAGATCTCCTCCTGCCCAGCACTTCTGAATGGCAGTCCAAGTCCTTCATTCATTCATTTATTCACCTACTACGTGGGGCCTCAGACACCAGTGAAGGAAAATGTGGTATTTGTCCGTATACACACTGAGGAAGATCAACGATAGGCAAATTCTTATGCAAACAATAAATTGCGATTCTGACCAGTGTTACAAAGAAGCAGTAAAGGATTTTATGGGAGTGTTGAATAGGAAGGCCTGGTCTGGACTGGAAGGGTCAAGAAGGCCTTCCTGGAGTAATGACTTACTTTGAGATGGCAAGGATAAGATGAACAGAACTGCTAAAAGAAAGAAGCCAAGTGCAGAGTTTTCGAGCGGAAAGGAACCAAAGATACCATCTAGTAATGTCCAGTCTTTACATTCCAGTCAGAAACCTGAGCGTGGGGAGGTGAAGGGATTTGCCAACTAAGCTTGCACAGCCTGTTAGCCCCAGGGCTAGAGACACAAACCCAGCATGGGTTTCTTAGGTGGGTATAAATTGAGAGTGCATGTAGCCAGGAGAAGGGACCTAGGGATGGGGAAAGCTGGTAGGTTTTAAATTTCATGCTTACTCTTGTCAGCTGCAGAGCTACTTCCTCAGGTGGGAGAGGGGATTAAAGAGGGCTGGAATCTGCCGTATCCTAGAGGAAGTCAGCTTGCTAAAGCTGCAGCATAGTTTTTATTTGGGGTTGGGGGAGGAGATATCAAACCCACACACCCCCAAAACAATACATGTATCAAATACACACACCCAAAACAATACATGTGGACTTCAGTTGGGAAACCAGCCCCTGTTCTGCTTCTGTCTAGCTGTGTGATTTGAGATAAGTCACTTAACCTCTCTGAATTGCCAGTTTCAGTTTATACTTGGGTATATTTCCTTTTAGTCTTCTCCCATGCATTTTAGGAGCTTGTCAGAGATCAGTTGTGCCCTGTATTTCACCTTAATCGTTAAAAACTAGTCTCTTGTTTGGCTAAAGCATTGTTTAAGCCCCCTTTGAAAGAGCAGTTTGCCAGCCCATGCTTGCCCAAACAACTAGAGAATAACTGTAGCAAGCAAGCCAAGCTCCAGGATCTGCAAGAATCGTTAGCAACTGAGCATATTTCTGTAAACCAATAAAGGTTTTTATATTTTGTTCATCTGTTACCCTTATGCTGTTGCCACTTTCACATTCAGTGTGTGTAGGCGGAGAGTATGAGATAACAGCCTTTCACAAATGAAAGTGAGTGGAAAAGGGCTGCTTTCCCTTTAAGGCAGTTTCAACCCCAGCTCCCTCCCCTTTCCTGATTGACAAACCTACCCAAAGTCACATGATCCGCCTCTATTTGAAGGTCACAAAAAGCTGCTTCCTTTAGAGACAGAGGGGGAGAGAGAGAGCAAGAGGGAGAGTGAGTGAGAGAGTTAGTTCAAGCCAAAATGGCCGACAGAGTCTCTGCTGGTTTCTGAATATTTAAAATACAAAAAAACAGATAGACAAAAAGAAATCATTTTTTGGACCTTTTTTCATTTCCATTTCTACCTTGTATGCCTCAATTTGCTGGATTTAAGCACTGCTGCACTTTATGAGGTTGGTAAATATTTTCAATTTTTTTAAACCAATTGATTTATACGGATTTTGTCTAACCGTTTTCACTAGTGGTGTTGCAAATAGACATTTGTCTAGCGTGGAGACTGGCTTCAGACATTTCGTGAATCTGTGTAAATCAGACCCGTGATGTACTTTTGGTTCGGCATTTTAGAAATGGAAAAGCCTTGGTAGAATATTTAAATTTTGAAGTGATTAATTGCACTTTTAATTTATATACAGATTTTCATCATCATTTCTGTCTTGCAAATAAATGAAACTGCAAATAACTGGCAATTTGATATTTAGAAAGAGGTTTTTAAAAAACACAGACCTCTCCCTGCCCCCTTAAATCTGCTGCAAAAATTTGCATAAATATAAATGGGTTTGCATTCTTTCGGCTGCTAAGGCCGACAAAGGATCTGGGAGGGCAAGCACTACCACGGGAAAGCCTTTTTTTTTTTTCCTTCTCCCTTAAAGCTAGGCCATCCTTCCTAGAGAGATGTAGAACCTAAAATAAGACCTGATACATTTTAAACATCAGGCTGGGGGCGAGTGAACACCAGGAGGTTTGGGGTTTGTAGATTCCCCTGCTTGAAAACCTCCCAAGCAATGTGTGGATCACCCCTCTCTTCATTGCGCGCGCTCATTTGCACTGGGTCTCTGTGTGTGTTCTCAAATGTGCAGCCAGATGCGCTTTTATTTTGATCGTGGTTTGAACCAAATGGTAGGACTATCTTGTAAACATGGTGTGTTAAAGATCTAAACAGCAATTCACCCCATTAGGAATGAATTCTTGATCAGCTTTTCCCGGTAGACTGGCGTCCTCCATTTCTCACGGGTTAAAATTTTTGTTTAATACTATACAGATGAACTGGGCTTTTCAGCACAAATTCAGCGTGTGTGTGTGTGCGCGTTTGCCTGTTTGGGCCATGTAAACCATTGTTGAAGTGGTCATTTAGGGTCACATAAATAGGTAGCTGTATGGATGTGTATGTTAGTTACCCCCGAAACGGTGCGGTGCCCTCAAGTTAAATTCCATTACTCCCAGTACAGGATTCTAGAAAGCCTGGGAGCAGGGAGGGAAGAAGGCTGAAAACTTGCTTTCTCAGAGCCACCTCCCCCTATCATTGTAAGAGTGTGATGTAATGCTTCTCGTCTGGTGGGCTGAAAGGATCGTAGTTTGTGATGTGGCGGGGAAATTGCCCCCACCCCTGAGTAAATTACCCCACCCCCTCAGCACATCCCTGGCTCTGAGGGGCCTTGTTTTGTTTTCTTTTTTCTTTTTTTTTTCCTAATTTGTATCCTCCTGATTTATGCCTGGCATACTGGCATGAGAAAGAGACTGTTCTTCTAAATCTGTTACAAAGTATACTTTAGAATGGCATTTAAAATATGCAAATGGATGGAATTGTCATATCCCCATCATTAAATATGTAGACTTGGATTAAAGCTAATTAAGCAAAATGGAATAATTTTGATCAGAAGGGAGCAGTGTTTTTGTTTCCTTTTTAATTAATCTAATTATAAGATGCTTGCTGGGCCTGCAAGTGTTAAAAAAAAAAAGATGGAAGAAATGCTGGCCCGTTTTGAAAATTTGACAGTCTGGAAGAGGGTGTGTAGTGCTTTCAAAAGCTTTATTCACTGTTCAAATGGATTGGCCCCTTGTGCTGAAAATGGCCTGTTTCTTTGGGCCAATTGTGTGTAGATGAAGGGACTTTCACGCTAATTTAACAAAAAGACTCTGCATTTGAATACATAAAGATAATTAAAGTTCTCCATTTCTAAAGAGCAAGTATTATTTTTTTAAATTAATGTTATTATATTAGTAATGGAAATAAGTAGAGAAGTGACAGTTTAAATTCAACGTACATCTTTTGGTGATAGAAGTTCAGCTTTTGTGTAAGGGGGGTTTGGAAACATTCTATTAGAGAAGTAGTCTAGAACAAATATGTCTCTTTAAAAATTTTTTTACAGCTTGAATTTAAAGGAAAAGATGTAGAAATTACCATAGTGATAGGGAGTGTTGCTTTGTGGTGGACCTCAGGAAAATTAAAGCTCTCATTGTTGTTTTTTATGAAACTGAAAGCGCTTGTTTGGGGCTTTACTTGTTAGGTGATTCATTTTACACCCATTTCCTAAATTGGCCTTATAGAAGAAGAGTGAGAAAAACCTAAGCTTTCCATGTTTTGCCATTAGCTTGTTTTTGTGGACTGTGTAAACATGTGAATAGCAGGTTAATTCAGTTTGTGGAGCCGAGGAACCAAAAGCAGGGTGCCTGTCCTCCCACAAGAAGGAGAATGATAGAACGAACATGAGCAGAATGCCATCTGAGTCTTTGAAATGTTTTTATAAATATTCTTTTCTCCTAGACAGGTTGAAAAGTGAGATAAATAAGACCTGGTTTCACGTATGTTAAGCGTTATGGCTCTGGGGAATTTCAGAAGCTCAGCTGCCATTTTGGATCTAAGTTCCTGCAGAGCCAATCCTGGTGGCACACCAAAACTGTGGTAATTCGGAAGCAAATAAAAATGAGTAGGAAATCAAGTGTGCAGACGGATAGTGTTTAATTTGTGCCTTTTGTTGAAGTTTTCTTTCTGTTGATAGTGTGAAATGAAGCTTTAAAAACTTTAGAGATGTGGCTGATGCGTTGAAGAGCAGAACCCAGGGATATTAGAACTCGCATGTTATGGTTTTTAAAAACGAGACGGCGTATGCAGAGGAAGTTTCTTACTGGAGAAGATGAATATGATTCTTACTTAGGACGCCCCCCACAATCCGTATTTCCTTATGCTGGTTCTACTTGTGATACTACAGTAATGTCATTATTCACAACACTGCTCTGTCCCCGAAAGAAATGTCACAGATTCATTATTAAGGTTTACTGAAACATCACAAAAATTGGTAGTGCTAACCCATCAGAAGTGGTATCTTAGTTTTAAACTGTTTCTGTCCTTCCATCCGGGTTCCAGAAAGCAAGCATCAGCATCTTTGATATTTAGTGGCAAACTCAACTCTTGTTCAGCTTTGAATGGCCATTTGTTCTTTGTCACCACTAGGGTGACAAAAATCCTTCAAAAATAAACTTCTAAAAGTTGAAGCAGAGACTTCTTAGGCTCTTCCGGTTCTTCACCTATGCAAGAGATGCTGAAAGAATGATGCGTGATGATGAGGCCTTCAGGTTCTACAGAGAAGGCTCAGCAGATAACAGTAGTAGCAGGCGGGCCTCACCCTGACCATATGCCCCATGACGGAAACTTGTGGAGAAATTTAATTTTTCTAACTTAGCACAATCATGGTTCTTAGCATAACCATGTCCAGTTTAAACTGGACAAGGCCCTGAGGCAATACAGATGAATGGACTTTGTTCCTGCCCTCAAGAAGTACCAATCCAGCAAGGAAGATAAGCAGATAAGGAGGCCTTCACAACTCGGTGCAATGGGTAGAACAGGTACCTGATACAGAAATATCCAGAGGACCTGCATTAGGAGAGCCCTTATTTAAAACAGCTAGCTAGTTACTCATTTTTGGTCATCATTTGGAGTATTAGATTTTCATCAAGTGTAACTTGGGATTTAAGATGGGGTTTCTGACATCTTTGGTTGGGGAGGGGGCAGCATGCGCTGATTGTTTCCTAGTACAGTATCATTCGTGGATTTACACCAATCACCTTCTCTCACCCTCTTCTTGTGGTTGAGGCTGGTGGTGGAGGGGGCTAGGGTGCACTGAAGCCCCTTGGCCTGAAAAGGGATTTAAGCTACGACAGTGACATTTTAACATTTTCTTTTCTTCTTCCTTCATATATTCATTCAGCAGTCATTTATTATGCTGTGGCGTGTGTTGGGTACTGTTGGAAGTGCTGGGGGATCTAAGAATTAATTTGGTCAGCCCATCACCCTGAACAGCCCCTTGGTTCATGTAGAAATAAATGACTAACCGATCGCTTTGGGTTAGGACAAGGATAATACCGTAGCTCCTTTCATCTCAGAGTCTCTTTGCTGAGAATCAGGAAATGAATGGTAATTTTTGCTTTTGGTAGTTCCAGAGATTTCCATTTAAGGTTGGACAAGATAATCACTTTATTCTCCATTTTCTTTAGCCATGCAAAAGTATCTCCTCAGAATTATCTTTTAAATGATCCCTGCAAACCTTGCAACTTAAGTTGTTTCCCTGGTTACTCTACCACATCCCTCACTTTTACTGTTTTAATATCCCTTAATTGTGTCACTATCTGAAATTACATTATTTGTGTATGATGCATCACTACCCACAAAACCATACGCTTTCCTGAGAGCAGATTTTGTTTTGCTTGTTGCTCAATCCCCAGCATCTAGAACTGGGCTTAACAGGAGTGAATGTTCAATAAAAATGTGTTTGAGTTAGGCCGGAGTGTAAGGTCACCAGGACCAGCTATGTGACCGTAAGTCCCTGTTTCTTCATCGGTAAAATGAGGATAGTACACTGTTGTGAACCATAAAGGAAATGTATGTAAGAGCTGGCACCTGGTTGCCTTGCTTAGTAAGTATTTCCTTCCCCTTTGCTCTATCTCCCTTTGTTAAATAAACCAGAAAGACTTTTATGGCCCCACAGATGCCTCCGTTCTTTCTCCTGGCTCACAGGATCATGAAATGTGTGCACTGAGCTTTAGGCTGAATAAGGACAGGAGTAGTGCTGAGCCTTGTCTTTATCTCTTTCTTTCTTTCTTTCTTTCTTTCTTTTTTTTTAAGATTTTATTTATTTATTTGATAGAGAGAGACTCACAGAGAGAGGGAACACAAGCAGGGGGAGTGGGAGAGGGAGAAGCAGACCTCCCGTGGAACAGGGAGCCCGATGCGGGGCTCCATCTCAGGACCCTGGGATCATGACCTGAGCCGAAGGCAGATGGTTAACGACTGAGCCACCCAGGCACCCTGAGCCTTTTCTTTTTATTAAAAAGTCCCTACCTACATTCCTAGGGTCTGATGTCGTGTCTTCATGCTCTCCAGTTTCCTGTAGGCTCTGCCTCTGTGATGTAGCCACATTTGTTTGGCTGCTTTTCATACATTCTGTGTTTTGCATCAGAAGGTTCTCAACAGTTTCAGATGAGCTGGTCCCGAGTTTTCAAGGGAGAACATAAAATACAGTGTTTTTTCCTTCATTGTGATTATTCTGTGATTATTCTGTACCTGTAAATTCTGTTTATTTAATGAAATTTTCAATAGTTTTGGTTCAAAAGACAGATAAAATAAAAACTTAGGTCAATCGCCCACTTTATAATGCTTTCAAATATATATAGATGTTCTAGAAATGGCTTTCATTCATTGACTTAAGACTTTTTTTTTTTAAAGATTTTATTTATTTATTTGACAGAGAGAGCCCAAGCAGGGGGAACTACAGAGGGAGAGGGAGAAGCAGGCTTCCCACTGAGCAGGGAGCCCACCTGAGCCAAAGGCAGACGCTTAACCGACTGAGTCACCCAGGTGCCCCTGGAAATTTTTTTTTTTTTTTTAAGATTTTATTTATTTATTTGACAGAGAGAGAGATCACAAGTAGGCAGAGAGGCAGGCAGAGAGAGAAGGGGAAGCAGGCTCCCGCCGAGCAGAGAGGCCAATGCGGGGCTCGATCCCAGGACCCCGAGATCATGACCTGAGCTGAAGGCAGAGGCTTTAACCCACTGAGCCACCCAGGTGCCCCTGTTTGTTTGTTTTTTTTAAACTCAGAAAACTATCATCTGTTTACCCATTCAGCAAATAATTATTGAGTACCTATTTCATGCTGGATATTGGGATAAGTGCTAGTATAAGAGTAGTGTGAAGATTCTCTCCAGGTACCGTTGCTGAAGTTAGAAAGAATAGAAATGCAGGGAGGCTGGCCAGTGCTCAGAGTGTCGGATGATTACAAGGGAGGGACTGACATCCAACCCAAATAGAGGGACAAGTTTGTGCAAGAGCCCTGAGGCAAGAGAGGACGTTGGCATACTTGGAGAACTGCATATAGAGTGCTTGGACGTGGTTGGAGCATGATGTACATAAGGACAGAGACGATCTGGGAAATGGGAAGCAAAGCTATAAACATTGGCCAGATGCAAAAGGTCTGTAAGCCATGTTTGGAAGTTTTGATCTTAGAACAATTAAAGGGTCTTCAGCAGGAATGTCACCTGCTCAGATTAGGTTTTTGAAAGATGACTCTGGTTGCACTGTAGGAAATGGCTGGAGAGTTGAGTATAAGACCAGATAGTATTGCAGGCATCCTGGGTAATGGTGGCCTGAACTGGCCGCAGAGTTGGGAAGTAGTTAAATCCAGAGACATTAGGAAGAAGATTTCATAGCACCCGAGTGCTGAGTATCAGGAAGTTAAAGGTGATGCCTCTGTCTCTGGCCATCCTATTGATGGGATGGTGGTATTATTCACCGAATAGGGGTCCATTCGGGAGACAGGTGTGGGATTGAGATTATGAGTTCGGTTCTGGAGTTACTGAATTTTGAGACATCCAAATGAAAGTGTGGAGCAATTAGATGAAGAGATAAAGATTTGAGAATTGTCAATAGTCCCAAGTCCTCTAGCATTTTTCTTTTTAAGTTGATTTCTTTGGTAAGATGTCCAAAATGGCAACGTGCAGTGCAAGGTGCTGTTGGATGCTGTTATGGGGACACTATTTTATGAAGAAGTTAAGACCACATACTCTCATTACTGTGATGGTTGCCATTAGAAATACCAAAGGAGTTTGAGGGAAGAGAAAGTCAAGTTGATCATCGAAGGCTTTATGAGGACCATGCATTTGAGCTAAGCCTAAAAGGTTGGTCAGAATCGTGTAGAGTACAGAGCAGTCCTGCTAGAGGATTAGTTATGTCCTGGGAGGATTGATGGGAGCTCAGAGATGTGTAGGGGAGCCGGGACACCTCAGTAGTTTGGATTGCTCATAGTTTGGATGGCAGACAGAGGGGACTTGAAAATATAACAAAGTATTCAAAGTGGTTTTTGAGAATGCTAAATGGCAGTGGGGCAGAGGACTCCGGGGTGATTTACTCAGGCAGGCCAGTTATGGATTAGACTGCTGTGGTGTGGCTAGAAGAGGGACCAGCGACTCTGGGATTTCAGGAAGAATGATGGGAGTCTTCAGGAGGAGTGAAGATGTACTCCAGGTCAGACAGACATCCTGAATTTAAGAAGCCAGTGGGACTCCCAGAGGCCGTTGTATAGCAGGCAGCTGGCAGTGGGAAGCTGAAGCTTGAGAAGGAGGTCAGAAGTGGAGATAAAGGATTGGAAGTCATCCACATAGACGTGATAGCTGGCCCTGACCGAGTGGATGAGCTCACCATGAAAGTGTAGAGAATGGAAAAGAGAACTGAGAATAGGTCCTTGGGGACAGGAAGAGAAAGAGGACCTGGGAAGGGATTAAAAGGAAGGTAATTGTGTAGGACAGTTTGGAATCATTGCTGAAGAGGAGGAAAGGACTTCTCAATCTCAGGTGTGGTCAGCAGGAAGAACAGTATGTGGTTACGGCAGCGTTCCCAAACCTAGTGTTGGGAGGTGTTCCAGTGGGAAAGGTTTGGGAATCATTAGGTTACTCCAGCACCATCCAGTAGAAATGGAATGTGAGGGACGCCTGGCTGGCCCAGTCAGTAGAGCAGGCAACTCTTGATCTTGGGGTCCTGAGATCCAGCCCCATGTTGGATAGAGAGATTGCTTAAATAAAATAAACTTAAAAAAAAAAAAGTGGAATGTGAGTCATGTGTTAGTTTACATTTTCCAGGAGTCACATTAAAAAAGTAAAAGGAACAGGTGAAAATAATTTTAATAATGTATACTTTATTTAACCAAATACGTGCAAGATATTTTCAATTTAAAATGAAATCAATTTTAGAGTACTTAATTATTTAAATACTTAAAATTAGATGTTTGACTTTATTTTTCATACTAAGGCTTTGAAATCTGGTGCGTATTTTATACTCACAACACATTTCAGTTTGAAAATGAAATTTTCATTGGAAATACTTGATCTGTATTCAGATTTCATAAAATTTACAGTTGAAAAAGTATACCCGCACACTCAAGTTTTTCCAGACATACAAAAAGTTTTCCAGTAATGGGAATGAGTATCAACTTTAAATTTTAAATACTTGAACTAATATACAATTGAAAATTCCATTTCTAAGTCACACTAGTCTATTACAGGTGCACACCAGCCATGTTTGGCTACCATATTGGACAGCGCAGGGTTATTGAAAAGTAAATGGGTTACCTTACAGCTAACGCACAGTTTGAAAACAGATAAAGCATCATAAAGCATTCTTACATCAAAAAGCATTTCATAGGACCGATGTTTCTTAGAACACATGTTGGCTTCTGCTAGTGGAATTTTTAGAATTGGAAGGGTCAAATCCTAACTTTGCATGTGAGGAGGTGAACTTTTTATTTTTATGCAAGTGCACAGATTCCAAAATTTAAAACAAATTAAAAAAATTGTTTTGGCTAAAGTCAACAGGATGGCATATTGGTAGAAGTTCTTAAACATGCCAATTTGTGTTGCGTTTCAGAATTGCTAGGTGCAGAGGCTTACATTGAAAAGCAGATTCAGTTGGAGACGGGAGTACTCCTGCCCCCTTTTTGACCTTGTTGAATTTTAGACTCAGTGGGATGGTGGTTTCTCCACGCAGAGAGATATGAAACTAGAATTTGAGTGTTCTTGGAAGCTTTCGGTCAGTGGTCCCAGCCATCTAGCATCAGTGGAGTTTGAAGGGGGAAAGGAGTGCCAAAGGGCTAATTACTTCGTGCATGTATCTCACTTTGGTGATCCCACAGGCTCTTCCGCCTTACACTGTTATACTCATTTCGTATTTCTTGCCGTCCTGGGCTAGTATATTTACTAAATATGAGTGGTTTGTAAAAAGCAGGTTCAAAGGTTTTTATTTAATCATCTCATTGATTTAGATTGCGTTGTAGTTACTAATCAGACCTTTTAAGTAATAACCAGTAAAGATAGAAATTATCTTGAATTGCGGTTGGAACCAAACCAACCTTGCTCACACTGGAGAATAAGCAGTGGTTTTTAGTTGCTGCAGTGTTGTCTCCGCAGACGTAGGGGAGCTCGGTTTTCTGTGAAGTTCCCTGTAAGTCTGAGAGGTCAGCTGTTCTGTGAAGTACTGTGTTTTGTTTTGTTTTTCATCAATACGGAAATTAAAGCCTTACATTTTTGTTTTCCTTTAGAAGTGCATTTTGGACAAAAAAAAAAAAAAAAAAGAAGTGCATTTTGTTGATCCATTTATGCCTTTTTCAAAACCAGACTGAATAGTGGTGGCTTTAAGCGACGCCCTGGACTGCTGTGATAAGGCCAGAGACCTAGTGGAAGGCCCCCCCCCCCCCGCCCAGGAGCCCAGAGCAGCTTGCACCTCTTGGTGCCATTGGTTCTTTGACTCCTTTGCTTACAGAAAATAATTGCTGTTCTCTGTAGGCCAAGAAGTTCCTATGTATAAGCTGAAGTTAGATAGAAAATTGGGTAACTTTAAGCAGTGGCTTTCAAACATTTTTGCATTGAGGCTCCGTACATATGTGAATGTATACACAGAAGCTTAAGTATAGACTTTCTGCTACTGTGGGTAATGTATTCTGCTATATTCTGTTCAAGTCTGTTTTGTTAAAAGCAAACAAATAACAACCCAGGGGTGCCTGGTTGGCAGTGGATTAAGTGTCTGACTCTTGATTTTGGCTCAAGTCATGATCTCAGAGTCCTGAGATTGAGCAGTGTGAAGTCTGCTTGAGATTCTTTCCCTCTCCCTCTGCCCCTCCCTCTGCTTGGGCGTTCTCTCTCTCAAATAAATAAATAAATCTAAAAACAAAACAAACCCACCCCAAACCAAAAAAGCTGATCCCAACCCACTAATTTGATTTAAATTTTAATTTGATCCACTAAGGGTTGTCTCACTGAGGTTTGAAGAAGTTTTAGGGAACCACACGTGAGACATGAGACACCATATTCCACTTGTGCTGGTCTTGAGAATCAAATGTATCAGCTCACTCGGTTATCACATCAACCATAGTCAGAATCGATTTTTTTAAATGTTAATTTGTTACTTCAATGTGTGGGAGGTGGACATTTTTGATGACCAGAATGTTGTCCTCCCTGTCCAGAGTATTCCATTCAGATCAAAAAGGAGTTGACCATCCATATTGAAGAATGGAGATACGATATTCCTCTAGATTTTAGAGAACCTTGAGTAGAAAACACCCTTTTACCAGATTATATATTCTCTCTTGGAAAAGCCCCACAGAAAACACTGCCATACTCAAACTTGGAGGGGGTAGAGAGCACTTCCCTGCCCCCTCTCCAGGTTTCATAAAGATGTATCTCCTCTATTAACACATTCTGTTTTCACACACACTTTAATACATTTGATAAGTTCAAGATTTCCTATTGTTTGTTGGGGTACTAATAGGTTTGCTTGCAAAAAAAAAAAAAAGTTCCTTTCCTGATTCTGAATTGAACTAGTTTTTGCTCACTATAGGACTTAGAGTCTTTAAGATGCCAATGTACATTGGGAATCTTAAGTAATGTACAGATATAAAATCTTAAAGTACCAGGTTTTTGGTTTTTGTTTTTTTAGACACAGTTTGAGGAAATGCATCATTAGCTTTCCATTTTGGTTATTCCTTTCTAAAACTATCCTAGTGTCCTTATGTCCTAGTCACACAAGCTATATTTGGCCCAAGTCCCTTCAGACACTCTTGCATGGTGGTTCCCAGACTTGGGTTCTGGGGAACTATAACATTGTAAAAGCAGTACTGGGAGCCAAATGAGTTACCTGTTGTAAATTTGCCAGGTAAAGGCATTTTTAAAAAACTCACCGTTTATTACCATTGTTTCAAAGAAAAAACATTTTAACAAACAGTTGAATGGAAGGTCTCAGAAATAAGAGACATCTCATTAAGTTGAATATAGCTTTATGAAAACCATTACATAGGAAATATAGATTTGCACAGGTACTAAAGTTCAGCGTTTGGGAACCACATCCTAATTATAGACCATCTCTTAGCATGTGTTACAATTAACTGTGTACTTCCTGGTTTTTATTAGCCTCACTCATAGGAATAAACCTGACTTCAAGTTCTGGGACTGCCTTCCTTCTTATTTACTGGCTATAGTGGTGATGATTCATTGACTCATACTTTTTAAAAAATGACTTTGTTCCCTCAGCACAGACTGTAAGCAAGTAACCATTCTACTTTAAGAAAACAAGCCAATTCCATTAGGTGCTGAGCAGTTGTAGCATCTAAAGTAATCAAAACCTATAGCAAAGTTTTATCTGATTTAATGAAATATATAATGATGGTGATTATGTAAAAGTGGCAAGTAGATCACAGAACTAAATAATATTACTTATGTACATTTTTGTCAGCCTGTTGGCTCTTTATGAGTCATGAATAATGTCCATGGCAGATTTTGTCCTATTATGTACATATGGACATTATGGACATTTTTATGTCCACCATCCCACTTACGCATTTTAAATGACCAAGACCTTAAATCTGGCAGCGCCACATCGAATGTCCTCTCTTCAGCCAGAGAAAGTGCTTCTTAGGTGCACTTTACTCTGTAATCAAGGGGTGCCCGGCCAGCGGCTGGCCGGCCCTGCTCAGGGGTGATAATGCTATCAGCTGGTTGTGGGAGTGGCAGCCCCAGGGAGGGCTTTGCCTCTTCAGCGTGGAGGAGGCCCGGGGTGGGCGAGGAGGAGGGGACAGGTTGCAGTTAGCAGTGGAGGGTGTTTGGGAGCAGTAACGTGGAGGGTAGACTTGAGTTTGAGCAGGATACACTGCAGGTTCTGTGCACTTGGAAGAGTTTGTTTATTATCTGAGTGTTTATGTGTCAGACGCTGTATAGTGCTGGGAATACAAAGATAAAAACAACCTGGCTTATCTTTGGGACTCAACCAGTGAGGCTGCCTGTAATAAAGATAAAAAAGCATGATGCCTGGGGACCCTGGAGGATGGGGAAGAGAGGCCTAGGGCGCTGGGGAAGTCCCACCAAAGAGGGAGGATTTGGGCTGTGTCTTAAAGGGTAATTAGGAACCGTTCGGTGGAATGGTTAGTGAATCAGGGGCGCTATAGCATAGTGGTCAAGAGCTCAGGTTCTGAAGTCCGGTCAGCCCAGTGTTGGGCAAGTATTATCTGTATGCCTCAGCTTCTCACCGGTAAAATGCGGAGTAATCATGGCACCTACCTCAAAGAATAGTTATGAGGGTTAAATGAGAACACATTTGAAGTGTTTAGTATATTGCTTGGAGTCAGTGTTAGCTACCGTTTTCATTAGTTTTATTGTCAGCATTTTAGGCAGAGGAAAGAGCATAAGCAAAGACAAGGAGTTAGGGACGGGGCGAGGGTGGGAGATGGTGAGATACTAGTGGGACACGAGGGCAGGCTGTCTGGGCGAGAGTGAAAGTCTTGGTTGGCCTTTGAGTATTCTAAGAAATTTAGATATCATCTTGTAGAAAGCAGCTAAAAAAAATCAGCTTTGGTTCACTTGATATCCAGGTTGAGGGTGTGATGGAGGGGGGAGAGATTGTGGCCGATCAAAGCAAGAGGAGCGATTGGAAAATGTAAGTTAAGGCAGTGATAGTAAAGATGGAAAGACCAGATTTTGGAGACACTTCTGAAGTGTAATCCATTGGATAGATCAGAAAGGGAGGAGTTGTAGGTAAGGAAGGCCCAGGCTGGGAGAATGAGTGAGGCTGAGTTGGCATGCGTGTTCAGTGGATAGAGAATGGATTTTGAGTATGTAGTAGGGTGAGGATGGGGTGTGAGAGTCTGCGGTTTTGCTTTGGACATATTTTAGGTGTTTGCTGGACATTTAATATAGCTGGGCAGGTAGAAATAAGGGTCTGGAGCTCAAGAGAGTTTCCCAGACATCAGTTTACATCTGGAAACGGTCATGTAGGCCAGGAGAGTGACAGTGTTCCCTTAGCAGATGCTCAGAGGAGTGGGATGAAAACAGGAAACAAGGTTTCTCCGAGAGAAACCCAGATAGGAAAGAGTTTAGGGAAGTGAAAGATAATCATCAGGGGGTTAATAGAGATAAACTCCAAATTTGGGTAGTTAGATTGGCCTGGAGGAGCTCAGTGCCTCAGGTTTAGGGCTCTGTTGAGCCCAGCAGCCCCAGCACATTGTCATCCTGTTTGCCCCTTTTGTCACATTGGGGAGTCTTCCCATGTGTTTGGGGGTCTTTTTCTGTCAATACAGGGAGCAGCGGTGGGCCAGGAACTAGTTGTGCTCACTTCGGTAACCCCGGCACTGTGACACACAGCAAGAGCTCAGTGGACTTTTTTTTTTTTTTTTTAACTGAAATATAGTTGACCTACAATGTTGTGTTAGTTTTAGGTGTACAACGTAATGATATGGACAATTCTATACATTATGCTATACTCACCATGATACGGGGAGCTACCGTCTGTCACCATACAGCATTATTATGTTATTGACTGTGTTCCCCGTGCTATACATTACATCCCCATGCCCTACTTATTTTATAACTGGAAGTTTGTACCTCTCTGAATCCCCTTCACCTATTTCACCACCCCCCTAGTGTTCTCTCCTCTGGCAATCACTAGTTTGTTTGCTGTATCTATGATTCTGGTTTTTCTTGTTTTCTTTTGTTTTTAGATTCCACATATAAGTAAAATCATGTGGTATTTGTCTTTCTCTGTCTTATTTCCCTTAGCATAATACCCTCTACGTCCATCCATGTTGTCACAAATGGCAAGAACGCATGCCTTTTATGTTTTTCTTAAGGTTTTATTTTTAAGTAATCGCTGTACCCAACACAGGGCTCAGACTTAAAACCCCAAGATCAAGAGTCACATGCTCTACTGACTGAGCCAGCCAGATACCCAAGATCCCATTCTTTTTTAGAAGCTTAGTAATATTCCACGTTTGTGTGTATACTGCATCTTCTTTATCCATTCATCTGTCAATGGACACTTAGGTTGCTTCCATATCTATGGTATTGTAGATAATGTAATAAACACAGGGGTGCATATATAGATATGTTTTCAAATTAGTGTTTTTGTTTTCCTTGGGTAACATACCCAGTAGTGAAATTACTGGATTGTAGAGCGTTTCTTTTTTTATTTTTATTTATTTATTTATTTTTTTTTAAAGATTTTTTTTTTAATTTATTTATTCGTCAGAGAGAGAGAGCACAAGCAGGCAGAGTGGCAGGCAGAGGCAGAGGGAGAAGCAGACTCCCTGCTGAGCAAGGAGCCCGATATGGGACTCGATCCCAGGACCCTGGGATCATGACCTGAGCCGAAGGCAGCCGCTTAACCAACTGAGCCACCCAGGCGTCCCTCTTTTTTTATTTTCTTGAGGAACCTCCGCACTGTTTTCCACAGTGGTTGCACCAGTTTATATTCCCAGCAGTGCCCCAGGATTCCCTTTTCTCCACATCCTCTCCAGCACTTGTTATTTTTTGTCTTTTTTTTTTAGTATATGTGCTGCCGAAGCGAGCACTATTTCTTGTCTTTTTGATACTAACCTTTCTGACTCATGGGAGGTGATATCTCATTGTGGTTTTATTTGCATTTCCCTGATGTCGAGATATGTTGAGCATCTTTTCCTGTGTCTGTTGGCCATCTGTATGTCTTCTTTGGAAAAATGTCTATTCAGGTCCTCTGCCCATTTTTGATCAGATTATTTGGTTTTTGCTTTTCCATGAGCATTTTTTGAATGAATAAATGACTCAAGAATGACTTGGATTAGCTCAACAAATATTATTGAGTGTGAGTGCCTTATGTGTTTTAATGGCTATGCTAGTCTCTAGGGATAAAGCAGTGAACAAGATAGATAAAAATCCCTCTCCTTGTAGGGCTTACATTCTGAAGCATGATTCAGAAGGCTAAGGGGAAAGAGCAAGTAGAGAGGTAATGATTGAAAGTATAAGATGAGCTCTGTGTCCTGTCATCCACAGTCTGAACTTGGCACCCAGTAGGCATTTGGTACAGTTTGTTGACTTGAACATGGGAGTGAAGGTCCAGGAAGGGAACTGAGGTGTGGGAAGAGATTTGTGGCATATATGACAGTTTAGCCTTCGAGAGGGAGGAGTAAATTTGGAAATAGAAGGAAGGATATTTGAGGGAGTTCCCTTGAGATACGTTCACCTCTGAATGGGAGTCGCTCCTCTCTGTAAAATAGAAGATGAAGTCTGAGCAGATAAAGGGGAACCTAGAGAGATAAAACATTTGGAACAGCCTTCGCACCCCCACCACCAAAGAAAAGGAAGAAAACCGTGAAACATCTACCAGCTCTCAGGGCTTCGCTGAGAGAGAAGATCCTTCATTTGTGATTGCAGTGATCTTTGGCCTTGCAAGCTTTTTCCAGCAAGTCAAGGTGAAGATTGCAGTTGGTTAGGGTTCATTTGAGGCCGAATGAGAACTGGCCTAGAAAGGGAGTGTGGGATAACCAGGGGTGAAGTCTTCGGGGAAATGCTGATGAATATTGGTGAATGTTCAAGAGTTCAAGCTCTGTTGGGAGTAAGATAAGACCAGGGAGCAGCAAATGACCTGGAAGAATAAGGAAAGAGAGGGTCTGGATTGGAGGAGGTGAGAACCTCCATATTAGAAGGGAAGGAGAAGGGGCACCTGGGTGGCTCAGTGGGTTAAGCCTCTGCCTTCGGCTCAGGTCATGATCTCAGGGTCCTGGGATCGAGCCCCACATCGGGCTCTCTGCTCAGCAGGGAGTCTGCTTCCCCCTCTCTCTCTGCTTACTTGTGATCTCTCTCTCTCTCTGTCAAATAAATAAATAAAATCTTTAAAAAAAAAAAAAAAAAAAGAAGGGAAGGAGAAGTGCCTGACTGGCTCAGTCAGCGGAGCACATGAATTTCCATCTTGGGGTTGTAGGTTTGAGCCCCATGTTGAGTATAGAGATTACTTTAAAAACATTTTTTTTTTTAAGTGGAAAGATAAAATTACTTGCTGTGTGCTACCTCTGAGGAATGCCAGGCACACTGTTCTAAGTGCCTTACATATATGTTCACTCATTGAATCTTCATGAAGACTCTTGGGGCTAACTACAGAGAGGTAGAGTATCTTGCCCGAGGTTACACAGGTAGAACTAGTGCCCCAGACAGCCTTGGCTGCTGCATTTGTGTGCTTGAGCACTATGTTCTACTGCCTTAGGGGAAGCCAGGCATGAAAGCGTCTCCCAGGCCACGTAGCTTTGCAATAGCTTCCTGAAGTTGCTGGGCCGCCCTTCCTTCTAAGAGAAATATTGGAGGTGGCATGGAAGGGTGCGGTTGACTGTTGCCTCCCCTTTTAAAAATAAGTTTCTGTATTTTAGGCAACAGTATATTTTATGTAGAACTCGCAGTTTTTTCCCACCTGCCTTGCTCATGCCCAAACATCCTTTAATAGGAAACGAAGATGATTTCACAATTGAAGAAGACCAAATGCCTGTCGGTCCATGAGTTCTCTGAGCCACGGCACCTTCATGCATCTGTACGCTTCCCCCCCACCAAACTGAGAAGAGCCGGAGCAGACTGAGGGATGCAGAGACTGAAGAAAAGCTTGGCTGACGTGCAGTGCTTAAAAGTCGCCTGTTGCAGAAATAGTGGTAGTGTCAGCAGTGGCTTGGCCGGGCGTGAGGACTTACGGTTCCCAGTTTGACAGGACCGTGTTCTCTTCTCGGGGAGAGTCCCCTTGTGTTTTAGGTCACATTGGCTCCTCTGGGTGCCTGGACTTCTGTTGGGTGAGGAGTTTTGTCCCTGGCCCTGAGCCCTCCTCCACCTGTGTCTGAGGTCTGGGACGTATCACTCAGAGCCCGGGCCCTTTGCAGATCCAAGGGAGATGCTCTTTGACCTTTGTTTGGAGGCTCTTAGGAAGCACGGAGGCTTTGCAAATGAAACACGCAGACCACTTCATCCTTCTTTATGCAGAAGGAGCTACTTGTGGAAGCAACATCGTGTATAGGTGGTACCTCAGCATTTGGTTTGCGTTCTTTTAGTATCTGGCTTTGCTCTTGAGACAGTTTGGAAGGAATGTCCTTATATCTTCCATGTAAACAAATTTTCATGATTTTAAAAGAAATGACACACCAAAACCACATAACTTTACATGCCAAAAGCTTAGATATTTCAAATATTGGACATACAGAGAAATAGATCATGTGGCTTTATTTGCTGGCAATTTTTAGAATCACTCCTGATTCTAGTGTTTTATGTTGAGGCCATGTGTTTGAAATGTCTTACATATTGGGACCTTTGCAGTTCTGCTTGGTTTGCTTCTGGGGACTAGCTTTTTTTTTGTCTTTGTCTTTTTGTTTTTTTTTTTTTTTTAAACACACTGCTAGGCTAGCCCATAGGGCGTCACATTATTGACACTGGTTTTTTGGGTTTTTTTTTAGATTTTATTTATTTATTTATTTGAGAGAGAGAGCGAGAGAAAGCGCACGCACCAGCAGGGGGAGGGGCAGAGGGAGAGGGACAAGCAGACTCCTTGCTGAGTGGGGAGCCTGATGCAGGCTCAATCTCAGGACCTGAGATCATGACCTGAGCCAAAATCAAGAGTTAAATGCTTATCTGACTGAGCCACTGAGGCACCCCAACACCTGTGGTTTTTAAAATTGTTTACCTCTAATGGATTTTTAATAACATGGTCTTCTTTTGTCAGATATTAAATCCTAATATTTAATCGCTGGTACTTAACAAAGATGGTTAGGAAAAACCAGAGATAACCCTCAGGCTGGGATCAATTGGGGTCTCTAGACTAGTTGGCATCTTTATTTGGAAGTCAGAATCAAAAATATAGCCTATTTATTTCTCATTTCTTTCCCCCATGAATACCGATACTATTCTCCTCGGTAAGGGATAAGTTGGTTGCTCATTTTTAGGTCAT
Source organism: Potos flavus (assembly GCA_028534135.1). NCBI lineage: Eukaryota > Metazoa > Chordata > Mammalia > Carnivora > Procyonidae > Potos > Potos flavus. Next base: position 6,601,694 of record CM052897.1, on the reverse strand, counting down.
AGAACTCTTGCTGGTATTTTTTCATGTTTCCCTTGTTCTGGTCAGGGGCAGACACAATTTAAGAAGGTATCTATAGAAAAAAAAAAAGAAGGTATCTATGGGGACACCTGTGTGGCTCCGTTGGTTAAGCATCTGTCTTTGGCTCAAGTCATGATCTCAGGGTTCTAGGATCCAGCCCCATGTCGGGCTCCCTGCTCAGTGGGGAGTCTGTTTCTCGCTCTCCCTCTGCCCCTCCCCCTGCTCATGCTCTCTGTCTCTCTCTTTCTCTCTCAAATAAATTAATAAAATCTTAAAAAAAAAAAAGCAGTTATGACCTATGTTCTTCTATAGGTTCTAAGGTTCTGTGTGACCAAATTGGAGAACCCTGCTCTGAATGATAACAAGTTTTTCTGTGAGGCTGCGAGTGGGTTGGGGTTGGGGGTCATGAACTCATATTCATTAAGTGCCGGTTTTATAGCAAGTACTTCCCCTTACCTTACTTAGTCCTCCTGACAACCGGATGTGGAGAATGGTTTGCTCTTAAGAAAGAGGGCATGCCCAAAACTTGCTAACTGGTCTGAGGCCACATAAACAAGGACACGGAGGAATGAGGTGCAGTAACTCCAGAACGAGGAGTCTCTTCCTAAGCCTTTGGAAATGCAGTACAGACAATTCGTTAACTGTGTGAATTCCTGTTTTGTAAAGAAATGTTTTAAGTATGGACTTAGAGGATGGGAACTGATGGCTTTTTGTGGAGGTTCTCAGCACTGCAACCATAATACATAACGGGGGACAGTGAGGCAAGGACCGATGGCACACAGAGCAGGAGATTTGGGGGGCAGTCCTGGGTGGTCAGTGAAAGGCATTTTCTTTTTGAGCAGCATGATAGGTTAACTATGAAAAAAATCACTGAATGATTAAAAACCTGATTTCAGATGATTAATTTAAAAGCCAAATTGATAATTGTCCAAATAAGGAGACATTTTAAAAAGCAGTTTAACTTTATCAAGTTTAAGTAGTACTTCTTAAAGTGTAATCAAGTAGAGGAGTTTGAAGAAAATAGAAATCATTTGTAATTAGATAATAATTAAAGGCAAGTACATGCCCGGTGATTTTAAAGTGCTTGAAAACAATTAGTTTTCTTAAGTAGGTTAAACATCTGGGTTACAAGCTTGTTTACACTATTAATTTACTTAACAAACCTGTTCTTCATAGGTGGTGCAAAAGTGAACTTCAGCTTGGCTGTCTGATTTATAACAAGTTCCAATTTAATGGATAGTATTTTTTAAAAATACATTTTTAAACATTTAATTTTTTAAAATATTTTTCTCTTTCTCTTTTCCTTCCTGAACAATTCAGTCCTGAGGCCAATAGGTAGACAGAGAAGGTAGATATCCTGGCCTAGGGTGTCACAGCCCAAGTAGGATGAGAAGGCTTTCACACACAGGGAGGGACTGGTGTGTTGTATCAGAGCTCCAGAGAGGTGAGAAGGGTACCCACATAGGGCTGGAGTGGTAGCCTCACTGGTAGATTGGTTAAATACAGAAGGATTGATCAGGTAAGTATATCAAGGATAATGGGAGCCAGAAATTCTCAGTGTTGGAGAAGAGAGTTTCGGATATTGAAAAAGAGAAAACTAGAATATACCCTGTATATTCTAGAATGTTGGTGTGACCTCATGGATTTTAATAAGTGTGGATAAATATAGAAATACTATAGACGTAAAATGTGTGTGTGTGTATTTTTTTAAAGACTTATTTATTTTTTTTATATTTAGAGAGAACAAGTGAGAATGGGGGTGGGGAGCAGAGAGAGTGGGAGAGAGAGAATCCCAAGCAGATTCCCCACTGACTGTGGAGCCTGATACGAGGCTGGATCTCATAACCCTGAAATCATGACCTGAACCGAAATCAAGAGTCAGATACTTAACTGACTGGGCTACCCTGGTACCCTATATGTGTGTATTTATATACATACGTGCATACATATATTCCTTAGCTCTTCCCATGGAGAGGAAGAGAGTACCTGCAAGCAACAATACCCCAATAGCAATGAGCACATCACATGCCCAGATCTTGGCTTCTAAATACCATATTCTACTAAAAGGAATCCCAGCTTCTTGAAGAATGGCTGATTATAGGATTAGAGCAGGAAAGTTTAAAATGAACCTGGGATATCTTGTCCTAGAAAAGCAAAGGCGTTTTCACAAAATGATGGAGACACTTCAGAAGGACCCAGAAGCCAATTTGAAGGGGCTCCCACTGGGCCAAATCTAGGATAATTTGATTATCAAGATTTAAGATGTCAAAGTCATTGATTAAAACCTATTGAATAAGACAAAACTAAGGGTTCTCGCACAGTTTCGCCTACTTTGCAATAAAACCTATGTATGGAGTTCTAAATAAATTCAGAGTTCAAGGAATGGGTTATTTAAATTTCAAAGTACCTTCCCACAAAATACCTATTGAATACAAAGAGAAAAAAGAGTACAGTGGAGAAGTCTGGCAGACACCACCCTAACCGAGTGATCTGAGTCAGTCTCACCAGAATGGGACAAACTGAAATTGTGTCACGTGATAGGATGCAGCGAGAAGACAGCATCACTTCAGTGATACTCAGTGCCAAGGTACATGACCTGAATCAAATCATGAGAAACATCAGACATACACAATTTGAGGAACGTTCTACAAATTAAATGGCCTACAATCATCTTCAAAAGTGTCAAGTCCAAGCAAGAGTGAGGAACCATTTCAAACTGAAAGACACTAAAGAGACAAGTCAACTAAATGCCACATGTTGCTTAACTGTTGAGTGGCACCTGAAGATTAAATGGGAGTAACATATCAGTGTTAATTTTCTGATTTTGATAGTTGTGTTGTAGTTAGAAGAATTTTTAAAAGAAAAAGTTATATTAAAGTATTTGGGATGATGGAGCATGAGACTGACAACTTACTCTCAATGGTTCTGGGAAAAAGAGTTCTTTCTCTGTACCATATTTGCAACTTTTCTGGAAGTTTGAAAATGTTTCAGAATTTAGAAAGTAATATTCTTACCTAACATTCAGATCATGAGAAGTATATAAAATTGTAATTCCCCTGTTTCTCATTTTAAAATCCTTCCCCACTCCCCTTCAGTTCTACCCCTGTTAACAACTAATGCAGATTCTCTTAGGCATTTTATTTATGTATATATGGATGCATGTATAATATATATTGTAGATTATATTGAGTATGATGTGCTATGCATGCTGCATTCCTACGAATCACAATGGTTAGCAATCAGAAGACACAGTCCTTGCCCCTGCCCTGCACGCCCCCACCCCCCACCATAGTAGCTGTGTGGGCGCTATTGTTTCTTTAAGCTCCCTGTCCTGAGAGTCAGTGCAGTGATGGGGGCTTCTGCTCTAAATTCAGATCCCGGCCCTCTGGCAACTGAGAAACCTTACTCAACTTCATTGTGCCCAGTTTCTTATCTGCAGATTGGAGATGTTACTAGTCCCCATCTAAGAGAATTCTCATTTTGAAAATGACATGAAACATGCGGAGTACCCACACTTAAGTGTGGCATGTAGCAAGCACTCTGTAAACAGTAGCTATTCTGAATATTTAGGTTATTGGTTTTTTTGCTTTTATAAATACTGCAGTCTTAAAATTGCTTTAAACATATTTTTGCATACTTAGCTTTGGAAACTTTTAAAAACCTTTGATTACCTTTCTACCATGAAGTTTCGCTTTTAGTGGATTTGTTAAGAGTGATGTAAAAAAACAGCGTGGGGGATACTTGTCTGCAGTTCTTTGCCACATGCATGTGGACCTTGAGCAACATGGGACATGAAATATTGGCTTAGTTCCAGATTTCTCTCTGCTCAAGTGTTGCTTTACTCTTTTTTTTTTTTTTAAAGATTTTATTATTTATTTGACACAGAGGGAGAGAGCATCAGCAGGGGGAGGGGCAGAGGAAGAGGGAGAAGCAGGCTCCCTGCTGAGCAGGGGCTGGATCCCAGGACTCCGGGTTCATGACCTGAGTCGAAGGCAGACACATAACCGACTGAGCCACCCAGGTGCCCCTAACATTGTTTTTATATGGAAATTTGCCTGTGTCCAAATAATTTTAGAATAGTTAGATGAGTTTTGCCCAAGTTTGAAAGGATCATTTGATGTGGATCACTAAGAAACATTAAGTTAGGGGCACCTGGGTGGCTCAGCGGGTTAAGCCTCTGCCTTCGGCTCAGGTCATGATCTCAGGGGTCCTGGGATGGAGCCCTACATCATCGGGCTCTCTGCTCAGCGGGGAGCCTGCTTCCCCCTCTCCCTCTGCCTGCCTCTCTGCCTACTCGTGCTCTCTCTCTCTGTCAAATAAATAAAATCTTAAAAAAAAAAGAAACATTAAGTTACTTTTATCTGAAGTAGTATAAGCCAAGAAAATATCGTATGCCGGGTTTTGAAAAGTTTTCATGGTGGATTTTGAAAGTCAGAGAATTCATACTTGTTTTAGTTTAGCTAAAGTCACTTAATTTGATGTTTATATTCCTGTACACCATGCTGCAAATGCTGCTTTAAAAACCAAAATAGGCTTTTTAAACCTCCAAATGACTTTTCTTTTCTTTCTTTCTTTCTTTTTTTTTTTTTTTTTTTTGCCTCTGGCAGACCTATTTTACAAATGACCAAGTTTCTATTAGGAGTTTTAACAAGACTATTTCCACTTGTTTGTTACCTTTCACATTTGAAAGAATCAAATAACTTATTTTTAGGGCATTATAATTGCAAATAGATTTTGATTTTCCTGTGCTCAGTGAAGGAATGTAAACGAACCATTGCTACCTTTCAGTATGTATAAATTCATGTAGGATAAGAGATTTGCTTGAGGACTGTGAAGCAGAGGGAGTCAGTCTTTCAAAAGGAGAAAATCATTTTTTAAAAGATTAATCTGATCTATGTATTGCTTCAAGGTTGCAAATGACTTGTTTCTCAAATTGGGGATAGGTAGCCACACTGGTGGATAATCACCCTCATAGCTTTGTGAAGATCAAAATGTTTCATCCAGGGGTGCCTAGGGGGCTCAGTCGGTTAAGCTTCTGCCTTTGGCTCAGGCCATGATCCTGGGGTCTTGGGATCGAGCCCCGTCTGGGACTCCCTGCTCAGCAGGGAGTCTGCTTCTCCTTCTCCCGCGGCCCCCCCATTCCCCGCCTCTTGTGCTCTCTCTCAAATAAATAAAATCTTTAAAAAAATGTTTCCTCCATATCTCTGGCTCATATGGATCTCAAGTTCTTGCGCATGTATTGAAAGGGCCCGTGCGTAGCTGGAATAGGAACAGGAGCAGACTGAGTGGGGGACCTCTTCTCCTCTGATTATTCACCCAGGAGTTGGTACTGCTGCATATCTCCAAAGTTACAGCCTGTCGACCTTGCTTCCATCCTGTCTTTCTTCCACACACCTGATGTCTTTTCTTGCTTGCCCTTCTTGCCCAGATTTTCACTACCCTTTTGCTTTAACATACTTTTGAATTTAATGAGGAGGACATCAGGCCCGTTGGTTCGTTGCCTTAGACTGTGATGAGGCCAAGGTCTCTGTTGAATGAGCTTCAGTTTTGCAGGTTGGCATTAGCTTACTAGCAGGTTTCAAAAAATGTTGGCCGGTGATTATCAACCTGTCTTGTTAAGTGTAGTAGAACTAATTATTGGTGTTGGCAGTGTTGTTTAACAAACTTCACGAATAGCTCAAAACAAAGCACATTTTTAGTCCTGAGCTGTTGGTGCTTCCCAGCCAGCTGTCACGGCACTCTAGTGCATCACAAAGACTTCACATGTCACAGCCTGCTGGGTTGTCCCCACTGCCCAAGGTCTGCCTCACCCCCTTAATGGATTCCCATCAGGATTGCTTCTGGCTGTATGAACCACCTTCCTCTTTCCATCAGTTCACGGCCCACCGTTTGCCCTTCCATAACAGAAATCATCTTCATGAGAATACTCTTTGCTGCTACTTTCATCTCTTCCAGGTATGTCATGAGAATGCAAAAATATACAGGTGTGCGATGAAATAGACAAAATTGGGAAGATAGCCCAATAAATTCTTTGATTACTTTGATCCGTGCCACTATGGAAAATCTTTACAGTTAAAATAAGTTCTGTATTTGAGATGAAATTTTGAGATCTGGTTTCTTTCTTTATATAGCCTTAGGTTCAGCCATCAGAACATTCTCATGTGGTGAGGCCTTCTGCTTCTGCGATTTTATGTTTTGTTTTCATTTCCTGCCACATGGCAGGTGCAGCTCAGAAGTACCTCCAGAAATGGCTGAAAATTCTGGCCGCATCTTTCTGCAGGGTGCAGTGATCTGGAATCCAGAAAGACTGTTAGTTGTGGGGTAGGAAGCTAGTGGCTAGCCTCGACTTGGACCCCTATCTTGTCTCCGTTGCCCGTTGTGATGTATTTCTCTCCCCTTTCCTTTCCTTCCTCAGATTTCCTTCTTGCCCTCTTTCTACCCACATAGCACTGCCTTCTTCAGCCCTCTACTTCTCACCCTTAGCCTAAACGAAAGGGAAGGAAAAGATAAGAGAAGAAACATTGTAATGCAAAATTTTGAGCAAAATACGTAACCCTGTCTTTATGTGTTGCCACATCTCTTTTAAGTTTTTAGAGGATATGAATAGTCTTTTGTATTTCATAAACCACTGGTACTGTGCTTAGTCTTTTTGGGTTCTTGGTGTTTTAATTATAAGAAAAGGAGGTATGGGACAGGATCTCTTAATGCAAATTTTGGTCAGTCCTGTGAAACCTGAGAGTCTAGTATTTATTCACAGACCATTAGGGTAAAGTGCACAGGTCCCATTCTTTTCCTTCTGGTTAAGGATGCTGTGGTCCGTGTCCAGGGCTAGTCATTCTGGAATCACCTGCTGCCACTTTGGTTCCCAGGGACTGGTGAAACCCAGGCAGTGTACGTCTTCCCCACTGGTGACCTGCCCTTCTGCTTCCTCTGTTCCACCATATTCAGAAAAAACCTCCAAGTGATTAGCTGGAGTAAATGTTGTGTTGCACGGCAGTTTGTGGAACTTGGATCTTAATGTTTGCACCACTATTTGTGAGTATGATGTATCTCTGAATGATAACATGTGCAACCGACCCGGGGGCTGCCTGGCCTCATTGATGCTCTTTTGTGAGAGTAATTGACTGCAGAGCAACTGCAGAGCCGCCTGCGGCTACCTCGAAGCTCTGCTGTACTTAGACCAACCTGCTATTGTTCTCTCTCTGCCGTCACTGCTGCTGCTTTTTTTATTTTTAATAAGTTGCCAATTACTGAGGTTTTGTAGGGATACCAACAGTTCACTGAAATGGGCGTAGGAAAAATGCCATTGCTTTTTAATCTTCATTTTCTCTCATCCAGTGAAATTACTGATATTAAGACTCTAGTAGCTCTTATATTGAAAGTACTGATGCATTTTTATCTTACCAAACAGCACTGTTCAATATGCAGGCATATCTAGCAAAGGGCACTTTGCCTAACATACGCTAATATTGATAATGGTGTTAATTTCAGGTGTATTGCACACAAGTGATTTAATAGGCAGATCGGCTGTTTGCAAGCACTGCTAAGAACCACACCTGGAGGGTGCTGTGCCTGTGGTTTTTTTTTTTTTTTTTCCCAATTGGTTGGCTTATTCTCATAGGGAAATTGTCAATGTGTTTTGTTTTGTTCAATGATGTACCCCAAGTGCTTGGAAGAAGTTTAATAAATATTTGTAGCATCATAGAACACAAACAGATGTAATTAAATAAGTAGATGTCATTCACGGATTATTTGTTAACATAAGGTGCGATCACTTTTTTATGCATTAAAACTAAGGATTCTTTGGTATAGACTGGAGGTCAAAAGATTACTGGCACTCTGATATGCTGATTCTGTGGCTAATATATTAAGAAAGAATTTACACATAAAACAGTAATGTAATCACTGAAATCACAAGATTAGTCAGATGTTGACTTGCCCACAGAAGCGTAATAACCATCCACCTAGAAGCTTTTGGGTCTTGAGTGAGGTCCATTACTGAATCTTGAGAGTGAGTCAGTTAAGTTGAAAATCGACATTTAAACATTGATAATTTTTTTTTAAGTAATTGAGTAATTATCTGAAAATTGCCATTGTAACAAACAGAAATAATACTGGCCTTTGTGACATTCTTGGTTTACTATATTATTTAATTGTTTTTTAAATGTAATTATTGAAAGTGTTGAATGTTTATCGTCTGTAGAGTGTTTTCTTCTAAATTAATCAGAACAGTTTTGAAACCCTGAATGCAATGTGAATGCTATTTTGATTTGGAGAAACCATCAAGTGAATTTGGGCAGCCTAAAGGGATTTTGATTATTAGGAGAATTATTTTCTTCTTGGATTCTGAGGTTAAGGTGGATTTTATTCTCATCTACCATAATACCGGAGACAATACAATGGTATTTAAGAAATTACGCAATGGAACCAAATACTGGTTGTTATTTCCAGAGCTACCTCATTGGGTCCTTACCTTTTTAAGCCAGTTTCTTCACCTGTAGAATGAGGGTAATAGAATTTACCTCAGAGGTTTGAGGATTACATATTTAGGGTAGTGTCCAACACATAATGAGCACTGAAATAGTAGATATTAATATGGTTATTAAAATGTCTGAATTCTACATTAGATTCTCAGTCAAGAGGTTACTGGGCATGAGTATATGATTAGGAGCTGTTTCTAGTTAGGAGCTGTTTCTAAAGATCAGTGTTTCATCTTCTTTATTTAAATTAGTCCCTGTTTAAGAATATAGTTTTTTAAAGTATCATTAGAGTCACAAGAGAAAATAAAAGAATTTGGGACTAAACCTAATAACGCCTCCATGGAAGAAAATATTAGGAGACTTTAAAATAAGATCTAAATAAATTTAGAGCTCTGTCATGATCATGGTAAGAAGGCTCAGTAATTTAAAGGTGTTATTTTAGGGCACCTGGGTGGCTCAGCTGGTTAAGCATCTGCCTTCGGCTCAGGTCATGATCTCAGGGTCCCACATTGGGCTCCCTGCTTGGCAGGGAGCCTGCTTCTCCCACTCCTTCTGCTGCTCCCCTAGCTTGTCTCTCTCACTCTCTCTGCCAAATAAATAAGTAAAATCTTAAAAAAAATAATAATAAATAAAGGTGTCATTTCTCCTCAGATTGGCATTTAAATTTGAAGCAGTTCCAATAAAAATCCCAACAATTTTTTTCTGAAACTTGATAAACTGATTTTAAAATTTATATGGAAGAGAGAAAAACAGAAATAACAAGAGGACTTACCCTACCCATGACTTAACACAAAGCTGGAGAACTAAGGCATTGTAGTATAACTGCAGGGTTAGAGATGGACCACAGCATCAAGAGTGAAAAGCCTAGATTCAGACCACCACATGTATATGGAATCTGTGACAGAACTGGCCTTACCAGTCAGTGGGGAAAGATGACAGTCGACACTGCAGATTGGCAGAGAGGGTGGGCTTTTCAGCAAGAGGCGCTGGGATGCTCCATATGATGGTATTAGTCTCTGGCAGCTGCCATAACAAAATGTCACAAACTGGGTGACTTATAACATCAGAAATTTACACTATCACTGTTCTGGAGGCTGGAAGTCCACAAAATCAAGGTGTTGGCAGAGTGGGGCTCTCTCTAGAAGGCACCAGGGAGGAGTCTTTCCTTGTCTCTTCCTAGCTTCTGGTGTTTGCTGGCAATACTTGGGGCTTCTTGGCTTGTTGCTATAATACCGCAGTTTCTGCCTCCACTTTCCCATGATCATTTCCCCCTGTGTGTGAGGATCAAATCAGATACACTCTATACAAAAACAAATACCAGATGGATTCATATAAATATGAAAAGATTTAATACTTATAGAAACAAATATTGGAGAATATTTGTGATCTTGGGATGGGGATGTTTAAACATGGTGCAAAAGCACAAATCATGAATGAAAAAAGTTGTTGCATTTATGTTTTTTGTAATTAAGAACTTACATATTTTCAGCACATATTATCAAGAAAGGAGCTGTATCCAGAATTCATAAAGAGTTCTTACAAATTGATAAGAAAAAGACCTAGTAGAAAAATAAAGAAATGGATTTCATGGTTGGAAAAAACCTAAATGGCCAATAAATGTAGGGGGGGAATCCAACTTAATGAGTAATCAAGGAAATGCAAGTTAAAACACAATGAGATACCATTTTGTACTCCTCAGATCTGCAAAAACGAAAAGATTGGAAAATACTGTACCAAGGATTGGTGAGGATGTGGGGCAACAGGAATTGTTACACTCTTCTGGTGGGAGAGAAAATTGTAGTAATCACTTCGGAAAACACTGTAACAGTATGCAGCGAAGTTCGGGTGACCCAGCAGCTAGAACTATCTGCAATTACCCTGCCTCACTGAAGAACTCTTGTTGTATATATGCTTCTATAGGAGGCGAGAGTACCTGGATGTTTACGGTAACAACACTGTGTGTAGTAGTACAAACCGGAAACCTAAATGTCTGTCAAAAGGAGGATGGATAAACACTTTGTGGTACATTAATGACAAAACTCTGTATAGCATTTACATCAATGAACTGTAACACAACATAAATTAATTTCAGGAACATATATTGAGTGAGAAAAAGCAAGTTGCAAAAGAATAAAGTAGTACAGATCCATTTATAAAAATATACAAAACGAAAAATATGTTGTTCAGGCCACAAAAGCACTGTGTGGTAAAGCAAGGGGGTGACAGACGTTTAGTTGAGAGGTGGCTAACTCATAGGGTGGGAAGGGGTGAAATCATAGAGGGATACAGGGGTCCCTGGGTACTGGGAATGTTCTATGCTTTTAACTGAGTGGTGGGTACATGGGTGTTCTTTTGTATGCACTAAATATTTAACAATACAAACTTTTAAAAAATTACCCCCAGAAGTTTTATTGTTTTTAAGAGTGGAAAAATAACAGAAATATGAAGTCCTCATCCAAGAAGTAACTCAAGTGCTGAATACTTATTTTTACATGTGTTTTGAATTCTTTGTGGATGAGAGATGCTTGAAACAGGGAGAAGGGAAAGGCAGGCCCGGCAGTCTTTGTTTGTCCCATGACTTTGGCATCGGGAAAGCTTCTGCCGCTGCAGACGTGACATTGTGTCCTGAGAGCTGGTGGAAGGGGGTTTTGGTGGCATGTGAAAGCATATTCACATGTTTAGCAAAGCAACAGTATGCCCATCTCTTTTTCGTTTTCTTTTTTCTTGGCATCTAAGTAATTGAGCCAGATGGAAAAATGTTTCTTTCCCACGTTAGGTTCTTTTTCAGCGCATCAACCATTAGATTTTACTGTCCCTAATCTCCTGCTGATAAAACTTCAAAATGTGAGTAGCTAAGAGAGTTTATTCTAGTCAAAGCTGATCGCAGCCTTCCTTGAGAACGTTCACTTTCCCCTAGGTTCTCCAGCATAGAAGCCGTAGCGACAGCTTACTCCGGTCCCTTTCTATCCAAATCATGTACTTACTAGAGACTAAGAAGAAAATAAATGAGACTAACTTTCCTTTCTTCCAGTCATGTTTGGACGTGTCATCTGGCTAGCGAGGGATGGCTATTGAAACAGTAGGGAAAATTTAGTATTAAGCAAAAGAAAAAGAATAAATCAGGAACTTGGGCTTGGGCATGAGATAGACATAGGTTTAAACCTCAGCTCTGCCACTTACTATGTGTAAAACTTTGTAATTTACTCATAGTCTCTGAAACTCAAAATTTCTCACTTTAAAATGGGAATAATAAGAGCCCCCAAGGCATAAAGGATTGAGGACTAAAACATCTGAAGCACCTGATGGACACTCTTGTTGTAGGACTGACCCTAATTTTCATATAAAAAGCAGGGACTAGCTATACCTTCTACCTTCCTGGCTGGCCCTCAGGTTTCACAGGGCTTGTCATCTTTTCTTGTCATTTGAGTAGTTATGTGAACATGGGCAAATCACAGAAAATCTTTGAAATGTTTTCTTCAACTAGAACACAGAGATGGTGATTATCCGTGTGACAGTTTCGCTGCACAGATCAGTCAGGTGCAATGAGACAGTGGGCATGAAGATGCCCTGTGCTCGGTGTCATGCTGTGGGGACATAGGCGCTGATGATTGTTCTCCCTAACACCCAGCACTGTTCCCCGCCCCCCACCCCCAACAAGCCCCTAATGTTGGCTGTTGAACACACAGAGTTTGATCTTTATAAAATAGCTTTGAAGGTGTGTGGCTTGTACAGTCTTTGCTTAAAATTGGTAAGGGAGTTTGTGGATCCATTTCCGCTTCCAGATTATTGAGAACTACTAGCACTTTGATCAAAATTGCTTTTTCTAGCATTTGTCAGGCATTGCTTTCAGTGGTTAAAACAGGTATATGAGTCGGACACTCCCCAAGTGTTCCTCTTTGCTGCAGTAGTTCTAGTTGTAAATAAAGGCGGGGGTTGGAAGCTGTTAACATACTGTAATATCCTTTCATACGCATCTTTCCTAGACCTTAACTCAGTTCATTATAAGGAAGATGTAATAGTTTTAAATGCTGTGGTTTGCTAAGATTTATATCCTCCTTGGCTTTGTCCTTTGCCATCCTCTCGTCACGCTCCCTGGATAAACTCATTACTCCTGGGACCTGGGTTTCCACCTTGGCACTTTAAGGCTTCTGACTCCTGTTACATCTCGACCTCTCCTCTGATACGTTTCCAAGCTCTTACTCAGCAGGTCAGTCTGGGCGCCCCATGGGCACACAGGTTTTACCACATCCCAGCTGGAACTCGGGCTCTCCTTTGCGCCTCTCCCAGCCCCAGACCTCTGTCCTTCCTCCTGTGTGCTCTCTCTTGATTGATAGCCTAGCCTTGAGCAGTCACCCTAGTCTAGGAACCTGGAAACCATCCTAGCCCACAGTTTCTAAACCTCAGAAGTGACACCGGAGGCCAGATAATACTTTGTTTGAGGGGCCAGCCCCACGCGTTGTCGGGCGTTGGGCAGTGTTCTCGGGCCTACCCTGTGCCTGTGAAAGTCAAATGCGTTTCCACACATTAGCAGATGGCCCCTGGCCAGCAAAAACCCCTCCTTTGAAAATGACCATCTTATACCTTTCTTTTTCTCTTATTTAGTCAATCTCTAAGCCTTTTTGATGATTGCTCCCTGAATATCTTTCTGAGATTTCATCTTTCCTCTTTATTCTCATTGTGCCTGACTTAGTTCAGGTGCTTTTCTCTTGCCTGAACTATTCTAGTGGTAGTGAGAACACCCTCTGTGTGCAGTACCTGACACAAGTAAGGCAGCATGCTCCGTGCTTCCCATGTGTCCCACAGACTTTCTACAGGCAACCTCAACCCACCACAAGCCTTTAAACCAACAGAGGAACTGCCTGTCCTGTGTTACTGGGAAGCCCAGGGCTCCACCTTTTTCTGTATCCCTGGGCTGCGCTTTGCTTCAGTCTGACAGGCTCTCCCAGCAGGGCAGCGGGAAGCCCTGGGAACGCAAGCCTGCCTTGTCCTTGCGGCCCTCCGTCCCAGAAAGGACAGCAGGAGGTGTTGTCGGGGGAACTCTGGCAGCTGTGCTCAGAAGAGGGCAGTCCCTCACCCCTAAGACAATGCGTAGGGAGATACCCCCTTCACATGAAGGAAACACGTGCAATGTTGTGTGCTGGGTGGAGCTGGCCTGGCTCTGACTCCAGAGCCTGAAGTCTTTCCGTTACCGTGTACCGCCTCCTGACTCACCTGTCCTTCTGTCTGTCTCTTCCCCGGTGGCCTTCCTCCACGTGGAGGGCTAGCTTTCTGAAATGGCAATGTGGTTGTTTAATTACTTTGCTTACTAGATTGCTTCGGCAGTTCCTCACCAAGATAAAGTCCAAATTTAGCCTGAGAGACAAAGCCCTTTGTACCAGCCCCTGCTTATCTGAGACTTATCTCCTGTCATTTCCCTCGTTGTACTTAAGGCTCCAGCCGCTCACTGCCTCTGATTGTCAGATTGTCAGATTGTCGTGCTTTTGCGGTTCCCTCTGTCTAGTCGAGTGGTCAAGATCACTGGGAAACAGACCTGTGTTTGAATCTTGGCTCTCCCACCTACTAGCTCCCTGACCTTGAACACTGCGTGGAACGCCCTGCTCACCTTGTCCCCCTAACTAAAGTCTGTTCTTTAAGACTCTGAACATGGTCCTTGCTGGAGAGGCCTTGTTGGCTTCTTAATGCCTTCCCCGTCTTAACTGTTCCATTCTTAGCCTCTGCACATACTGCTTTTGGCACTTTCATTAGTGTCCATATTGCCAGCATTTATGATTTTTTTAAAAGCATACCTTTGGGTACAGATTAGCTTCGGGTTTTTATGGCCTTTGGGTATGGACACAGGCCAAGACTGTGGTCTCTGTGTGCTGGGTTTCTACATGCTTCCAGCATGCCTCAGCTTCCCTTGTGGCTGTGGCTTGAAGCGCTCCTGCCTATGTGCCTTGCCTTTCGCCAGCTGGGTATTTCTCATTTCTTTTAAAAATAGTCTTTAGCAGTGCTGTCCAGTAGAACTGTCTGCAGTGATAGAAATACTCAGTATCTGTGCTGTCCCATTTGGTGCCCAGTAGCCACACGTGGCTGTTGAACATTCGAAATGTGACCGGTGTGACTGAGAAACCAATTTTCACATTTTATTTAATTTTAGCCAATGTAAATGGCCACATGTGGCTAGTGGCCACCATATTGGACAGCTCAGGTCTTAACTGTTAATAGCTTAACCCTTCCTATTAAATGAGACTATGACTTCTCTCATTTATAACTTCTGATATGTTCCTTCTCCCACTCTGTGGAAAACTGTTATGTATTTCAATGCCTGCTGCACCTAGAGTAATAAACTTGCGTTAAAACTGAATAGAGTACTTACTGCCACTGAACTGTAAAATAGTTACAGTGGGGGTGGCTGGGTGGCTCCGTCGGCTATGCATCTGCCTTCGGCTTACGTTGTGATCCCAGGGGCCTGGGTTCCAGCCCCGCATCGGGCTCCCTGCTCCACGGGGGGTCTGCTTCTCCCACTCCTGCTCCCTCTGCCTGTGCTCTCTCCCCCCCTCTGTCAAATAAATAAATAAATCTTAAGGAAACATAGTTACAATGGTGAATTTTATGTCACGAATAATTTTTCACAGTAAAAAAGAGAATGCCCACACGGCGAAGGGGCACGAAGCCAAAGTGAAGGGCGTCAGGGAGGTTTTTCTGAGGAGGCAGCACCCTGAGTCTGAAAGGTCTGGGGAGTGGTCCAGGGGAAGGAGGTGGTGAGTGGCTTCTTGTCCTAGAGGTGGAGAGGCTAGAGAGCCGCGGATGCCAGGCCTCAAAGAACTCCGAAAGGCAGGCTCCGGAAACGAGGCTTAGTCTGGAAAGTTGGAGGGATTTTAAGCAAGCAAAGGCATGTTTGGATTTTAATTTTATAAAAATCACTCTGGCTGCTCTGTGAAAAAAGTATCAAAGGGTGGCAAAACTGGATTATGAGAGACATAATCAGGCTAATAATGCCAATCGCAAGGATAATAATAGCAGCTAACATTCAGTGTTGCAGGGATTCAGGAGAAGGGGAGAACCTGGGAGTGCAGGGATCATACGACCAGTGTATGGTGGGGTTTGTGGGGCCATCTCTTCCTTGAAAAATGAGATATCCTTTTCTGGAGAGGTCTTTACCCACTTGGCAGCGTATTCCTGTATAGGAATAACTGACCCCAAACCAACTGAGATACCACATTCTTTAATTGCTCTTTAAATACAGAAGAAAATTCAATTCATATGACAAATAATGATAGAGCAATATCTAAGCTCTTTGCCTTAAAAATAACGCAGAAAGGTATCGGTAGGGGAGAGAGATGGCCGTGGCTGTGATAGGGTAGCGTGGGGACTGTCACGGAGGAACTGCTCTGTCCCCTGACTGGGATGTGATGGTCGTGTGAACCACACATGACAAAGGGCAGAGAACTAAATACGCACACACATAAACGAGTACGTAAAAACTGGTAAAATCCGCGTAAGGTTGGTGGATTACATCAATGCCGATTTCCTGTTTGTGGTGTTCTACTGTAGTCACGTAAGACCTGCCCCGGAAGAAACCAAGTGAATGGAATACAGGATCTCTGTGTGTCCATCTATAGATCTCCCAAATAAGAAGTTCAGACAAACCAAAAAAATGGAATAAAACAAATCCCTCTTAGAGCTCCTGGTTTTTAGTATTTCCCTTTTATCTGGCTTGAAATGACTTGTTTTGATTAAATTTGACATATTGCTAAAGAATACGCAGCTGTTTTGTCAATTCTGAGATATACATTTTTTTCTTCACCCTTAACGTCTTTGAAACACAGATGTGTCTTACAATTCATGGAGGCTTAGCACTGAGTGAGTCTAATGGGTGGCAGTTTTTCTTGGCAGCACCTAAAATATTGGTGTGTCTTAACGATCACTGGTATCCAAGATGTAATACCTTTGGTCTGTGAGTCATCCAGCTGTGTTGGAAAAGACCAGGGACTGGTACAAGTTGTGTCAGGCACTTTTTTTGTGGCCTATCGGTTATTAAGTATTTGTTTCTCAGCCCCAAGCTCACCCTTCCTGCTCTTGGTGGCGGTGAGATTCTACCACCCGCGTCTGGCTCCGTTAGGCATTGTCGGCAGGGGTGTGCAAGGGCCATGGCGGGGCCAGAGGAGGAAGAAGGACCTGGCTTCTTCCTGCTCGTTTCCTCTTAGCAACTTGGCTTTGCTCCAGCGGCAGCAGTTCCTTCCTGTAGCAGTGGCTCAGTCCGTTTCCCAGTTTTTCCGATACTTGCGGGACCTCACAGGACCGGCTTTCATGCACCCCCCGATTTGCGGGCACCCCACCAAAGCCCCCCAGTCAGAGGTCCATGGCGGGACTTCTTCCCTTTGTTCCCCAGCCTTGGGCAGCTGCTCTCTCTGTCTCTTTCTTTTTGATTTTGCAGTGACTAGTCAGTAATTTTATACCTAGTTAACCATTCTTTATATTAAAACCCCTGTGTTAAAATGACGCACGTGGCCTGTCTCCTGCGTGGGCCTTGACCGAACTAGTAAAGTTAACCGCGAGCAGTGTGCGTGTGGACTGCACTCGAGCTTTGGCCCTACACGCACCGTTCTCTGCTTCCAGTGACCTTTGTGGAATAGAAATCTCCTCTTCCCGCTTACACCCAGCAGCGGATTCCCGTGCTCTGCGGAATCACAGGGCCTGCAGGGCAGTGGCTGGGCGGGCTCCTCTGCTCCTCCGGCCCCTCACCCTCCACTTTCCCCGTCTCACTGGTCTCATTTCAGTTCCTCAACAGCCAGCTTTCTCCTGCTTCGTAGCCTTTGCCGATTCTCTTCCCTCCGCTTAGCCCTCTTCCTTCTCCCACGCCCTGCGTCCTTAGCACCTCCTTCATTTAGTCTCAGTTTCATTATAACTTCCTCAGGAGCTCCCCTCTCCCTCCCTGACAGGTCTGCACACACAGTACTTTGTGCCCCTTACAGCGCCTACCGTGGCCTCGGTGGACGTTTCCATGAGTTTCTCTCTAAGGAATGTCTCTTTCCCCAGCTGCGCCTAGCTTCACGAGGGCAGGACTAAACCATGTTGGGTTTTTCCCTTCTTTCTTTTCTTACTGCTGTGTCCTCAATGCCTGGCACATTGTATATGCTCAGTGAACAGTTGCTGAATGAACGGGGATATTGTAAAATAAATAGTTGTTGAGTGTAGGAAGGGACCACTTGTTGATATCTTAATGGTGAATCAATATTTATTACAAGGTAAAAATTTTTGAGAAAGGGAGTTAGGTTAATATGAGTCTTGCTGTGAGTTAGGTCATTCAGTAAAAATACTGCCATGGAGCCAAACCATGAGAAAAGATTCCCTTTTTTTTTTTAAAGATTTATTTATCTGAGAGAGATAGAGTGGGGTGGGGGGAATGCAGAGGGAGAGGGAGAGAGAGTCCCAAACAGACTCCCTGCTGAGTGTGGAACCCGACGTGGGTCTTGAGATCATGACCTGAGCTGAAATCAAGAGTAGTACACTCAACCAACTGGGCCACCCAGGTGCCCCAAGGTTCACTTACTAAACTCAGTCATGGTATGTTAGGTTGTTCCCTTCTGTAATATTTGGATGAAAAGCATGTGAAAACCCCTTTGAAGCCTAATTCCTGTTGTGGTTTCTGTATTACCACTCCTTCCTTAAAAGACAAACATGAAGTTATCTCACTTTCTTTTTTTGAGTTGCCCTTAGTCTCAAATTGGAGATTTATTACAGCATGAACATTCTAAAACTTCCTCTTAATTCGCTGCAGTGCCTTTGCCTGCCTTTCTGCTAGACCGTCTCAAGCTCTGTCGCGCGGGTGACTCTTTCTGCCTTAGCTAGGTAATACCCCACTCATGTCCTTTCTGGGAGCCCATTAGCATGCTCTGAAAATTCCTTCTGGCTGCAGAAGCATTTTCTTTACTGCTTCTTGTCTTCCGTTGCTGCATTATTGGCATCTGTCTTTTTGTAGTTAACAATAAAAAGTAGAGCCTGTTTCTTTATACTTGTCCCACATAGTATTTTCCAAATTATTCTTTATTGAAATTGGATTTTACTAATGCTCTAAACTCACTATAAAATGTTAGGGTTGAAGGGAACCTGACGTCATCTAGCCCAGCTCCCTCTCTCACAGGTGTGAGCCAGAGCCAGGTGAGTGGCTTGCCCAGGGCTCTGGACACCCTGCCTCCTGTGTCGGTGTCGGTGAGGGCTGGGAACGTACCCTGCGGAAGGCATGTTAGGAAAGAATGCACAGTGTGACTCTGTCATTTCTTTTCTAAGCTGGTCCTCTGGAACTTAGACATTTAAATCATTATTGCTTTAAGGAAGCAGACTGCAGCCAGGCGCCTGGGCACCTCCATCGGTAAGCATCCAACTCTCGATTTTGGCTCAGGTCGTGATCTCAGGGTCAGAAGATCGTGCTCATTGGGGTGTCTTCTCCCCCTCCCTTAACCCCTCTGCTCACTCGTGTGTTCTGCCTGTCTCTCTCTCTCTAATAAATCTTTTAAAAAATCCTGTTACATAGTGCCTTATTAACTACTAAGGGATAGTGAAGACTAGAATGCTGAGTGGGAGGGCGGGTGCCGCCAGGAGAGCTTTTGCGGCTGAGAGACTTGTTAGCCGCAGGTGCAGGTGGACAGGCATCCCCTTCATTTCTTTGTTTTAACAAGCGTTCACTGAATGCCATTCCTGGACCAAGCGTGGGGAGCACAGGGGGACCAGAGAAAGGCATGCGGTGTCAGAGGTGGCAGTGGGTTCTGGTAACTGGAAGTGAAGCTTTGTACAGGGAGGTGTGGGAGAGGAGACGGGGATATAAGTTGGGGCCACATGAACAGCCGGCTTTAGCAACCAGGCTCAGGAGTGGAGGCTTGATCCTCATGGGTAAGGCGAGCTCATTGTCCAAACTGGGACTTTTTAAAGGAACAACAGGCTTCAACTCGACCTCCTAGGACTTCCAGGAAACAGGTTTACCTGGCTGTTGAGTTTTCAGGCTGATCTGGGCAGGTGACATCATCTGCCCCCACAGAAGAGTTAAGTTGCTGTCAGAGGCAATTATCTGATTAAAAGTCAAATGAACTTTATTGTTACAACTACCCCACTTGTGTAGAAAGTGTATGTTGGGGGCGCCTGGGTGGCTCAGTCGGTTAAGCGGCTGCCTTCGGCTCAGGTCATGATCCCAGGGTCCTGGGATCGAGTCCCACGTTGGGCTCCCTGCTCGATGGGGAGCCTGCCTCTCCCTCTCCTTCTCCCTCTTCCTCTCCCTCTGCCTGCTGTTCTGCCTACTTGTGCTCTCTACCTCTCTGTCAAATATATAAAAATAAAATCTTTAGAAAAAAAAAAAGAAAGTGTGAGTTTACCACTTCCTCTCCCCGGAAGACCAAGCCAAACCCCCTGAAGGCAGAGCCTTTGTCTAGATCTCTTCCGTGGCCCCAGGGCAAGGATAATGCCTAGCACTTAGTAGGACAGTCAGTATTTGCTTAGAAAAATGACTAAGTACTCTGGGCCCTCAGGAGTCCTTCCATTAGATGTAATGGGAAGGGGGAGGAGGTGAGACTCGAACTGGGAAACTGCAGCTGGAGAGGAGAGGATGCGAAGGAGCAAGAAGGGCATCTCTGGAGGTGGGATGAGTAAGCAGAGGACCGGGCTTGGGAATGCGGACAGAAGGCTGGAGATGCTTTGTGGCGGGAGGACAGGAAGAGCCTGAGACGTGGTGGCAGGTGTGTGTCATTCAGGCATTGTGCACGGACTCCCCACCCCTCACCCCCAGCAGCTTCTTGTCTTCTAACTGCCATTCACCCTGCAGACTGGGGCTGAGTACCTGGGTGTCAAGAGTGGCCACACGGACCTCCTCAATGAGCCTTTCAGACTGGTTCTTCCCCCTCCCTAGCTCACTCCCCCCACACCCCACACCCTCCCTGGCTTTTTTGCATCATTCAGGCCTCAGATGTCACCTCCTCAGAAGCCTTCCTTCTCCTTTTCCAAAAGAACCCGTTCTCTGCCCTCTCCCATTACCCTATCTACTTAGTTTTCTTGGCAGTACTGATCATGATTAAAATCCTATTCCTTGTTGGTCTGCGGGTTTACTGGTCGTTGCCCTTACTGGGCTGACTATAAGCACCATTTCTGCCTTTTTCTCCTGTATGCTGGGTCCCCAGAATACGGCATGTCCTATGGGGGATGCTACGTGAATGCAGGGGGAAAAATACATTTTATTACAGAGGAAGACCCTTTATTTTAAAAAAATCAACTGTAAACTTAGGAACTTGATTAGCAACCGATTGTGACACAGCTTACAAAGGATGGCATTGAGAAGCAGCCACAAGTAGGATGTCCAGCCTGCCAGGGCCTGGGGGCTCTGACCTCCTGACCTCTGCCTCTCTCCTGGCTGCTGGCGGGTGGTGGCATGTGTAGTCGGGAATCCTTGGTGAAGGATGCCCAAACTCTTGATAGCCGCGGACAGGCACCAGGGGTCCCGGAGCCGAAGCCAGAATCCTGAGTACGATCAGGAGCGGAGATCAGAGGATGCCCGCGGCTGTGTGTTCAGATGTGGTTTCTCTCCCTTTGAGGGAGGGGTGGGGTTTGAGTCCCCTTCCCTCCTCACCCCTCACTTACTGGGGAGCCTTTGTCACTCCATCAGCTTTAGAGTGACTTAGAAGAGGGAGAGACTTTTTGAATCTACCCTGCTGGAGGCAGTGAATAGTTTGGTGACTGTGTGTGCACACAACTTACCGGTCAAGTGTTCGCTTAAGTCATTTCATCTTCCTGGAATTTTTTTTTACCTTTTGGTTATAGCACCTTTAAGGCTTAGTTGTGGTGCTCAGTGTTTCATGTCCCTTCTCCTTTCATCTTTTTTTTTTTTTTTTTTTTAATGGTGCACATACAACAGTGCAAAGCTTAATTGCGGAAACCCCAAGTTGGCCAAAAGAATTGGCAGGCATTGTGAACACGCTTTCTTTCTTCACTTTCCCTTCCCTTTTAAAGGCTTTGTTTTAGGAAAAGGGAAATTGGTGTGTTTGGAGAGCAGTTGTTAGCTTTTCAAGACTGGACTCGTTGGTCTAATTTGGTAAAGGCCCAGAGCATGTCAAATAAAATGAATGAAAAAGGTAAAGCTAAGGTGGGCAAGTAGGGGAAAGCGAACTGTAAATTTTAACTCAAAAGCCCCACCTAATATGCTTTTAGCAAAAAGGCCTGGCTGTTTCTGGGAAGCTTTAGGTTTCCAATCATGGCAACACCCCTCTAACGTGTCCCGTTTCTGCCCTTCCCACCTCATGCACCCTCCCCATTCTGTTGACACCTGTAGCATTCCAGAAGATTCTAAGTGTTCCACCATTCCTTGTGACACACCACAGCATGTAGATTCCTTTTTTAGGGCAGTTGCTTCCTTCTCTTAGGCATATGAATTATTTGACAGTGGTTCTTACCTCTGTTCCTAAGTCAGGTCTCCAGAGTCTAGCTGATGTCTCAGGAGCCATATTCCTATACCAGTTGAGTGCTCAGGAAATCTATAAACGTAAATTTGTTTTAGTTGCTAGTTTTCTCCTGGAGTTAGTACAGTTAAGTGAAGATTTTTGCTAACTTCTTACTATTGACTCCTCCTGTCTACTTTCCTGCTGCCCCTTGCTCTATGGTTCCCACTGGACATTCTGCCCGAAATTGTCCTTCCTCTAGGTGTCTTGTGTGTTGCTTGGTGAGCATGGAGTCCATATAAGGGGTGATTTAGTGGAAGGATTTCAGTGGCTGGTGTCCCGAAGTTAAGGTGTCCTGGCCCATCCATCTTTTTTGCCATTTTTAGGTGTAGCCAGGAGGCATGATGACTCATACCTCATAATCCAGGCACTTTCAGCCCCAGGAGAAGTGGAGAAAACAAATTCTTACTCTTTGGAGTCTCCCCTGACCACCTCTCTTATATTTTGTCTTCACACCATCTCCTAGCCCCCTCACAGGTAAAATTAGGGAGTCCCCGAAACCTCTTAGTTGACCATTTGCAGCTGGTTTCTGAGGATTCGTTCTACTCTTCTGGCTGATCTGGGCAGCCTGCATCTTCGCGTGTGATTCCCTCTGTGCCACCACACAACACGGAGGTGTCAGCAATAAGAAAGAGATTTAGAGGGAATTGGGAGCTGACCCAGGGGAGATCTCTTGGCTATTTGAAGGCCTCGATTAGAACCAAAAGAAAGAGAGGGGATTTGCATTCCAGGTATTGGGAGCACATGGGCCAGAGGAGCAGAGAGGAATGGGGCTTGTGTGGGGAATGAGGGTTCTTACGGAGGAGTCAGAGCTCCTGTGGTGATGCCTAACAGTGTGATCTTCTGAACTCAGGATAGCATCACTGCCTTGACCACACATTTGACTTCCAGATCCATTTCATATTGTTTATTTAAATAAAATACATTATTGGGTTGGTGTTGTTTTTTTTTTTTTTTTAAAGATTTTACTTTTAAGTAATCTCTACACCTAATGTGGGGCTCCAACTCACAACCCTGAGATCAAGAGTGTAATGTTCCACCGGCCGAGCCAGCCAGGTGCCCCAATTATTGGGGTTCTTTGACTTAACCTCTTTATTTTGAAAGAATTGTAGATTCGCATTTAGTTGTAAAAATAACATGCTAAAAAATGGGAAAGGGGGAGCATGGGCGACTCAGTCAGTTGAGCATCCTACTCTTGGTTTCAGCTCAGGTCATGATCTCAGGGTCCTGGGATAGAGCCCTTTCTTTGTAGGGCTTTGCGCTCAGCAGGGAGTCTGCTTGAGGATTTCTCCCTCACCCTCTGCCCCTCCCCTCGCTTGCTTTCTCTCTCTCTCAAATAAATAAATCTTAAGAAAAAAAAAAGGAAAAAGGCAAACCAAGAAACAGTCTTTTAACTGTAGACAACAGACTGAGGTCACCAGGGGGGTGGGGTGGGGAGATGGGTGAAATAGTGATGAGGATGAAGGAAGGTGCTTGTTGTGATGAACACCAGGTGATGTATGGAAGTGTTGAGTCACTGTTGTATGCCTGAAACTAATACCAAACTGTATGTTAACTAACTGGAATTTAAATAAAAACTTAAAAAAAAAGTTGTAAGAAATAATCTTATATATCCTTTACCATTTCCCCTGTTGATAACATTGGCTGTGTTTTGTTGCTTTTT
This sequence comes from Potos flavus, assembly GCA_028534135.1. Classification (NCBI taxonomy): domain Eukaryota; kingdom Metazoa; phylum Chordata; class Mammalia; order Carnivora; family Procyonidae; genus Potos; species Potos flavus. The sequence continues at coordinate 6,578,076 of CM052897.1, read as the reverse complement.
TTTAAAACTGAATTTATCTGGTCTTACAACCACCCAGCTTTTTTCCTCAGACACAGCAATATTACTATTTTTTATGTTTCTTTCCAGGGAGTCTTTATTAATATACAAAGAATTACATATAAGCCCTCCTTTTTCTTACACATAAGGTACCATAAAAAAGTACACATCTTTGCATCTTGCTTTTAAATTTAATGATATATCTTGAAGATTTGTTTTCATTAGTACATAAAAAACTTCCTTTTATATATGCAATTATATAAGCTTGTGTGGATAAGCTGTAATTTATTTAACCAATCTCCTAATTGATGGACTGTTTCCAATCTTTTGCCATTACAAACATGTTGCAACGGATATCCTTTACATAGATAATTTCCTTCCTGTGTAATTATTTTCCTGTGATATGTTCCTAGAAGTAAGATAGCTGGGTCAAAAACTATGTACACTTTAATTTTGATAGGTTACTGTCAAATGGTTCTCAGTGAGATTTAGTCTCACCAGCAATATACATGAAGCCTTTTTCCCTGACCCCTTTGAATGGCACTGTATTTCTACCAAATTTTGTCTTTGACAGTTTGGTAAGTGAAAAGTGGTATTTCATATAGTTTTAATATGCTATTCCTTTATAGGGAATGCAGTAGATCATATTTTCATATGTTCAGAACTTTTTATCACTCCTCCTCTGTGAACTGTTCATTTCCTTAACCCACTTTTCTATCGGATTGTTGGTCTTCTCCTTATTGATTCGTAGAAGCTCTTTATATATTATGGAACCTAGCTTTTTGTGATATAAGTTGCTAATGTCTTTTTCTCAACAAATACTGATTTGTTACCGGTAGGTTTATCATAATAATTGTTTTGAAGTTTTTATGTAGTAATTACCTTTACAATCTGCATTTTATACAAATACAGCAATTGGTTATGGATTTTGAGTATGTATCCTAGTTAGAAAGTCTTTGGGGGAGCTTGGCTGATTCAGTCAGTAGAGCATACGATTCTTGAGTTGTGAGTTTGAGCCCCACACTGGGTATGGATATTATTTTAAAAATAAAATTAAAAAAAAAAAAAAGTGTTCACTCTAATTATGAAAAGAAAAATTTGCCACAGTTTCTTCAAGTGGTTTCGTTGTTTCCTTCCTTCCTTCCTTCCTTCCTTTACATTTAAATCTTTTCTCCATCTGGACTTTATTTTCATTTGTGTGAGGTATGGATCTAATTTTATAGGGAGAGTCACGGTGGTTCCTGAGCCTCTTCTCAGAACGGATGGTGTCTCATACCTCTTTGTATTACCCATTGCCTTTCTCTGGTGCTTTCTGCATCACAGCTGCTTGAGGTGCAGGAGAAAGAGGAGGACACCAGTGCAGAAGTAGCAGCAGCAACAGCAGCTCCCAGGCTGGGTATTGTTAGGTGCTTTCCATTCATGTTCTCTAATCAGCACAGCTGCTCTTTAAGATAGGTAGCATACCCCCGTTTTATAGATAGAAAAACTGACTTAGAAGCCAGATAATTTGCCCAAGTTCCTCCCATTAGTGTCTGAGACTCAAGATACACAAGAAACTGCCAGACTTCCAAGTCTGTGCTTTTTTCTACTAGGCAACCTTGGTAGAGGGTGCTCTGCTTGTTGTAATTTACCATGTTTCCTAAGGAATTGTGGGAGGTGGAATCAAAAGAACTGTGAAGAAGTTGTTGGAAACTGAAGGTCTTAAAACACAGAGGAGGAATACAGAAATACTGCGTGCATTAGTTCAGAGAATCTCTAGACTCAAATTATATAAAATACAGTTTTAACTACAAGAGAAAGAAAGATATTGATACCTTAAGAGAAATTTATGTATTCTCTCAGAAAAACATGATATTTACATATAGCTATTACTGATATTATCCATTAAAGATTAGTGATAGATCATTCTCTAAAAATTTCCCCAGAGGAGTCTGCGTGGCTCAGTGGTTGGGCGACTGCTTTCGGCTCATGTCACGATCCCAGAGTCCTGGGATTGAGTCCCACATTGGGCTCCTGGCTCATCGGGGAGCCCACTTCTCCCTCTGACCCTCTCCCCTCTCATGCTGTTCCTCTCTCTCTCTCTTTCTCAAATAAATAAATAAATAAAATCTTTTTAAAAAAATAAAAATTTCCCTCAGGTTACTTACCTAGAAATTAGGTACAAAACTGTATATGGACACTTGAATATCATCTTCAATGGAGTTAGGCATCTGTATTTGATCCTGAAGAGTTAAACACAGGTCATTGTTGGGTTAGTTGTTATCAAAAGGCTATTTATAAGTCATATTTTAAATTTTGAGTCATTTTCGCACTGGTGTATAATTTTAGTTAAAGAATTGGGTCACGTAAGTTCATGAGTTAGCTTTACTCTGTAGTTGGTTACTTATTGACATTAAACTTGCTTATCTTTCATAAATACACATTTTCCTTAAGGTAATTCAATTATTATCTTTCAGCTTGCTGAATTTAAATGACAACTGCTGGCACCCAAGAACAAGACTTTCCATTTTTACTATTCTGAAAATAGAGCACAAATTAAGAGCATTGAGAAGTAGGGTACGACTGTCACCTGTGGAATCCTGAATTCAGAGTTGATTTCCTTCTCTGCTAATTTTTTCAATACCAAGATAAGTGTCACAAATAGCACCCTTTCTCAGAGGATTTCCAGAATTAGAGTAACAGGCACAAACTTAATAAAATGGTAGTAATGCAGTATAATCAGGAAGCTTATGCACTGCCTGTCTCCCCCACTGCAGTAGATACTGCGTGATCTCTTACGAAAGCCCATATCTCTTCCATCTAATTCCTGACATAAAGTGCTGGTTTTTTCATGAGGCAGAGGTCTAGAAATGTGTGCGACAGTCACTTTCCTTGTAGAGCCTGCATTATGACAACACCCGTAATGGCCCTCTGACCTTGTGAACACGACACAGTGTATATATCAGCCTAGACACGGTCAGAGGAGAGCCAGTTGTCTTATCGTTTGGATTCCCTTTTTAGTCCTTAAATTTGAGGAATGTTCTTAAAGATTTTCATTTAGCCACGTTTCTTACGTGTACGGTATAGCCGTGAGAGAGAAAGTAGCTTGGTCAGTGAGGAAGGAGGGTCCAAAGCCTGAGGGTAATGACTCCCAGTTGAGGGCACACACTATCCTACTCCCTTTCCCTGTTTTGGTGGGCAACAAACCTCCTAGCACCTTCCAGAACCTGCTGTACCATCTCCATTAGGAGTGTGCACACAGGGATCTGAGCCTCAGACGAGGCTTCCACATCAGCATCTTCAAAGATGAGGCCCTGATGTGATGGACATGTGTAGAGCACGTCGGGCATTGTGATGTCCTAGCCCCTGAGCTAGTGCTGGACGTGTCTGGATACCACATACTCTTACAGTCATATGTCACACTCTGATTCCTTTAAAACTGCCTTTTAATAGAGTGTCGACTTACTGTAATTTTGGTTGAAATGCTAACAATCTTACTGATTTCAAAGGCCAGTTATTATTCTTTTAATGTAATAATTGTGTTGGACCATGCACGGAAGCGGGCAGAGGAGGGGAAAAGAAACAACATAAAAACAAAAGCACCTAACTGGTTTGTGAACACAGCCCCACTATACTGTTAATAAGTTGTCAGTTCTAAAAATGTGTGCCTCACAACTGTGGATTCTGATTGAGAAACTTCTTTTCTTTTCTGCTGAGGAACCCTTTATCGTCACTATTTTGTAGTAACTAGTTCTTTGCAAAGCGCTGGCTTAGACTCTTCACTTCTTTTCACTTTCTTTGTTGTTGAATGCCAAGGGTAGGGTGCCTGTCTGGCTTTTGTGGGTTTGTCTGGCCCTTAAGGTTTAAACATGGATTTTAGTGGTACCAGGATATAAATATTAGAGTATGTGGTATAGCCCTCATCATGGTGTTGCCCCTTCGCCTGTTGGGATTTTTGTAAAAAGACCACCAATTTCAGGCTGTCTTTAGGAGGCTGGCATACTAATTGGAGTGTATGGGAAAGTACTTTCAGGAGTAAAATGTTGTTTTATTCACCAAATTAGCACATTAAAACCGAAGGGGTCCTTTGAGCTTGAAGAAGCTAAGTTTAAGGCAAATAAAACCACAAGAATGGCTGAAAAATTAGCAGATTTGACTCTGAGTTACAACATGAGCACACCATCAGGTGTTACCAATTGAATGAAACTTCAGGGGAAAATACAGTGAAGATGCTGGTAGTTTACAGTGATCCAGAATGTTAAATGAAATATAAAGATAAAGATCTAAAAATTCAGACGTTGACTTACTAAGATTTCTTTTATAGGAGGTTTCATTGAATTTAAAAATGAAACTTCATACCCATCGTAGGAATGTTATCCATGCAGAAACTCCCAATTTAAAGATTTACTGTTTTGGGGAATAGTGTGCACAGCCTGGGTGAAATTTCAACTGCTGAAGAGATCTCAGTGGTATATCAGTCAGGGCTGTGTCAGGAAAACAAGCCATTCAAGGTATTCCATGCAGGAAAGATTTCTTCTCTCCTTCCTTTTCTTTTTCCCTTTTTTATTTCTTTTTAAAATTTTTTAAAAGATTTTAACTTATTTATTTTGGAGAGCAGGGGGAGGAGCAGAGGGAGAGAGAGAGAATCTCCAGCAGACTCCCTGCTGTGCGAGGAGCTGGACAAGGAACTCAACACAGGGCTCCATCCCACAACCCCGAGTTCACGACTTGAGCCAAAATCAAGAGTTGGACACTCAACTGACTGTGCCACCCAGGCACCCCTCTTTTTAATTTTTATTATAGCCCCTTATTGAGGTATAACCGAACTATAGTAAACTGCTCATATTTGAAGTGTTCAATGTATATTAAATTTTGAACTATGTATACAAAAGAAAATGAATGTATCCCTTGTTCCCCAAAGTCCCTTTGTGCCTGTTTATCGTTACTCCTTCCTATCCTTTTCTGCACCTCCCCAACCCCTAAATAACCGCTGATCTGCTTTGTGTCACTATAGACTAGTTTTCAGTTTTTTGTTTTTTAAGAATTTTATACAAATGGAACACATAATACTTCTTGTTTGGCTTCTTTCACTGATTATAATTTTGAGGTTTATCTGTGTCGTGTGTATCAATAGTTCATTTTTCTTACTGCTAAGTAGTCTTTCATGGTGCATTCTACCATAGTTTGTCTATCCATTCACCTACTGATGCACAATTGAATAGTTTATACTATTACAAAATTTTCATTTATAAAGTGTTTGTGCGAGATGTATGCTTTCTTTTCTCTAGGGTAAATACCCAGGTGTGGAATGGCTAGGTCGTATGGTAGGTTTATGTTTAACATTGTAGAAAACTGGCAAACTGTTTTCCAAATGTTTGGTACATTTCCAAATAGTAGATTTCCCAAAATGTACCATTTTACGTTTCTCACCATGAGAGAGTTCCAGTTGCCATAACTTGGTAAGGTCAGTCTTTTTTATTTTAGATGTTCTAATAAGTATGCATGTAGTAGCATCTCATCGTGGCTTTAGTTTGTTTTTTCTTAATGACTGATGATGTTGAGCATCTTCTCATGTGCTTATTTGCCAGCTGTGTATTTTCTTTGGTAAAGTGTTCAGTCTTTTGCCTGTTTTAAAAATTGGGTTGATTCTTATTACTGAGTTTTGAGCATTCTTTATATATGTGGAATATATATGGATGTCAGCTCTTTATCAGATGAGTGATTTGCAGATATTCTCTCCCAGTATGCAGCTCTTTTCATTTTCTTAACAATATCTTCTGAAGAGAAAGAAGTTCTTAATTTTGAGTCAAATTTATCAGTTTTTTTTCTTTTACGGATTTCGCTTTCAGTGTTGTACCTAAGAAATAATTTGCCTAACCCAAGGTCATCACAAAAATTTTCTTTCCTACATTTTCTTGTAGTTTAAGGTTCTATATTTAGGTCTATTTTTCATTTGAACTTAATTTTTATATATAATACAAGATATGGATTGAAGCTCATTTGGTTTTTTTTTAATATGTTCATTTGTTCCACCATGATTAGTTAGAAGGTCTATCCTTTCTCTACTGAATTGCTTTTGCACCTTTTTTTTTTGAAAAATCATTCGTCCATATCTCTGTTAATTTATTTTTGGAATCTATCCTATCCTAGTGAATTTTTTTGTCTGTCTTGATGCCAACACACCACTGTCTTGATTACTCTTTTTTTTCCCTTAAGATTTTATTTTCAAGTAATCTCTACACACAGTGTGGGGCTCAAACTTGCAACCCCAAGATCAAGAGTTGCATGCCCCACCAGCAATGCCAGCCAGGCACCCCAGTTACTCTTGTCTTTATAACAGGTCTGGGTGTCAGGTTGTGGAAGTCCTCTTACTTTGCTCTTTTAAAAGTTGTTGGCTATTCTGAGTCCTTAAGAAATTTTAAAAGGAGCTTGTAATTTCTATTTAAAAAAAAAAAAACCCACCCTGGCATTTTGATAGGGGTTGTGTCAAATCCATAAATTAAATTTTGGGAGAATTGACATCTTAACAGTATTGAGACTTCTAATCCATGAATATGGTACACCTCTTCACCTACTTAGGTTTTCAAATTTTTCTGTCAGCAATGTTTTATAGTTCTCAGTGTGGGGATTGCAAACTTTATGTCAGATTTATCCCTGAGTATTTCACAAGTTTTGATGCTACTAAAGAGCATTTGTTAAAATTTCAGTTTCTGATTGTTTGTTGCTAGTCTATAGAAATAACAACTGATTTTATATAGAGATCCTGTGTCCTAAAACCTTGCTAAAGTCATTTATTAATTCTGATAACCCTCCCTTTTTTTTTTTTTTTTTTTTTTTGCTAGAATCCACTGTATATTCCAAGAAGGAAAGACCTTAATAAAGGGGAATTAAAGACTTCCACAATCATTAGAAAGTCTGGGGGGAAAATTCAGGGCAGGGGGCCGTTGTTATTGTTGATGAAATTAGAGTGTCGGGTTCCCAGGAAAGCAGTGATCTCAACTGCCTGCTGCTCCAGTGTGGCTTTAACTCATCTGGAAGCTGCTGTAAGAGTGGAAAGTCCGATCTCCTGCTGCCTGTGTGTCTGCTTGCAGCTGTTTTCAGAGCATATTGACTTCTGTCTTCCAAATATCACAAGGGTGTGCCTCACTTCAGCCCATCTAACCTAGAACAAATGGAAAATGGGCTTCTGAGAAATGTAGTTCCAGACCTTTTCCTGCAATGCAAGGGACCCTGGCCGGCAGTCTGGCACAGAGGACATTAATAGAGCTACATGTAAGATGCTACACTCAGTTGTGGAGAAGTGACTTAGCAGGACTGTGAAAAATAGGACTGTTAGATGGTTGTAATTCAGTAAGATGTGATTTCCGAGAAGGCACACGGGCTCTTTGACAGCACTGGCAGTAGTTTATTTTCTGGGACGAGGAAGTGGCAAGGCCTGCTCCCGTGCTGCCTTGCCCAATAATTGGATGAGTGTAGACAAACTGGAACATGTTTTAGGGGATAATGACCCCAGTGTGAGGGGGTAGAAAGCCAGACCACACAGGCAGTGTTGGAAGGAACTGGGAATGCCTTGGGGTTGCATGATGGGTGACTACAATGCCTAGAAGACTTGCTCTGTCCAGCCTGGGAAGTGGGCAAAAGCTGCAAGGGGACCATTTCCAAAGCACTGTGAAGCACTTCTTGCACCGCTGAACTAAGATCGAAAAGAAGGTCAGGAGAAGGGGGCACCTGGGTGGCTCATTCGGTTAAGCGTCTGACTTCGGCTCAGGTCATGATCTCAGGCTCCTGGAATTGAACCCTGTGTCTGGCTCTGCGCTCAGCAGGGATTCTGCTTCTCCCTCTCACCTTCCTGCACTCTTAACCTGAGTGCTCTCTCTCTCTAATAAAATCTTTAAAAAAACAAAAACAGAAGGCCAGGAGTTTTCCTTTGTTCAAGATTGCTGGGCCGCCTAGCAAGAGTATATATAAGGTGTAAGAAGAGTGGTTTCGGGGCGCCTGGGTGGCTCAGTCGTTGGGCGTCTGCCTTCGGCTCAGGGCATGATCCCAGGGTCCTGAGATCGAGCCCCGCATCGGGCTCCCTGCTCGGCAGAGAGCCTGCTTCTCCCTCTCTCACTCCCTCTGCTTGTGTTCCCTCTCTCGCTGTGTCTCTCTCTGTCAAATAAATTAAAAAAAAAAAAAAAAATCTTAAAAAAAAAAAAAAGAAGAGTGGTTTCAAATTAGATGTTCCTGAGGCTCGTTGGTTACAACTTTTGCCACCTGGAATTTCTGAAAGTGAAAACAAGTTCTTTTCAATATTTTATCTTTATTTAGTTTGAGTAATTCTAAATAAGCCTATTCCTTGTATGTCTCAAAATACAGAAAGTGGGAAATTTCTGAGAAGCTTAGAGTCAGAGCCTAGGTGTGCAAAAACCTTCCTGCCGTATTTCACTGATTCTGAAACTTGCGTTCTCTACATGCTTGACATCTCTGAAATCTGCATGCAGTCTGATGGACACTCTTCAGCTACTGACGCCTTAGATTTGCTCTCATCCGTTTTTTTGTTTCTGTTTTTGTTTTTTGCATGTATGATTTTGGCCCTAGCGATTCCTAGTGTCATTTCAGTGGAGTTCCATACATATTTGGTACTCCATGAGTTGTTTAACTGCATTTTAATATAACTTTGTAAAGATTATGCTGTAATCTGGCACTGAAACACAGATGGGAATAACAAGGCATAAGTTTGATAGTAATGAGGTTGGGATTTATTCTTGGAGAAATGACTGCAATTCCGTATTTTCTTGGAAAGAGACAACCAAGTGCATTGTACTGTGCTATTCAAAGTCAAGTCCAGGGACCAGCAGCTTGTTAGAAATGGAGAGTTGTCGTTTACAACCCACATTCTACTAAATAAGAATCTGCATTTTAATGAGATTCCCATTAAAGTTTGAGAAGCATTGCTTTATATAACTTCATATAGGAAGATAACCCATATGTAAAAGGAGCTGTGTTAAATTTTGTTCCTGAGATTCAGAAGAATTGCCTATCCCATGTCACATGATGGATTTGAAGGCAGGAGACATTTCTGTATCCTTCTAAATGAAAAATGCATTTACCTTAATTTTTCTAGGCTTAATGTTACCATTTTCTTCCCATGAGCCACTCAGTGTTAGAATGATTTTTATGCTTCAGTGCTGTTTGGTTTTGTCTACTAATTTAATATCATGTACAAATTACATGAGCATCCCATTAAATTCTCTCAGTCAGAACTAGCAAATGAAAAAAATGTTAAGAATAGATCCAATACAGATATTTGGAGTACCCTAGTATGTAATTTCCTCTGCCTAAATGGATATATTCCAACATGCTTTCTTTTTGTGTGCATTTTTAATTAAAACACTTTAAGTGGATACTTTGAGCACTTTGCTTGACTCTTTTCATGGCACTTCTTTTGTTAACTTTTTTTCACCCCAGATACACATGCAGTATCATTAATCCTTAATTGGTTATGGTTGTTAATGGTTTGGGGATCTAGTTATTTTCTTAATGTTTTATAAATTGCCAAGATAACCATTTGTCTTTTAAGGAAATAAATGTACAAGCCAAATATATTAGACGTGCTTTGGAAAAGTTCCATATAAATCTGTGTTTAGAGCTCTTGTGTGCAGACTGCAGAATTCACTCTCCCAGGTGCACGGGGGTTTATTCAGTGGTGACACTATCTCAGCGATCCTTGGGAACCACACGTTGGAACTGGGGAGGGCCCTGTGGGGGCATTTGCCTCTTCCTGCACACTCAGGAAACCGTTATTACAGGTGTGGATTCTACTTCCTGAGAAGATCTGTGCACTATACCCTGTTGGTTCTCTTCTAAAGTCATACACAGGCATACCTTATCGGCAGCATGAAAATCACATCTCTGTCTCTAGTTCTGAGGGAAATAGGCCTGAGGTAGCTTGGAATTGATGTTGACTGAGCTGTCGCACATATCCACCACAGAGTCAAACAACAGCGTGTATTACTATGTTACCACTAAAATTCTCAGTGAAAGAGTCGTATGATGAATTACTTGGTAGAGGAAGATTTTCAATACCCCTGTGGTATCATATTTATCATGTATCTAAAGTACGCAAGGCCAGGAACCTTGATTGATACAACTATAACAATTTAAACATATTAGAGTGAATTGTAAATTCTAGAATATTTTTGGGAATGCATTTTTGGGAATGCCAGGACTAAACAATTTCTAAAATTCCTTTTGACTCTTACATGAGTTTCAGAAAGAACTACTTAAAAATGGTTTAAAATAGAAGTCCTTGGAGAAAATTTTAAACAGATGAGTCAATGTTGGAGCTTTTTTAAATTAAAATTTTAATTGAGATCATTGTAGGCTCACATGAAGTTGTAAGAGAGTCCACGTGCCCTCTACCCGGTTTCCCCTGATCCGTAGTTTCTTGCAGATCCGTACTACAGTATCACAACCGAGGTATTAACATTGATAGAACCAACGATCTTACCGAGATTCCCCGGTTTTACTTGTACCTATTTGTGTATATTGTGTTTTGTTGTCTATGACTTTACCACATGTAAATTCATGTAGTCACTACCACTGTGAAGATACAGAACAGTTCCATTAGAATAGGGATCACTACTGTAACCACACCCGTGTTACTCTGCCTCATGCCTCCGTGCAGCCCCCGACAGCCACAGTCATTCCAGAAATATTGTATAAATGGAATCACAAGTATGTAACCTTTGGGCTTGTCTTTTGTCACTTAGCATAATTTCCTGGAGACTTACCCAAGTTGTTGATGTATTAAGAGCTGGGTTTTTTTTGGGGGGGGGGTGCCTGGGTGGCTCAGTCAGTTAGGCGTCTGCCTTCAGCTCGGGTCATGATCTCAGGGTCTGGGAATCCAGCCCCATGTCAGGCTCCCTGCCCATCAGGGAGTCTGCTTCTCCTTCTGCCCCTTCCCCTGCTCATGCACACTCTCTCTCTCAAATAAATACATAACATCTTTAAAAAAAAAAAAAAGTTGGGTTTTTTTGTTTTTTTTTTACAGTATTGGTTTGCTTCTGGCATGTTTCACGTGTTGGGTGCATGTGTTGTGTCTGTTCACATCTGTGTGCTTCAGTTGTGTGAAGTTGGTAATGAACTGCTACCACACTTACCACAGAGCATCAGGGAGACGTTTTTTGGTGGGTTTTTGTTTTGTTTGGGTTTTTTTAGATTTATTTATCTGAGAGAGAGAGAGAGAGAGAGAGAGAGAGAGAGAGAAAGCAGGGGGGAGGGGGAGAGGGAAAAGGTGAGGGAGAAAGAGAGAGCAGGGGGGCGGAGAGAGGGAGAAGGTGAGGGGGAGAGAGTGCTAAGCAGGCTCCATGCCCAGCACAGAGCCCACCTGGGGCTCAGTCCCACAACCTCGAGATTATAACCTGAGCTGAAACCAGGACTTGGACATTTAACCAACTGAACCACCCAGGCACCCCAGGAATAGGTTTTGATGCTATTTGATGGGCAGTTATCCAGACCATAAAGAAAAAGAAGATGCTCTTTATTTCCAGAGACATTTTCCTGTCAGGATGAGCCCTGTTTATCTGAATTGAGGTTCTTCAAATCGTTTTACTCCAGTCAGCATCTTGGTGGTTGCTGCTTCCACGTATGAAATTGTCAGCCCTGCCTCTACTTGATGTTTGAAGCATGATGGGCTTGGGCACATGAGTTCAGGAACCATTGGTCATGATTTTAGTTGTGGCGAAAAAATGATGAGGTAGGAGATTCTAGTTGGTGGAAAGAAGTTGGTCTTTATCAAAGGCCATGAATTCACATGCCCAAAGTTCTGGTACTTTCAAAACACCAAAGAAGCTGTAGGCCGTCTTCAGAGTACCCCAGAGTTTAGCAAACACGGAGGGCAGAGTGTGAAGGACACAGGTTCCTGCTCTAACAATGTTGTCTGGGTTGTAAGGGGAGAGAGATACAGCCGTTTGGAAAAGTTAAACTGAGAGGCCTGGGAAGGCAAGCAGCACTGCATTTTATTTGCTGCTGAATTCTTGGCCTCTAGCACAGTGCTTGGCATCAAGCAGGCACTGAAAGAGAGAAAGAGAAGGAATGAATGAGGTAGAAGGGAAGCTTTAAGGAAACAGGTGTCCTGTTCTTTTGGTGTGAGCGAGCTTTCATATAAGCTCAGAAGACTCTGAGGGATGTGTGGAGGGGTTTGCTGTGAGGGGAGGGTAAGAGGGGGATTCGCCCCCACCCCCCAAAATGAATAAAGCCCCAAATTCACACTATGCACTTTCCCATCTCAGGGCCCTTCTGCTTACTGTGCCTGGTCGGTCACTCCCCTCCAGATAGTTTTCTTCCTTTAGGTCTCTCACTGCCTCAGAGAGGCCTTCTGTGAACATTTTGTATAAAGTAGCCTCTCTTGGTCCTCTGGAGCCTCTTTCCCAGCTTTATATTCTTCCGGGCATTGTGTGTTTGTCTGTCTCCCATCGGGAATGTCAGCTTCCTGAGGGTAGGGCCTGCCTCTCTTCACCCTCTGTTGTACACCCGGTGCTCGGCACAGAATAGTAACTCCGTGTATGGTATGTGATTTCGTTGGTTGTTTGGTGACTTTTCTTTGGAACACATGTTCCTCAGAGGGATGGAAGAATTTCCCTCACTCTGTAATCATGCATTTTGGTAACATTGGAAGGGAGGGCCTGATGTGTCCTTAGGATTTTTTTTTGCTGGGTGCTTAAAAAGAGTAAGGTCAGCTCCCCTGCATGCAGAGACTTCATAGGTAGGGAATGCAAACGTATTAGCTCACTTTTCTGCAGTGTGATGGGCACTTTGAGGGGGGCATGCCAGCCACCTCTGAGGCCGGAAGCCGCAGCTCTAGAAATGCTGACACCTGAGAGGAGAGGTGGGCTTTTGATTGAAGGTGAGAACAAGAGATTTTGGAAGTGGTGGTCGTTATTCAGTTGTGAGAAGATAAGTCCCAGTTAACTTGAAAAATGCAGCCATTCTAAGAAGAGCCCCTGCTACCTCTCTGACCTCACCTACCACTTTCTCCCTCCCTCTGCTCCAGCCTCATGGTTCCTCAGACGCGTCGTCTCATAGTGCTGTCTCCCAGATATCCACGTAATCCCTCGCTTCAGTGGGAGTCTTAGGCCACCTGATCAGAGAGGCCTTTTCTAATCATCATATGTAAGACACTGTCTTCCCTGTCCGCCATCTCCATCAGCTTACCCCCCCCCCCAGTCTTCTCCAGGGCACTTGTTGCCATCGAAAGTGTATATTTTATACATAGAGTTTTATTGTATATCTAGTTTGTTGCCTCTCTCTCCCACTGGAATGTAATCCCCCCCGAGAGCTGGGGCTTGATTTTATTTCTGCTGTGTCCTCAGTGCTTAGGAAAGTGCCTGCTCGTGTTAGGGACCTATAGATGTCTGTTCAAGGGATGGATGCATTGCTGGGCATCCTGGAAGAAGAGAGGTGAAACACAGATGAGCCCCAAACCGACGTCTATTTCCCAGAGCCCTCCCTGTTCAAAGCCGCCATGCTGCAGAGAAGTCCTTTCATGTGTCCAGATAGCTGCCGACACCTCGGGGGCTTGCAGGGAGTCCAGGGTAAGGCATGCTTCCTATGAATTGGAGTTGAAGTAGATGGATATTGAGCCAAGACTTGACAACAGGGTAAGGTGTATTGGGCCACAGAGAGGAGGAAGGTTTTTCTGTCAGATATGTAGAACGGATGAGGAAAAATATGGGAGTTAGAACTGTACTGTGAATGATCTTGAATGTGAGCTCTAGGGAAGTGTCCAGATGACACAGCTCTTAACTTGCCCTGTGTGGCCTTAGACACTTGGAGCCTTCGGATGTGCGATGTGGTGGGTTTTTAGGAATGTTAGCACAATTTCTCCTCAGTGTTCCGAACTTGTGAGCAGAACAGGAGTTCTGCTCTGCCTCAGCTCAGGTGAATATTGATTATTTTCCCCTTTATTCAAGTACTACCTTTCTCAAAAAATAGTTACTTCTACTTCTTTCAATTAATGGTTATTTAAAAGAAACAAGAAAACACTGTTGTATTTTTTTCACCTCAGACATTCTTCAGAGTAGTTTTGACTTTTTACTATTCTAGATTTATTCTAGATTATAGTGTTTACACTTGCATCTGGCTGTGTAGTTAGAGATGGGGGAGAATGTGAATGATTTCTTCTGCTTTCAGATTTAGAAGCAGTTGATGGTTAAGTGGGACCCAACTAGTCACTTGGCACTTGTATTTGATTGCTGGATGGAAGCTTTGATGTTTGAGGTATAAATACCTTTTAACGTGTAGGCTTAAACACAGAATTTGGAGCAGTGGTTCTCTCCCTAGAGATTCCCATGTAATTGATTTGGGGTGCTACCCGGATAATGGTTTTGTTGATTTTTTGTTTGTTTTATTTTGAAACAATCTTGAACTTACAGAAAAGTTGCAAGTATGATGAAAATAGCAATAACACTTTTCCTCAATCACTTAAGAATAAATTGCTGTCCCAGTGTCCCATCACCTGCATCCCTTTTCCCTATACTCTAGTGTATTTCTAAAAATCAAGAACATTCTCCTATATAACCACAATACAACTATCAAAAAAACAACAACAACAACAAAAAACCACTGATACATTGCTACCATTTAATCTTCAGCCCCTATACAGGTTTTGACACTTAGCCCAATAATGGCCTTGATAGCAAAAGTATCACACTTAGCATTTGGTTATTTTGTCTCGTTAATCTCCTTTTGTTTGCTTGAGGTTCAGTGATCCTGAAACTTTTGAAGATCGCAGACCCATTATTTGGTAAAATGCCTCTCAATTTGAGGTTCTCTGGCATTTCCTCATGATAATATTCAGGTTATACATATTTGAGAGGAATATCCTAGAAGATTCTGTGTTCTCAGAGCATCTAATCAAGCAACTCACAATTTCAGTTTGTCCCATTATGATGATACTCATGTGTTTTACTTGGTTAAGGTGGTATCTGCCAGGCATCTCCTCTGTGTACTTATTCTTTCCTCCTTTTTTTTTTTTTTTTTTTAAGATTTTATTTATTTATTTGTCAGAGAGAGAGAGAGCACAAGCAGGCAGAGTGGCAGGCAGAGGCAGAGGGAGAAGCAGGCTCCCTGCCGAGCAAGGAGCCCGATGTGGGACTCGACCCCAGGACCCTGGGATCATGACCTGAGCCGAAGGCAGCCGCTTAACCAACTGAGCTACCCAGGCGTCCCACTTTCCTCCTTTCTAATTAATAAATATTTTTATGAGGAGGTACCTTAAAACTATGTGAATATTCCATTTCTTTCACTTTTAACTTATTCATTTACTTATTTCTATCTGTATGGACTCATGTTTTCCTATTTTATATGATGGCTTATGATTTTTTACCATCATTATTTTTATGTACATACTGTCCCAGATTTAGCTTGTAGGAACCCCTTCAAATTGGTCTCTGCAGCCATATGACACGCCCCATCATTTGTTGAACATTTCCTTGCCTTGTGGCAACAAGCATTCCACACTCATTTTGTACTTCCTTTGCCCTATCCCCAAATTAGCTCTTTTAAAAAAGAACTTTAGTTGTTTTTAAGAATGGTATTTAGAAGCCACAGTCTGGGTACTAGGTGTATTCATTTCTATTGGGGTGTTGCTTGTTCCCAAGCCCTTTCAGTAACAGAGCTAGGTGAGTGAGTGTGTGTGTGTGTGTTTGCATACATGAAGGAATATGCACACATGTGGGCTCACAAAAATCACATCTGTGTTTATTGTTACATCTTTCTCTATATGTTAAAAACCATGAGTTGATGCCAATAACTAATTCTGGTCCAACTCCACAGGACTCTTTTGAGCTTTTTCCCTTTCCATTTTGGTAACTACTTTTTCAACAGTGAGAAACCTGGTTGTCATCATCATTAATATATTTACTGATTGATCAGTCCCCCGTATGTAACCGCCTTCTCTGCGTGGATGCCCTCTTTGCCCTCCCAAGAGGGTGCAGCATGGAAATATTTTAAAGCTCTCCAATGATGCAGCCAAAGTAGAGCACAACTGAATGAAAAGAAAGGTGAACCCGTACTTTCTGATTCATCGTTAAGTAAATGGAAGGTTTTTTTTTGTTTTTTGTTTTTTAAGATTTTCTTTATTTATTTGGCAGAGAGACACAGTGAGAGAAGCAACACAAGCAGGGGGAGTGGGAGAGGGGGAAGCAGGTTCCCCACTGAGCAGAGAGCCTGATGCAGGGCTCGATCCCAGGACCCTGAGATCATGACCTGAGCCAAAGGCAGAGGCTTAACCCACTAAGCCACCCAGGTGCCCCAACTGGCAGGTTTTTAAGTCAGGTATGGTTTGGGAAAATAAATTCTTCCTAAGGAAGTGAAATCTAAAGAGAAAACCCAGTTCTACCAATATAAGCAGTAAAAGATCAGGGTGAAAGCACAGCCTGTCTCCTGGAAAACTTTGAAAAATATTTATTTTGGAATAAATCTTGTAGTGAACATGAATTTCAGTCCCTTTCCCTGAATTACCTCTTTATAGGAAGAAATATTTGAAAAGGTTAGTTGTTTTGAAGAATGTGTTTCATTGAAGACTTACTTTGCTTTTTTTTAAATTGAGTTTTTAAAATAAACTTTTTAGAATAGATACAGAAAGAAACTGCAACTCACCGCTCTTTAAAGCATCGAATATTTAAGCAGATTTTCAGACTGTGTTGCTCTTTCCCAGTAGTCCATTGCACTTTAAAATACAGGAACCGAGTTACAGTAACTGGGTCATGAGGAATCCCATCTTCTCCCACTTGCAGCCAGAGGAAGCAAATACAGCAGGAGCCAAATACAACAGGATCCCTGGCCAGCCTACCTTAGATGGTCAGCATCCATCTTGCCAGTTTTCATAAAGCCACGTTCTTAAAGTAGTGCACTGCTGCAGGTGGATTTTCACCAAGAGTGGACACTGAGACTGAGGGACACGTAATCTGACTCCACAGAATTCCAGCATTCAACCTAAGGGAATTACAGTAAAATCTCTTCCCTGATGGTATTTGTAAAGTTTTTGTTGAAGTTACCTTTGGGGTGTGAATTGTGCACATCGGGCTTTTGTATATTTATGCCAGAGGCACAGAGGGAGAAAGGCCAGTATTTGTGAATACGGACAGACCCACCAGAAGCTTGGCATGTAGGTAAAGCACCTGGTTTTTTGTTGTTGCCGTTTAGTTCTTGTTTTCTAGAAATAAAGCATTACCTAGTCATGAGAGCCGGCTTCAGTGTCGCCCGTCAGTTCTTTGCACAGGTTGAGTGATTACCACTCCCCAGACTTCAGTCCTTCAGGAACTGTCTTTGTGATTTTTGCCACGTCAGCAAACATTTACTTCATGTTTTTCTTTAATTTGTCTGACTTTTAACTTAGCATTTTTCTAGATGGTATCTGTGAAGCCATGAGTTCGATGTGTGGGATCGCCTAAAATCCAGAGTATCTGTTCAGTACTTTGGGGGAACTGGGCACCAATCTCTAAATCTCCTTCCAGCTCCGCAGTTCAGAAAGTGTGGCATCTGGGTTTCCTGCCTTGAGCTTTGAAACAGCGGCAGTAATTTTGCAATGCATTCTTCCCATTTGATACATAGAGAGTGAAAGTTGGCAGCTTTCTGTATACATTATATTCAAATATATGTTAGAATATGTTACATAATATATGAGTATACATATTACATTCTTTTTAGATGTAATCAATTACATTATCGTAATTTCTTAAGATTCAGCATATTTCTTCAACTAGAATGTTTAGTATTGTGTATCATTTTTGCTCTCGTCGGCTGTCTTAATTCACGTGTCCAGGAAGCTGCAACTGTGAACTCATTCGGCAAGGAATACGTGGATTTATAGGATGCTTGGTACCTGCCTTAAAAACACAAGTAGAAAACATGTAAAACATAAAGTATTAATAATATAGAAGAAAAATATGAAATACATAACATAGAGTGTTATGTTAACCACGCTAGAGATGTCATGGGAAAATACCTAAATTGTGATAAATATCTGCATATCATGATTAGTATATTCTGTATTATTTTTGAGGCAGATTGCCTATCAAAAAATTTTTCTTGGGCACCATGGTGGCTCAGTTGGTTAAGCGGCTGCCTTCAGCTCAAGTCATGATCTCGGGGTCCTGGGATCAAGTTCTGCATCACGGTCCCCACTTGGCAGGGAGAATGCTTCTCCCTTTCCCTCTGCCTGCTGCTCCTCCTGCCTGCACTCTCTCTCCCTCTCTCTGTGAAATAAATAAATAAGAATCTTAAAAAAAAAGTTTTTTCTTTGACATTATTAATACTGTGTGTTTTATGTGTTTTCTACTTGTGTTTTTAAGACCAGGTCCTGAGTGTTCTATAGATCCATGGATTCCAGGAATATCCCCCAAAAGCCAACCAGATGTTGTCATATATTCAAATCAGGGTTTTTGCTGAGTGTGTGTGTGTGTGTGTGTGTGTGTGTGTGTGTGTGTGTTTTAGGAAGATATTTTAAAGCTCACTTTAATGGGCTTCTTTAAAACCAAACGGTCATATTTTATGAAGGGAATATGGGGATAACTAAATGTGGTGAGTTTTATGCATCCTCTTAGTTTAAGTAAAATACCGGGTTCTGCTCAGTCACAGAGATGGAATGTTTGCACACCATCTACAAGCATTTCATTTGCTACACAAATAGACTGGATATAGATGTTAACCTCCTGGTGTGATATTACTTTAACAGAGAGAAGGAGCAAGAAAGGGAAGAACAGTTAATGGAAGACAAGAAAAGGAAGAAAGAGGATAAAAAGAAAAAAGAAGCCACTCAGAAGGTGGGTTTAATCACTTAACGTCTGTCTTGACATCCACCAAGCATCTAGAATAAGTAACTGCCTTGGGTTGGATACCTAACGGCTTGATATGCTGCTTAGTTTACTTGAAAAGTTTTAAGATCTGAAAGTAGGAGAAAGTTGAAGACCTACATTTGTTTCCATAAAGTAGATATTCAGAAATGCTGAAGCTGATTTAATGAGAACAGCGGTAAATAATATTAAGAAAAGCAAGAGACTCCCCAACACTTAAATTCTTACTGAATTTCCTTATTCATGTCATAATTAATCTCCATTTTCTTAGGTCAGCTTATAAAATAACTTCTCGAGGCTTGTTAAGTTCACTCCAGTGTTCTCCTTTTGGTCCCTCTACAGCAGTGTCATTCGTAAGAGTCTGCTTAGAGCTTTGGGGGAGATAATATTCCATGGCTCTGACGTACTTACTTAGGGAAGAAGAGATGCTAAAAGAAAAAAGACACAGAGCTCACCTCTGTCAACTGACAAGTCTTTTTTTTTTTTTTTTTTTAAGATTTTATTTATTTATTTGACAGAGAGAGACACAGCAAGAGAGGGAACACAAACAGAGGGGGAGTGGGAGAGGGAGAAGCAGGCTTCCCGCTGAGCAGGGAGCCTGATGCAGGGCTCAATCCCAGGACCCTGGGATCATGACCTGAGCTGAAGACAGACGCCCAACGACTGAGCCACCCAGGCACCCCTGTCAAGTGACAAGTCTTAACTGACGTGCTGGACCTCAGCGCTGTCTGAGCAGAGACCAGTGGGCCCCGCCCCCTCTCCTTCAGTGTGTGCCCCTCTGCCCCCTCCCTGGTCTAATCTTATTTCCCCCACCTCGCCACTCTTCAGCATTGCCTGACTTGGGCCCTGGCTCAGCAGGAGTGTTTAGGTGCCTTTTTGGGAGGTAACGTGATTTGCCTCCAGTTCTTGTTACCACTGCGTAGCACACTTGGGAAGCAGAATCTCAACTGTGAGTCAGGTTTGAGGGTCCCTGCTGTAGTGCCAGGTTATCGAAGCTAAGTTTAGGGAGGTAGAAACTGTTACAAGGTTCAGAGGGAAGTCTAGATTTAGAACAGACTCCAGGCAGGCAATCAGACACAAACCAGTGCAGGGTATAATGGGACACTACAAGTTTTCTCAGCATTGTTGGATAGTATGTATATTCCCATAAGTCAGTTTTCTGAATTTTTGAAATAGATTATTTTTGAATGCCAGGAGAAAAAACAATACTAGAAATATTTTCTGAATTGGATTGCATATGACCCTGCCACGTTAAGCATACAAAATATAATTTTATCTTTTCTTCATGACTTAATTAAAAGGAATATTCGTTACTCTTTGGTACTGTAATGTAATAGACTGCTGTGGATACTCCTTAAGGTTTTGTCTGCTTTTAATTGTGTTTCTGTTTCTGTTAATGGTGGTGTACTCACCATCACATCCTCATGCTATCAGGGCACCTGCTTCTAACATGTTGCTTCTCATCTGAGCTTGTTAGAATTATCTAAAATGTCAGGAAAGAGTCCAAATAAAGACGACGGATAAGAACCCAGAGACTTTTCTTGTACTTGCCTATGGAGACGGAGCCCCCTTCCACATATTGAGGTGTGATAAGCAGGTCCACCAGCGAGAGGGTGTCAGGGCATTGCCCCTCTGACCTTCCAACTGGAGTGATGGAGAATGAATTGCAGTTGAAGGCTTTCTTTCCTTTAGGGCATTCACATTTCATCAACTAAATTCGTATAAAAATTGGATTTTGCAGTCTGTGGGAATGAATGGTTAATAGGCTGGACACTGGTGAACTTGAGCAAAGGCTGGTAACAAGAAGATAGCAAATCGATTATTTTAGGCGATCTATGGTCTGTCTTCATTCTTCACATAGGTCATAATGTTTCTCAACTGGAAAATAATCAGCATCTGGACATGATTGATAAAATAGGCATCTGTAAACTTTCACTGTGGATCCCACTAATAGAAAAATGATTTAAAATACAAGATGGTGTGGGTTTATTCAAGAGCGAATTTGGGATTTATGCAGAGAATGTCATTTATACAACTGAACAGTCTCCCCTGTGTACTTGCATCTGTGTTAAGAACTGGTTCAGAAGTTAGGGCAAAGAAGAAAATCAGCATAAATAAAATTTCAAATGGTTACTTATGAACAATAAAATTCAATCATTTTTTCCAAAATGTTCTAGATTGGCTGACGCAGGATTCAGGCCAACACATGGCCTTGGATATTGTTGTAGCATACTGAACCATTGTGCAATTCTAGAATTAAATTCTGATTTAGCAGTTTTAAGGAAGAGCACAAAGCTTACCATGTGATTGTCTTAGTGGCTTCCAACCTTGTTGTAGAGACAGCGCCTCAACGAGGAGGCATAAAATGTGCTATGAGGCAAAGAATTGTAGGGAATGTGCCAGAGGTTCTGTCATGTGGTCATTCATTCATTCAGTCAGCACCGTTTACGGTGCTTCCACATCCTTCTCGCTGCTTACCCTATTGCTTTAGTCATCTCTTCGTGTCTGTCTTCCCGTTAGACTGTAAGTTTCTCAAGGTTTTACTCATATTTGTATTTCCAGGGAGTTAGGGCAGTGCCCGGTACATAAGAGTCACTCAAAAACTGTTTGTTTAACAGATCAATGGTTAAGAATGAGTGCTGGCAATGTAATTTTCTTGAAGAATGGACTTTTACTTAAAGCTAAATCAAGTTATTGCCACACAGACTTTAAACTTGAGCTTTTCTCATAAGCAGTTTGCTCTTTCTAGAGCCATCTGAGTAAACTGTGTTAGATTTCCATTCATGAGCAAGGTTTCAAGGAAGGATTCCATTCACATTCATTAAGCTGATGCTGCTAAAGGATCATTGTTTAGTGTTGGCAGAACACATGCTTTGATCATCCAGCTTTTCACCGTCTGGAGGACAGCTCTTTTAACAGAACCCACATTGTAAGACACATTTGACATTATTTGGGTTTGTCACTTAGAACTGGGGAAGGCATTGACTTCCTCTGAAACTGATCTTCAAAATGGCATTCCGAGAAATATTTATAATGTTATAAAATTTAAATTGCCTTAAGGAATTGGTATGTGGATACAAATCAGTTCATTCGTGGTTAAATGGCGTTTTAGAAAAATTGCACGGTAGACTTGAGCTCTGTAACAGTTGGCACAGGGAAACACATTCATTTTAAAGCCTGTCTACTAGAAATTCAATAGAGTAGAATTAGCTTGTCTTTTAATGCAAGAATGTAAGGAACACTCCAGGAGGTCATACAACCAGGGCATTTAATTCAGATTCTGTGTCTGGCATTAGTGTGCTGGAATCCACTGCTAAGTGGGTTGGTTAGCTGTAGGACATACACTCCAAAGACGAGCATGTTTTCATGAGCACCCGTAGTGGTAGCTTGGTCTAGTTATCAGCCACAAATAACCAAACATCTTCTTTTCTATTACAAAGTCAGAGAACCATTAAAAATGCTTTAGAAGGTTAACGTTTGGGAAAAGAGAGTCAGAATCGTGCACAATCTCGATAATAATAGTGATGAAAATAATGTAAGCCTATTAGAATTCCGGCGCATTTCCTTTTGGGTGTTTTTCTTATGCATGGCCTTTTGTGGTTTTTTAATATTATAGGGCACGTATAATTAGGTGCGCTCCTTTGTTTTCCTCTTTTAATAGCAGAAGCAGTTTTCCATGTGGCTCCTAATCATCATTTCCAAACTCTCTAAAAACCCATTATTACATTCAGCCTATCCAACCTTTTAGGTTAATCACTTCCATAGATGTATTAGTTACTATATAAAGAAATACTTTCAACAAAGCAATCTTTATTTGTTCAAAATTTACATGTTTCACTCATTGCTGTATTTCATACTATTTTACATGAACTTTGATTAAAAACAACAAGCATTTATTGAGCATTGGCATAGGATACTCTGATTTAATCCTTATAACAACCCTTTGTATCGAGATACTGTTCTTACTAATCTCCATTCAACAGATAAATAGAAAACTGAGATCACACAGCCAGGAAGTGGTATGGCTTGGTTTTAAATCCTGTCTTTCTGCCATGGCTTCTGATACCTCTGATGATGGGCCCCTGAACTTTTGCTTTCTAGATTTGACATTGAATGTTTGAGTCCGTGCTCATAGGGTGATCTTTTTGTCTCTATGGCTAATTTAGTTTCTAGGCTCCATCCATTTGCTTTTCTCCAGTCATAGCATCAAAATGACAAACAGCATTCCTGGTACAGGTACTTCATCATTTAATAAGAGTGGAATGCTTTTTGTTTTAATTTTTAGTATCCATAGTAGTTGTCATGTAAGTTATAACTGGACATACGGCCATTGTCTTTATAGAAGGACGTCTAAGTGGACTCTCAAGCTCTTTTTCTGGATCTGAGCTATGTCTGCGTGTCTGATAGCTTGAATTACTTAAGTCATTAGAATTACAGTAGTCTTATAATACGGAACTAGAAAGCAAGTCTCATTCACTTATGTCTGTTAATTTATTTTTCAGGTCACGGAACAAAAAACCAAAGGTAAGATTTTTTTTTTCTTGTTTCAGTCATTGGAACCTTCTGTGTTTAGATTTTACACCCTTGCTGACTCAGCTTCCAATCCACTTGATTAGTGAGAGTGGGTACAAAGTAATTAAGTTGGTTGTTTACAACCACTGAAGAGCAGTAATGACAAATTAAAAGTACTTGTAGTAGTGTTTCTAGTTGGCCTTAAATTTTTTAGAAAGCAAAAGAGATTAGAAAAAGTAATACCTTGTTTTGAAAGTATATGGGTCATGATTTTGAACTGAACCTTTTCAAAACAGTAAGAAAAAGAAAACTCTAGCCACTAATTTATAGATGGGAACTGCAGAGGATGGTTAAACATCTTGATCCAAGACATGCATTGTGCCTGAAAGGGAGTGTTAAATGTCTGGGATG
Source organism: Potos flavus (assembly GCA_028534135.1). Lineage (NCBI taxonomy): Eukaryota > Metazoa > Chordata > Mammalia > Carnivora > Procyonidae > Potos > Potos flavus. The sequence goes on along the minus strand of CM052897.1, from coordinate 6,554,338 downwards.
GTCAAGTGGTCCTCTGAGCTAGAGCCTGGAATGTGCTTTCTCAAAAAATAATACATTTTAACTCTGTTACAAAATAGTGATGTGTCATAAACAGAAGCATATGTTCTTCAGGTCATCCCCAACCTAATGGTCTGTGTGCTTTCAGATCTCTCTCTCTTCTGTTAATTTTGATTATGCAGTCTTGTGCATAATCTCGTGTAGTTTTGATTACGCAGTCTGGCGATGGCCACACTTTTGGTTGGTTCCCCTTCAGAATGGTAGGCTTCATTCCTTGAGACCAGTGTTCTAGCTCCTATCCTTGCCCACTTAAATATGTGGTTCTCAACGAGGGTGTGCATTAACATCATTTGCACAGTCTTGTCAAAATACACAAGCATGGACCTCCTTCCAAACTTTTATGGTCTCAGGCCACAGACCTAGCAGATGTATTTTGAGAAGATCTATAGGTGACCACAGTACATGCCCCAGGTTGAGAACCGATGCCCTGGATGGAAGGAGTCACATTAGGACTGTGATAACTTGCAGGAAGATCCGGCAGATGAATGGATAGGCCAAGATGTGATGGGAGGCCCTCTAATGATTGTTTTCTTCTTTGGTTTGTTTTCTTTTGTTGACTACTAGGCCAAAGCATGTTATACAGTGATGGAAAACTAATAAAGACAGTGCTAGTTTTTAAGGAAACTTAGTTCTGGAAAGCAAATTCTCAGATGACTAGGCATTACTGTAATATATTTCTAATCAAAATGCATTTCAGGGGTGAATGTAGTCTGGGACCTTGTAGTGATTTATAAAATAAACTAATAAGAACCATTATTAGTTATAATTGTCTTAATCAGTTAGAGAGAATAGTGTTCTCCCCTTGTACTTTTAGCCAGTACCAACCCAGAAGTGGGCTTTATTTGGAAGTATCTTTATAAATTATATGTTTGAAATAGAAATTATATTTTACCATAAAAATAGAGTTACTGATAATAGTACAGTGTCCATATTTTCTAAACCAACATACTATCTAGGAAGGGATTCGGGCACATAATATTTATGTTTATAGGACTTTCTGATGATTATTGAGACAACAGATGAGAATATTGGCATTTTCCTGGAAAATCCAGGCTTTGTGGTTGTTGAAACATGGTGGTTAGGTTCCTGGGCCTGGCCACAACTTTAATGCTCATGAAGCCAAGTACCAACGGAGCTATGGAAACAAGCTGCTCTGTATGGTAAGTGGTGTTTCTATTGGAAAATCGAAAATCCATTTAGGCATTCTTTCTTAGATTTTTTGTGTGTGTGCTAGGTCTGTTCTCAGAAACACATTCCTCTTCCCTCTGCCAAAATTTTAAAAATCAAACTTTCTTTTCTACTTACTACTGAATTTTCTTTCCAATTAGGATTTTTCTCTCACCTGCCATAAAATGGATTATGGCCTCACAGTTTCCATACTCTTCCTACCCCATCCTCCCATCAAAAGTTAAAGTAAAATAATCCCTAAGTGAGCTGAAAGCCTGTTTCACGTCTCTTAAGGAATTTACTTAGTAGAACCAGGGAGAAAATAGAAGTAAAAATAAAAATTATCTCTGGAGTATGTTAGACCATAAGTAGAGGGAGAGGAAAAATGAGAATTCTGGAGAGAATACAACAGGAGTTCAAGTGGAGGTTATATGAAGACAGGGCCTAGCACTGGGCCTGATCTTTCTGGTTTTTTGCCCCACTTTACAGCCACACTTTTATCTTTGTTCCCAAGAGCTTGTCTGGGCACTCTAAATCCCTTTCTTCTCTTCCCTCAGCTGATGTTTCTGGGTTCTGTTCCTCTTCCCAAAGATGGTGCCTTTCTTAGGCAGTCTCTCCATAACTCTGAATGTGCCCCTCTTTTCCCAATAGACCCTATGAGAAAAAAGAGTGTTGGTGCCAAGTCTCTGGTTGTACAGAGGACTGAAGTAAGATTTGTCCATCATATTTCAGAAAAAAAAAAAAAAGATTCATTATATGTTCTGTCTTTATTTTCCATTATTTAAAAAAAAAAAAAGAATTCTGGAGAATAGAATAAGATTTCAAGTGTGGGTTCTGTGAGGATATGGCCGAGAGGAGGGCCTTGCTGCCCAGTAGCAGACAATACGAAGCACTTAAAAGGTAGAAGGTGATGTCCCATTTTGTTGGATACTGGACTGAGAATCGAAAGAATCTGTGGGATTGATGTAATAGACCAGATATAACAGGGATAAAGGGTAAGGTTAGGACTAAAAAGGGGTGCCTGGGTGGCTAGTGGGTTAAGCATCTGACTCTTGATCTAGCTCAGTTCTGGATCGCAGGGTCATGACTTCAAACCCTGCATTGGGCTCCACACTGGGCCTGAAGCCTAGTTTAAAAAAAAAAAAAAAGATTAAGACTAGAAAGACTGTGCAATGGAGGAGCTTGGACATAGCAATTTTGCCCTGTTAAAAAGATGTTAGGGTCATGGTTGGCTTAATGGTGTAGTTATCAGTATGAAATGACTGATTTATAAAAACTATCATGACCTGGGGCATCTGGCTGGCTCAGTCAGTTAAGCCTCTGACTCTTGGTTTGACTCAGGTCATGGTCTTAGGGTTGTGAGACCCAATCCCACGTCGGGCTCCGTGCCCAGTGCAGAGTCTGCATGAAATTCTCTCTCCCTCTTCCTCTGCTCCTGCCCCTGTGCGTGTGTGTGCTCCAACTCTCTCTAAAATAAATAAAATCTTGAAGAAAAGATGAGTGGCATGACCTTAAGTGCCATTTGTAGAAATACAGTATCTAGGAAGGGATTTGCAATTCCCATAATAGGCACCACGCTGTGTAAAGAGACAGCAGTCAACTTGTGTGGAGCCTGTGAGGTTTGGGCCAGATTGGTCAATGCTTTGAGCCTGTGTCGCCTTTGGAAGGGTTAAACACGTGGAGGTGCTTAACCCTCAGTGGAAGGCTTACCACCTGAGGAAGTTCAGCTCACGGTCTTCAGAGATTTGAAGGGTTCTGGGGCCTGACACTTAGCAGTCTCTTGGCAAATGTCTGTCAGGTGTTTTGTTCAGTGAAACTTATTCTCATAGCAAAAGTACTGATGGTGAGAGTCAAAGCAACAGGGAGAAGCTTCCAGCTCAATATAAGTTGAAATTTTTAGATACTATCATGCACAGCAGCAGTTCATGACCTTTATCCCCCCTCGGACACAGCTGAGGGACACCACCTTTCCATCAGCATACTTGGGGTGATGGACCATTGTGGTACATTGGCCACAACTCTGTCTTCCGAGTCTACCCTAGAAGGCATATTTAGTAAATGTGTGTTGGTGGTTGGGATAACCTTGAGTCTACTCTCATTTATTAAGATTCGAGGTGGGTTTCCCCCCCAGGTAAGTAATTTACAAACTGAACTAATCGCAGTATGCATCACACCTTGTAGAAACTCCTGTGTATTCTAACACTGGTGGGAGCCATTTGTTCAGAGACGGACTTGGCTGCCTCTAGAGAGTGAATGAATGAGGTATAAGACATACGGTTCAGATAGATGGACATAGAATAATCCAGGGAGGAGGTAATGAGGACTTGAACCTGGTTAGGAACAGTGGTGGCGGAGGAAGGAAGGCATCAGAGAAATGCTTTGGTTCATTGGAATGTAATGATGATCAGATAATGATGTGCAGGAAAGAACAAAGTCTAAGACACCTTCCAGGTTTCCTGCTTGAGAAGATGGTTGGGCGATGACTCTGTTCCTTGAGCTAAGAGATAATGGGGAACTGGGGAACAAGCTGGAGGGCTAAAAGGAAGAAGGGTGAAAGAGATTTGAGTTGGACGTAGTGATTTGGGAAACACTTGCACGTAAATGTTAAAGTCCGAGTATGGGGAAACTTGTACTCAAGTAACTTAAATGTGGGAAGAGTGTAGACCCCACCTTCATGCTCAGGTTTTTTTTTAAAGACACAACTCATGGGGACCTCGCTCAGTCATTTAAGTGTCTGCCTTCGGCTCAGGTCATGATCCCAGGACGCTGGGACTGAGTCCGCATCAGGCTCCCTGCTCAGCGGGGAGTCTGCTTCTCCCTCTGCCTGCCTCTCTCCCTGCTTGTGTGCATGCTCTCCCCGCCCCCCTCTCTTTGTCAAATAAATAAATATTATCTTAAACAACAACAACAACAACAATTGGGAAGACTCCTTCCAGCCATTGCCAGCATCTTGTTTATTCTCATAATAAGAGGAGAGGGGATTGGGAACGCCATCTGCTATGGGAATCTTACACGCACAGATAGAAAATGAATCACTGAATAATGCATCTTCATTCATTTATCAGTTGTTTTTATCTATTGGCTGTTATAGGTCATGCAGAGCCTACTATATTGATAATATCCGGCAACGACCGACTTATTTTCTCAAGAAATAGCTTTATTCTGCTCATAGGTTGTGGATTCTCTGACCTCCCTTCCTTACTGGGAGGCCCAGGACTGCCTCACGATTGGCTAAGATTAGACCAGGGGTTGCCTTGAAGTGACTTCAGGCTCCTATTCTTTGTTTTTGTTACTCACAGTGCTCACCAATGTCCAGTGGGAGTCGATTGGGCCCCCTAATTTCTGATGATATCTCTTTCTTCATAAAGGAACCAGTTCAACGAGCAGCATGCTGGCCCAGCATCCTTTCAGCAGTGGGAGCAGTGCAGCCACCAGAGCTGGCCCAAACATGCCTCTGGAGGTCAGGGATTTGGGCCTCAGAATCATCTGAATTATCGGGCTCAATGGTTGTTTCTGTAACATTGCCAGCCTCTATTTGCCAGGTAGATTTTCTTGGAAAGCGGGGCAGTCTGTTGGTAGGATGAAACAAAGGAGGTGCCGAAGAACATTCTCTGTAGGGTTGAGGGGAAAACCAAATGGTCCTGCAGGATATGTTTTCATGGTAATCTTGCATGTTCCAGACTTCCTATTTGCCATTTTTAAAAGTAAGCTAAAACATTAAATTATTTAAAATAAGTAGGAAAAATAACCTACATTTTGAAATTTTTATTTAATTTTATTTGAAGTTTTTATTTTATTTTGCTTTTTTTTTTTTCTTTTTTAGAGAGGGAGAGAGAGAAAGGAAGGGCAGAGGGAGAGAGAGAGAGAGAAAGTACTCTTAGGCAGTCTCCCTGCCCAGTGCGGAGCCCAGCGCCGGGCTTGATCTCACGACCTTAAGATCATGAGCTGAGCCGAAGAGTCGGATGCTTAACTGACTAAGCCACCCAGGCGCCCCTGAAACTTTTATTTTAAATAAAGAGAATAAATATACAAGGTACCCTTAAAAATTTTTTTTGACACGAGCAGAAGAATTTATAATGTTTCTAATTACAGAGTGTGAAGCAAGAGTGTTTGAGTTCAGGTAGCTGTAGAAACCAAAACCCAGTTGGTTTTGTGATTCTCCAGGGTTGAGGTTTCCTGTAGGGATCTGCTCTGTGCCAGGCCCTAAGAAAAAAGACGAAAGGTGGGTCCTTACTCTTGAGGGACTCTTGGCCTGGTGAGGAGCTTGTAAATGAGAATTTCAATATAATGTGATAAATTCATGGTAAAGAAAGATGGACAGCGTGTTCCAGGAGCACAAATGAAGGTGTTTTGCCTGCCTAGTCCAGGGACTTCAAGAAAAGTTTCTCCGAGGTAGGTCTTGAAGAAGGTGGCAAGGGCATTCTAGTTGAGCGCCTTGAACCTTTACCAAGGGCTTTGCCTGGTGCCCATATGTACCTTCAGACTTGCTGGGCAGCCCTTCAGGGATTTAGGGGAGCAGATGGTGATTGCTTCCCTCCCCTTAATTGGTGGAATGGAGTTCTGTGGTATTGCTGTCTTTGAGCTCTCGTCACCGTCCCTCCCCCCCTCTGCCGTCCCTCAGTAAACCAAAGATGCAGGGGAGTTTAGAAAGACCACATCCATCCACAGTAGGATGGAAGAAGAGTTGTCTTGTTGGGATTGGTCTCGTATAAGCTTTCTTAAAAACAATCTTTAGAAAAATGTATTTGATTTCAAAGACTGCTTCCCAATCTCTCTCTTTCAGTGCCCGAAGTGACGAAACCAAGTTTAAGCCAACCAACGGCCGCCAGCCCAATTGGCAGCTCTCCATCGCCACCAGTCAATGGTGGCAACAATGCCAAAAGGGTGGCAGTGCCGAACGGACAACCGCCAAGCGCCGCCCGCTACATGCCTCGGGAGGTGCCGCCGCGATTCCGTTGCCAGCAGGACCACAAAGTGTTACTAAAACGCGGGCAGCCCCCTCCACCGTCCTGCATGCTCCTCGGGGGTGGGGCAGGGCCTCCTCCCTCCACAGCACCTGGAGCAAACCCAAACAACGCACAAGTGACAGGAACGCTGCTGCAGGGTGACGGTGGGTCTGCACCAGGTGAGGAATCCACGTGGCGAAGGGAGAGCGAGCGCGTCTTCAATATGGCCTGGTATAGAGTCCACGAAAACCCTTCCTTAGCTAGACTCTTGGGGTCACTCAGAAGACAGGAGAGGATCCCAGTATGAAACGCGTACCAGCACTTCTCTTCTGAAATGGGGTTTTACCATCCAGCGTGTGCCCTTGGCATGAGACGTTAACGTGGCCGTTGTTCGCCATCACCAGTTGGGACCTTTTTTCCCTTCTCAGACAAGCACATTATAAACTCAAGCCTCCGTAGTTCCAGCCGTCAGCACACATGTGTGCTCAGGGCGTCACTGGAGGTGGGGCCGGTGCACAGGCTTGTTCTGAACCTTACTTGCTTATGTTTGTGTTCTCGGAACGCTGGGGGTTGAGAGAGAATCGTCTCTTGGATTACTCTGTAGAATCTGGGTGGGAGGAGATAGCAAATAATATCATTCTATAGTTTTTAATTGAATTTTTAAAATGAATTGTTTCTTTAGGGGATTTTGAGCTTTGTTAAGAACTGTATGTAGGGGCACCCCACTGCCTCAGTCAGTAGAGTGAGCAACTCTTGATCTTGGGGTCATAAGTTCGAGCCCCACATTGGGTATAGAGCCTACTTTAAACAAACAAAACTGCATGTAGATAATAAGGGATCTTTAGCAGAAGGGCTCTACACGTTTTGAGAGTTTTTAATAGATGAATACTAAGTCAGCTAACAGCTAAGAACCTCCAAACATCACCTTCCCCCTCCCTTTTTTAAAGCTTATTAACAGATTTCCCCTTAGCTCTTAAAATGTTTTTTGAGGCTATACTAAATTTCAGAGCTTGAACATCATCACCAGGCCTTGGCAAGAACAATGAATTGGTCATTGTTATCTGTAGCATGCTTCATTCTGGTTCTGAGTTTGAACATAGAATTGCCTTAGAAAATTCTATCACTGTCTCTCGTGCAGAGGAACGATGGAAAGAAACCTCACGGTTACACAGGCTCTTTGCAGACTCTCCTGTGGCGGCCGTCAGTCCAGGCCCAAAACAGGCAGGGAAAACCTCATGGCCCTTCCTTCTTGGCCCCTCATAATGAGCAGTTGCAAAAGGAAGTATGTGCGGGGCCGTCATATCGGGTGTTTCTGCAGCCAGATCTAGCCAGGCCTGGATGTAGACATGAGTCCCGTGTGAGTACTCTCTCGTTTGCATTCTTAAAACCAAGGAGACCCCCTAAATCTCAAGAGTCGGAGATTCTCTATTTTCCTACAGTTAATATGGCTCTATGCAATATTTTTTCAGCCTTCTATTGATTTAAAGCTTCTTGGATAAAATAACTAAAACAAGTTTAAAAGAAATTACTGGGTTAAAAACATGTCATTTTTCTTCCCACCAAATATGATAAATTCCACCAAAATATGTGCTGAGCCACACTAATTTATCAGACTAAGTTCCTTGGGCATACAGACTCATTCATGCTCGTCTGCCCCAGCACCTAGCCGGGTGGGCATTCATCATTCATTAGATGCTTACTGAGCAGCAACGCACTGGCCACTATGAGGAATTCAAACATAAGCGAGATAGGGTCTCTGCCTAAGAGAGGGAGCTTCTGGGCGAGTCTCTGTGCTAATGTGGGGGAAGGTGGATGTGAACACAGTACCCCAGCACGGAGCAAAATGGCTTTAGACAGGGAAAGGTTATTTTCAGGTGATGAACTCAAAACAAAACCAAAAACCCTCATAGAAGAAATGGCACTTGAACTAGGCCCAGAAAGATGGATAAATTTCAGTATATGAATCCAAGAGGGGAAGCCAATAGCTGCCAATGTGGAATAGTGCCAGGGTGAGAAGGCACAAGTCGTGGACTGTCGAGGAGTGTGGAATGTAGGCATCCACACAGAAAGTAGTGGAAGATTAGACTAGACAAGTCAGTTGGTCCCAGATTGTGCAGCATCTTGATCAGACTCCAGGCCAAAGAGTTTAGCTTTTTCTTGTGCACGAAGAAACTGTTGGAAGCTTCCCATACAGCAGTGATCTAATTGAAGGGGTGCTTCAGAACAATTACTCTAGCCAGGAGTGTTTAGAGTAGATTGGAAATAGAAAGCAGATTCAGCTTGTTACCGCATTGTCTCAAGATACAAGAAGGCCCTTCTCTGTCAGTAGGAACGACAAGGGGACAGCTTTGAGAAATGTTGCGGAGTGACACTTAGCAATACTCCACCCCGGCAGAACGACAGAGAAGAGATGACTGGCTCAGGTGTGGCACAGTTAACCAAGACAGGCAACTGGGTAGAGAAGCTCGTTTGTGGGGAAAGGTGATGAGCTCGAGGTGGTGGGAGAGCGTGCATGTGAGGCTGTGACTGATCGGATCCTCTCTTCCCCAGAGTCAACCCTTGGAGGTGCTGCTGCTTCAAATTATGCAAATTCCACTTGGGGCCCGGGAGCCTCCTCCAACAACGGCGCCTCCCCCAACCCAATTCACATCCGGGACAAGGTGATTGTAGACGGGTCTGACATGGAAGAGTGGCCTTGTATTGCCAGCAAAGACACTGAGTCTTCTTCCGAAAACACCACCGATAACAACAGTGCCTCGAACCCTGGCTCTGAGAAGAGCACTCTGCCAGGAAGCACCACTAGTAACAAAGGAAAAGGGAGCCAGTGCCAGTCTGCAAGTTCTGGGAACGAATGTAATCTTGGGGTCTGGAAATCTGACCCTAAGACTAAATCTGTTCAATCTTCCAACTCTACTACAGAGAGCAACAATGGACTAGGAAATTGGAGGAATGTGAGTGGTCAGGATAGAATTGGGCCTGGCTCTGGCTTCAGCAACTTTAACCCAAATAGCAACCCATCTGCCTGGCCAGCTCTGGTCCAAGAAGGAAATTCTAGGAAAGGGGCATTGGAAACGGATACTAGTAATTCCAGTGCACAGGTTAGCACAGTAGGTCAGGCATCCAGGGAACAGCAGTCAAAGATGGAAAATGCGGGTGTTAATTTTGTTGTCTCTGGCAGAGAACAGGCTCAAATTCATAACACTGATGGACCAAAAAATGGAAACACTAACTCCTTGAACTTAAGTTCACCAAACCCCATGGAGAATAAGGGAATGCCCTTTGGAATGGGCTTGGGGAACGCCTCCAGGAGCACTGATGCCCCTTCACAAAGCACTGGAGATCGAAAGACTGGGAGTGTTGGATCTTGGGGTGCAGCTAGGGGGCCTTCTGGAACTGACACAGCCTCTGGACAAAGCAATTCTGGAAACAATGGGAACAATGGAAAGGATAGAGAGGACTCCTGGAAAGGAGCTTCTGTTCAGAAATCATCTGGGTCAAAAAACGACTCTTGGGACAACAATAACAGGTCTACGGGTGGGTCCTGGAACTTTGGCCCTCAGGACTCTAATGACAACAAATGGGGTGAAGGGAACAAAATGACATCTGGGGTCTCTCAGGGAGAATGGAAACAGCCGACTGGGTCTGATGAGTTGAAAATTGGAGAATGGAGTGGTCCAAACCAACCAAATCCTAGCACTGGAGCATGGGACAATCAAAAGGGCCACCCCCTCCCTGAAAACCAAGGCAATGCCCAGGCTCCCTGTTGGGGAAGATCTTCCAGCTCCACAGGAAGTGAAGTTGGAGGTCAAAGCACTGGAAGCAACCACAAAGCAGGAAGTAGTGACAGTCATAATTCTGGCCGTCGGTCATACCGGCCCACACATCCTGATTGTCAGGCTGTCTTACAGACTCTTTTGAGCCGAACTGATTTGGACCCCAGGGTGCTCTCAAACACTGGCTGGGGCCAAACTCAAATTAAGCAGGACACAGTGTGGGATATTGAAGAGGTGCCAAGGCCTGAGGGGAAATCTGACAAAGGAACTGAGGGGTGGGAGAGCGCTGCCACACAGACCAAGAACTCAGGGGGCTGGGGAGACGCACCCAGCCAAAGCAATCAAATGAAGTCTGGATGGGGGGAGCTCTCAGCCTCTACAGAGTGGAAAGACCCCAAGAACACAGGAGGCTGGAATGACTACAAGAACAACAACTCTTCCAACTGGGGAGGCGGACGACCAGATGAAAAGACATCTTCCTCTTGGAATGAGAACTCCAGCAAGGATCAGGGGTGGGGAGGGGGACGCCAGCCCAATCAAGGATGGACTTCCGGCAAGAATGGTTGGGGAGAGGAAGTTGATCAAGCGAAAAACAGCAGTTGGGAAAGTTCTGCAAGTAAACCTGTGTCTGGGTGGGGTGAAGGAGGGCAGAATGAAATTGGAACTTGGGGGAACAGTGGGAATGCAAGCCTAGCTTCCAAAGGTGGGTGGGAAGATTGCAAAAGGTCCCCAGCATGGACTGAGACTGGTAGACAGCCCAGTTCCTGGAATAAACAGCACCAACAGCAGCAGCAGCCACAGCAGCCACCGCCACCACAACCAGAGGCTTCCGGTTCCTGGGGAGGCCCGCCCCCACCACCTCCAGGCAATGGACGACCTTCCAATTCCAACTGGAGCAGCGGGCCACAGCCAGTAACCCCTAAGGATGAGGAACCCAGTGGTTGGGAAGAGCCATCCCCACAGTCAATTAGTCGGAAAATGGACATCGATGATGGCACTTCGGCATGGGGAGACCCTAACAGTTATAACTACAAGAATGTGAATCTGTGGGATAAGAATTCCCAAGGGGGCCCAGCACCTCGAGAACCAAACCTGCCTACCCCGATGACCAGTAAATCAGCATCAGGTAGGCAGTGGCTGCTTCTTCTGGGTTTGATAAAGAAAAATCCTAAACCAGGGCATTTGTATTAAGCTGCATTTATTCAAGTTGGCTTTGTTCTGGAAATCTTTCTATATTCACCCTACTCTACTGTTAACAGAAGCTGTCTTTTTATAAAATGATAGCGGTAACAGATGCTGGTGGTACATTTTAATGTTCTTTCTTGGCAAAAGGAAAAAGATGGCCATCCCTGTGTTAGTCTCCCAAAGGTTTTTTTTTTGTTTTTTTTTTGGTAATTGTATTGGTCTTGCAGAATCCAAAAAAAATGTATCTTGCTAAACAAACTATGCTCCAGATTTAAAAAATGAAGAATTAAAATAGAAGCAGAAATAGACCTGATTTCCATTCAGTTTCTACTCGTGGACATATCCTCTGTGTTTCTCCTTCCCTGGCGAAGGGAAGTATTTTGTGTTGTTCTTGAAGGGGCTGTTGGAATGCTATAGCACAGCTGGATCTGGAAGATTTCAGTCACTTTCCAGATCACCTCTGGAAGTGGAGTAGTACATATAAGAAATTGCTCTCTCATGATAATCAGTTGCCCAGAATTAAACTTTCTTCTTCCTCTATTTGAATAGAAACCCCATACCTGGTAAATTAAAAGTAGTGCTAGTAATACCATCTTTGGCATGTCAACTTGAATGTCCCCATAAAGCATATATTTCAGTAAATTAAGGGGATGCACTGTTCAGGTGAGGTTTTTGTTTTTGTTTTTTTAGGTAGAATTAATATTTAGTTTTCCACTCGTCAAGTAAGCGTAGTGTTCAGTGAATATATTTATGGCCACTTAAAAAATGATTGCTTTTAACTAGTTCCTTTTTTCCCCCCTCAAATATTGAAAAGAATGAAGAAGGAAATAAAGATTGCTCATTAATTCCCTGTCCAGCATAAAACCTGCTAACGTGTAAAAAAAATTTATTCTTCATATAGTAAAAACCTTCAAACTGTATAGAAAAGTAAAATATAATAAATAAAAGAATCTTAGCCCCTAGGGTCTCTTCCCACAGGTAATCTCTTAGAGTTTTGTGTCTCATTCAAAAATTTTGTTCATACCTATAGCAAAATATATCTATCCTTTACAGCTTTTACACAGAAGGGGTTGTACTATATACACTGTTCTTCACCTTGCTTTTTTCATCATACTTTAAAACTTTCCATGTTAGCACATACATTTTTGTCTTTTATTTGCTTCATGTATGGTATTTATTTCATGGGTGACATAATTGGCCTAACCAGTCCCTTTTTGATAGATATTTAGGTCGCTTCCAAATGGTTTCCAACAGTGATACAGTGAGCATTGTTGTACATGTAGTTTTATGTACTTTACAAGTATATCAATGGTACAATTTCCTGGCAGTGGAATTACTGGGCCAGACGTTAAAGTGACAATGCCAGTTGCCTCCATGAGGGTGGAAGCCATTCGTATTTCTGCCAACAGAACATAGGAGTGCCTGTTTCTCCCACCTTCACCGCCCCCGGGTCCCTGGATCCCTGGATATTAGGATGTTTCCTTTAACAGATCCTTCTTAGAGACCCATTTTCTTTCTTTGCAGTCTGGAGCAAAAGCACACCACCTGCTCCAGATAATGGTACTTCAGCTTGGGGTGAGCCAAACGAAAGCAGTCCTGGGTGGGGTGAAATGGATGACACAGGAGCATCAACCACAGGCTGGGGGAACACGCCCTCCAACGCTCCAAATGCCATGAAACCTAGTAAGTGTGCGGCGTTATTTGTGAGGGAGTCTCCGTTAACCTGGGGGCCAAACATTTTGGTGAGGGCCATTCTAATGTTTCACCTGTCGTTTCAATGAGATTGAGGACCGTGAACCTTAAATAAATGATCAGTAGCCAATGACGGTGACTTAGCTTTGCGTATGTTAACGTGTTTACAGTCTAGAAGTCATAAGTTGATTTTGTTGATTTTATTTTAAGTTAGGTTTAGTATCTGGCCAGACTTGAAATGTTGACGTGGTGCTTTTTTTTTGCCAGTAACTTAAATATTGCTCACCATCTCTATTTTGCATCCCTGCCCCTTTGTTAGTATAACTTAAAAAGACCTTCCTGGCTTTTACTGTGGAACACAGTCTCCACTGCTCAGTGACTTTATCCTTCTGTTTCTTCCTGGTTCCTTTGTCTTTCCTCTCATACTTCCACCCACATAGGAACATTTAAGGTTTCTTGAACCTAACAAAGATTTCTTCGTTTTGGGTTTTTTATACAAAGCGTGTCACACTTATTCATAATCATTGAAAGTCTAAGCTATCCTTGATCCAGCTGGCAATATGTAGTCACAGTAATTTGCAAAACTTTGTAAACCGATGCTATGGAATGCCTCGTCGGGTGTTCCCCAGTTGAAAAATTCAGTTTCAAGTGCCCATTTTCACTTGTTTGTCTTTTTCTTAAAAAGTATTCCAACATCTCTTTTCTGCCATATTGCAGACTTAAGGAATTATCTTTTGATTTAAAAATGTGGTCATACTGAATGCTCAAAATTTGAACTAGAATAATAAATTTTGTTGTCAGTTTTATCGTATGATATTTATGACTTATCATGCCATATGAAGAAATACAATCTTAGCTATATTCTAGAAATTGACTCTTGTGTAATTTGCATTTTAAAAATTATGAATCTCCTTCACTTCATAGAAATAGCTTTATAAAGACCATGATTTCATCATGATTTTCACTGTAAAATTGGTTGTATCATCATGGAAAATACCACGCTCTAAACTTGAAATAGATCCAAAATGGCTGTTGGAAGACATTAACCAGACCCTTGGCACAAGGAGATACTTCAGCAGTACTGCCAGGATTTTTCTATGTCTTTCCCAACCTTAGAATCACCCTTCTTCCATCACAAAACCTTCACAGTTTAAAAATGTATTCTCTTCAGGATCGTCTGTAGTTAAAGCTATAATTATACCTACCCTTTAGAATCTAGGTAATATGAATGTGGAAGGGGCTAGAATGTTTGCCTCGCCATATAGATGGGTTAGATAAGATGATAAATACCCTTAAATGCTGCATTTGTAAGGACTGATCATTGTGGATATTGTCATATATAGCTATCGCATATGATTGCTCTGTTCTTTTCTTAAAGATTCCAAATCTATGCAAGACGGCTGGGGGGAGAGTGACGGTCCAGTGACGGGAACTCGCCATCCCAGCTGGGAAGAGGAGGATGATGGAGGAGTCTGGAACACCGCCGGCTCTCAGGGAAGTGCTTCCTCCCACAACTCAGCAAGCTGGGGACAAGGAGGAAAGAAGCAAATGAAGGTAGCCCACTTTAGAAATGTTTGAGCTTGTTTCTTCATCCTTAGAAGGCAGAACTGAGAATTTTCTAGTGGAAGGAGTCCCCAAGGTTCTAAGTAAGGGGGAAAATATTTTCTTAAGAGCAAATAATTACTTCCTCTTTACTCCTCATCTTCCTTCCCCATGACCTTAAAACCTCGAACTACAGAACTATAGTTGTGACCAAAGTGGAATTTTCAAAGAGGAAATTTTTTTCACTTTTAGTTTCCATATGATAATAATTCTTTGGAAGCTTTAAGGCACACTTTATAATAATGTTTTATGCTTTTGCATTCTAAAGCCAAGGAAGTCCTTAGGGTAAGTCCCCATGATATATAGAAGAGGAACCAAAGAAAGATAGCTTCTCCAGTGATGATCAGCTTGACTGGTTTTTATCCAATTCAGGAAATTCCAAAACCCAGAACCATTCTTCCAACAAAGTGAAGTGCCAGTGCATAACCCTGCTGTATCAGCCGGCTGATTTATCTACGTCCCGTGCCCCGTCGTGTTCTAAAGTTGTTACTTTCCGGAGCTCCTGAGTGGTTCAGTTGGTTAAGCATCCGACTCTTGATTTCAGCTCAGGTCTTGATCTCGAGGTCGTGGGTTCAAATCCCACACTGGGCTTCACGCTGGCCATGGAGCCTACTTAATTAAGAAAAAAAAAAAAAGGATAAAGTTGTCACTTTCCTTGTCTTAGAGCAACTCAGTTTCTACTTTGTTTCGCATAATTTGATGAGAACTTTGGTTTCAATCTAGAACAAGTCTTTGAACCTGAACCTCTCTCTCAGCAGAGGCATTCTTTCCCTTCTGCACATAAACTCATGGAAATAAGGAATGGGCAGTCATATATTTAATATTTCAACATGGGAGCCTTGCTGCCCTGTGAAACATTTCAGTGAATGTTGTCCTGGTTTCAAACACCAAGTACCCTCCTGGAAGGTCTTCAGTTGGCGCCTTCATCCCCTTTGCTGCAGGATACTAATTTTGTTCTGAATCAGATAACTCAGTAGCCTGAGAACACAGTTCCTATTGGAGGCATCCTGGTTAAGCCTCCAGTCACAGTTTCCCTCCTAAGGACTTCTGTTTCCTCACTCTAGTCACAGAAGGAATTATTCAAATGAACTTCTCAGCATCTTTGTACTCTCATGTTGTCTGGCTTGCTGTGGCTTTGTTTTTGTCATTTACAAATTCCCAATGAGATGGATTGAAAAGATAGTCAAGAGAGACTGCAGATTGACCAGAAGCGAGCGAGGGAAAGGTGCTGGGCCACTGGACGGCCCTGAGATGTAATTGATCCGGCTCAGTGGGAATTCAGTGTTTCTGCCCCATGACTGACAATTCTGAATTCTGACCTTTTGTATCCAAGGGCCTTTTTTTTTTTTTTTTTTTTTTTTTTTTTTTTACCAATTGTGATCGAAGGCAGAGAACGTAAGATTTACCACTTCAGCCATTTTTAGGTGCACAGACAGTTCAGGAGCGTTGAGTACATTCACGCTGTTGTGCAACCATCACCACATCTCACCGCAAAACTCTTTTCATCTGTAAAACTGAAACTTTGCATTAAATAAAAACTACCAATTCTCCCCTCCCTCCAGTGAGGGCTTTCTTGACCTTAAAACCTGTAACTGAACTTAAATGATCTTACTCACTTTCCAGAATAATAAAACTGACATAACAAATATCATCAAAACCCAGAGTTTTTATTCGTAGATTGTGCAAGTGCACAAAGCCTCATCGCCCCCTGTCCCCACCAAGCCCTCATCACAGTTCCACCTGCCTCCTCCGTAGAAGCGAAAGGGGAGCTGATGTTGGGTGTCCTCTTTAGGGAAGAAACTAGGTCCCTTAAGAAACAAAAACTCAGGGGCTCCTGGGTGGCTCCGTTGGTTAGATGTCTGCCTTCACCTCAGGTCATGATCTCAGGGTCCTGGGATCGAGTCCCGCATCGGGCTCCCTGCTCAGCGAGGAGTCTGCTTCTCCCTCTCCCTCTGCTCCTCCCCCCTGCTCGAGTTCATGCTCACTCGCTCTCTCTATCTCAAATAACTAAATAAAATCTTTAAAAAAAAAAAAAAGAAAAACTCAGCGTCTACGTTACTTTACAGTAAGATCAGTGATGTCTTCCGCTAGGCCTCTTTCCCACTAGGGACCCCTGTCGTTTATACTGTAAAACAAGCAGATGAAGGGTATGTGGATGAGTCCTCATTATATCCACACAGAAACTAATGACCAGCTTAAACAGCCTATTTTAATAGGCTAGTGCCTGTTTATTTTCCAGATAACAGGCACTAGCATTGAACTCTTCTAATACAAACTGGGTTATAAGGAGATAGTAAAAGGGAAAGTACTAGCATGCAAACATTGTGTTTTAGAAGATCTGATATTGACCTTCTTCTGTTTATAAGGTAAAAACACCAGCTGACCCGGGCGCCTGGGTGGCTCAGTCGGTTAAGCGTCTGCCTTCAGCTCAGGTCATGATCCCAGGGTCCTGGGATCAAGTCCCACATTGGGCTCCCTGCACAGTGTGGAGTCTGCTTCTCCCTCTCCCTCTGCCATTCCCTCTGGGGGGGGAAAAAAAAACAGCTGACTGTATATTTTTCCAGTTACTTCTAATTCAGTGTGATAAAATAAGAATGAAGACACCGATAGAACTAAAGCTTATTTATCTTTCATCCTCATGGATAAAATATCAAAATAACCATACTTAAAGAGGGAAATTTGGGCTCAAAAAGGTAACTGTTGGTTCTGCATTTTCAATCACTACTTAAATGCAACTCAGATATGAAGTGAGATAAAATAATTTGGTTCTGAGGTTACATATTTCATTTCCGTAGTGCTCACTGAAAGGAGGAAACAATGATTCATGGATGAATCCTCTTGCCAAACAGTTTTCAAATATGGGATTGCTGGTAAGTTTCGTTTTCTCATATGTGTAATACAGCCCAGCTTTTACTTTTAGTGCAGATGTTAAGACCGCTGCCACATAGAGTACAACATTACAGAGTTAGAAACTGGTTAAACTGTTTCTGATTTGGATTAAGCCATATTTGTCCTCTATTCTTTTATTCTTAATGAAATACTCCAATATTTAATGGCTATGGCTTTTGAATTTGTAGTCCTTGTATCTTTTTCCTTAGGTGGCTAGAGGAAGAAAGAGCCAGGCCTTAAAACTTGTATAATTTTCCCTGACTACTACTGTACCAGTTTTAATATTACAGTTTTGAGAATGGCAGCAACAGCAAAACAACTAGAGAAAGTATTTGTAATTAATTATATAGGGAATTCTTGGAGGATTTCTCTTTTTTTTTTTTTTTTCCTTATCTCTTGGGAACATTGTGGGGACACCCCGTTCCTGGTTGCCAAAAGACAAATAGCTTGACTTGGCTGGACATTTCCAGATTTGATGACTTGACGAGTCACGAGAAGAAGTTGTCATCATTTGGCTGACACTCGTGGAATTTGATCCCGAGCCGACTGGAGCTTGAGGACAGGGTTTTATTTCTCTAAGCAGCTATTTAGCTATTGCTGTGTCCATAGAATTACTGAAGCTAATTCTGTGTGAAAATTGAATTTGGGAGCATAGACACCAATAGCAATCAAATCGGTCATATCCTGAATGATCTTGTCTTCATCCCAGTGTAAGGTTCACGTCAAAGGACCTTGTATAGTGCCCGTCAGATGCCACAGCTCTCATGTGAATAATGCCATTTTTTTTCTCTGATCCAGACATTGAATTCAAACCTTTAATCCTCCCTCCCTGTTGCTTCTTTTTCAGAGTCAAACTGAAGATAATCCAGGCAGCAAAATGGATTTGTCTGTAGGTGTGTATCACTCCACTAATAAGAATGGAATGTATTGTTGTTAATGATGCCACGTTGGATCCCTGCTCAGTTTGAGTTGGGGTGGGTGCTGTTCAGCAGACGTGAAGGACTATCCTAGACACTAGGTAGGGGTTGAAAACTCAAATGGCTGCAGGATCCAGGAAAGTCACGTAAATGGATGGTGTGTACCAGGTATAAGAAAGTGGGAGTTGGAGGCCATCGGTTAGCTGTCGGGGGGGGCATATGTACCATGTACAGGATCTACGACTCAACCTTGCTCGGCCCTGAGCAGTTACTGCCGTGGAGAGTAAAGGTTCAGCTTTGTCAGAGCTTCCAGTTTATAAGCAAGGCCAGAAATGTAGACATACATTGACAACCTGATACTTAAATATTGGAAGCTAATTCAGATTTTAAGAACTGCGGTGTGTGGCCGAACAAAGTATGCCTGTGGCCCTGCCAGCCTCTGCTCTCAGCTTGCGAGTCCTGTCGGCTCTGGGATGTCGCGTTACTGACGAGCTCGCCCGCTGCAAGTGGGGCAGATGCAGCGTCAGCCCTTCGTCTGTGAGATCGTCCCCGTGTCACTGTTGCTCACCTTGAGGAACGGAAAAAGAATCAAACCAGGAAGAAAGACAGTCTGGGTCATAAGGGAAATAGTCTTTGATCTATGATATTTTAAAATCTAAGAATAACAAAAAAGTATGCTTCCAGGGGCACTGATCATGTCAGTGTATAATAGCAGATTTCCAGAGTGGTGAAGAAAAGGAGGAATAACCATGGTACTTAATGTGTTCAACTGTAATTTCTAAATTCTAGGGCAACAGCTGTGCCTCTTAGACCTTTTTATTCCCAGTAACTGTTTCACAGCCCCACCCACTTATCTAGCAGATGCTAGAAAGGCAAGAGACAAATTTTCTCCCCCGAGGACATTTGAATTTATGAGCAAGTGATCCTCATCAAACATGTCAGTAACTGGTGGGAATATTTTTTTAGTCAGATTTTTACCAGGTTGTCCCTAAGTCTCTCTCTCAGTCCTCCATTGAAAACAAGCTACAACTGATACGAGTTTTTTTAAAAAGGAACAAAAGGACCCACATGTGCTCCAGAGAGGGTCCCCAGCAGCCTGAGCCAATGAGATCCCTTGTGGTCTACACCCAACACCTAAGGGAGGAGAGTGGGGCTGGTACTCCTCGTCAAGAGGGAGACATTGGTTCTTGAATTTTCGATTCTTCTGTGCTCCTTTTCAGGGAGCCTTCCAGATAAAAAATTTGACGTGGACAAGCGAGCGATGAATCTCGGGGATTTTAATGATATCATGAGGAAGGATCGATCTGGGTTCCGTCCACCTAATTCCAAAGACATGGGAACCACAGATAGTGGGCCTTATTTCGAGAAGGTGAGTCAGAGCCTTTGTTTCAGACAATAATTCATGTGAACCACTTTGGTTCCCATTTGTTCTTTTGGTAATCAATTCTGGGAGGAAGCATAGAATTACTGAACTAATTAATGAGCAAAACGCAAACATCACCTGCATTTAAGCGGTGACATAAAAACAGTTGATGTCAACAGGTAATTAGGCAGAAGCTAGAACCATCTGTCTTTAGTATTTGAGTATTGCGAAGAGGTCTGAGTTTTTAGAAATTTTATGAAGTTTGGAAGGGGGAAATGAATGGTCTGACTTTTTACAGTAGGGGAAATGCACACTCGAAACATGTAGAAGAAATTTGAGAGACAAATTTATTCTGAATTCTTTTCTCTGCTGCTATACAATGAGAAATTAAGTTTGGGATCTTGTGCAAATAATCCGTATCTCCCAAGGCCTTGCCTTCTAGCCTCATCAAGATGGCCCAGAACTTTCTCTTTTGTTATTTCTAAGAGAGTTCCTTTGTTCTTTCTTCATTTCCCTAGTGACCTATTTTAGTTACAATGGTGTACTGTCCAAATTCTCAACTACCTGATTTAAAGAAGTCGTTTATACCTATTTGTTTTTATTTTTATCATTCCTAATGGAGGAAATAATTCCTTAATTCCGAATACTGATTTGCCATGGCCCTGGCTCTTCAGAAAGCAGTGAAAACAAGAAGTTTTAGATCTGGTGCATTTTTGACACCACTGATGCTGCTGCCAAGCAGCAACAGATTCTCAGGAAGATTACTCTGGCTTCTCTTTCAGCAGCCACATAGTAATCAGTATTAGATGCATAAATAAAGTGTCCGGCAATTTTTATCCTAGTGCAATGGACAGAATGTGTTACTGATTTAGAGGATAAGAAAAAGTCCGTATCAGAGATAACAGATGGTGTCTGTTGGGCCAAGTGTGATGACTCTTACCAAATCCAAATTCCATCCTCGTTTATTGCTAATACACTCTAACTCTGTTTGTTCCTAGTGTTTCTCTCTTGTCCCTTCTTGCATTCTGTTGCTTCACTAACCAACACTCATTGTGATTGGCTAACTCCTACTACTTTTCAGCTGACTTTGCCTTTCTCCAATCAAGATGGGTGCCTTGGGGATGAGGCTCCCTGCTCTCCCTTCTCCCCTTCTCCCAGCTACAAGCTGTCTCCCTCTGGTTCCACACTACCCAACGTCAGCCTTGGAGCAATCGGCACAGGGCTCAACCCCCAAAACTTCGCTGCTAGACAAGTAAGGAGGCCTCTCAAATTTACAACCGCTTGGCTGTGGCCTTGCCTTGGCCCTGGTCTGCAGTTCATTGCATCATTTGTCTGTCTTGGGAAATTTGTTGATTACTGAATGCACAGAATGATATTAAGTACAGGCTTTAGATCTCTTAGCCCTTAGAACCCATCTCTCCTCATATTTTCTCAACATGGATTTTATTTAAATCTGTTTCTTTTATCTTCTCATTTTTGGTCATAAGTTCACATTTAAGAAGTTAACTGAGTTCTAAGTTAAGCTAAGTTCTAAGAACTAGCTTAGGAAAATGTTAAGGGGGCTATGTAGGTACCTTATGTTATCTAACTTAGCAACAAATTTGCCATTCTTAACCTTGGATTGAATGGCAAGTAATATTTTTGAAGTCCTTTCGCTTTAGTAAAACTTCTACTTAGAAAATAGCAGCAAAACTAGTAAGAGTATATACTTGGCATTACAGCATCTTAAAATCTAGTGTCTTAAAGGGTAAAATACAATAATTATCCCGAGAGAGGTCATCTGATAGGAGAGAATGAAGTTTTGGGAAGACCGGACGTTGCTCAGACGTGGCAGCCTGTTTGCTAGGGGTGGGCCTCGGTCCACCCGGGGGGCGAGGCGGGTGGGGGTTAGGCCCCTGGGGCCCCCTTCCCTCCGCAGGCCTGATACAGCGCCGCAGGCCTCTGTCACCCCACAGCAGCTCTGGGGTCGTTCTCGGGTAGAAAACCAGGAATTTGGAGACAATTCCCCGGTGACAGTGACTCCAGTGATGATATTTTCCTAGCCACAGATCTGTGACCACTTACTGTCCCTGTGACTCTCACCTCAGGATGTCATGGAAGGACATTTAATTTTTAATTGTATCCATTCTATTTCCACACTCTGACTTTCACATACAAGTGAAAGGATGTTATAAAACACCCCTCACACCGTAGTTCCCAGTTGCACACAGGTCTTTCATACACTTTCTAATTATTGCTGTAGCACATTTTAAAAATGGATCATATGATATCCACGTATTCAGTTGGTTATTTCTGGTTTGGGAGTTATGGGTAATTTCTTGTTTTCTTTTTTTATATCTCTACTGTTTTTCTTACTGCTTCCACAGAAGACATAGACATGTTTTGCTTATATAAACAAAGAAGAAATAATTATATCAGTGGTTTGGGGCAGCTCTTTTTCTTTGGACTGAAGTATAGAAAATAGAAAATAGTCCTAACACTCTTGATGAATGATGATTACAAACATGCCTACAGGATTGCACGTTTATCAAGAGCCATTAGTATATAATTTTTAGTATAATAGACCAGCCAAAGTAGCTGGCACTGGACTCTAAGAAAAGGTCATTCCTCTTCGGGGTTTTTTTTTTTATCCTAAAAATGGAATGCTACAAAGTCCATTGTGAATCTGGTGGGTACACGTTTTATCTAAATATGGTCGTGGTTCTTTTATACCATTCTCATGCAGCCTTAACATAGTTCATAATTAAAAATTAAAATGGAAGATTTTTATTTCCAGATCACAGATTTCAATCAGCTTGGTAACTTGGTTTTTAATTTATATGCCTTTCTGTGTTAAACAGTATAGTTGAGGCAGCGATCACCAATAAATACTAGGACTCAGGTCATCATAAAAGCCTTGTACTCAACAGTGAAGCTCTAGAAATAACCAGATAAACTGCCGTTAACATACATATAAGCATTTGATGACCATTTCCCTAATTTCTAAATACAGTCTTTTAAAAAACTATGTATAATTGGCACTAAACATGTTACTCTGTAAAATAGCTACTTCTAAGCCAAGAAAATGAGCGGCAGTGCCAAGGTTCCATATTTAAAAACAAAGGTGTTTTCGATAGACTCCTATTGACTCATCTATACTATTATCCATATCAGACATATCACAGAGCTTGATACGGCTTTAGAGACACTTGATAAAGCAAACCTAAAACCTCTGGGCCGTGGAGCGGGGGTGGAAATAGGGCCTGATTTTACAAAAATGAAAAAAAAGGCAAATTCTTTCTAATATTTCTTACCAAAAGAGAGGTTGGAACTTAAAGCAGTTTTGGACTTTTTAAAACACGGATTCTGACAAGGACTTCAACTACCAGAAACCCCACTGTCCAAGACCCAGCCATGAATAATTCACATCTAATAACAAGGTCATTACTTTTATAGTAAAGTGTGAGAATGATCTTAGCAGAATGTTCTCAGTGAAACCGATGTTTCCCGTTTTCTTGAGAATGATCAGTAGGTAAGCTACCAACTACCATGATCATAGAAAAATTAGAGCCAAACCATTGTCACCTTAGAGTGACAGTTTGATTAGTAAGACAGGGGAAGTGGAGACATTACAGCTTGTAGAATTAAAGGTCTTTTCATATTTAAACAGTCTTTGGGGAGATTTAAAATTCATGGTGGATCTTTGATTTTCTTTTATGAGATATACACAGATTTTGATTGCCTTTTCTACTTTATGTTCATAGCCATTTTTATTTTTAGTGCTTTTAAGTTCATTAATTTCCTGGTAGCAGTCCCTTAATCTATTTTGAATCATTAAGCCATTGAAATATCTTTAGTGTTCTAGAACTTAATGGTGCTGTTACAAAATTCTTCTTTAAAATTACCTTAATCCCCACTGTGCCAGGGAGAAGATGGTGACTTGAGTTCAGAATACACATACTTGGTATTAGCAGTGGTACAGCTGTCTTGACTAAAGATATTCAGTAGGATGTTGTCAAGTATATGGAATTGGTGGGTCATGACATTTGCATCCTACAAACTAGGACTTTTGATTTCTGGGACTACAAAGAGGGAAGTATTAAGCTGGTAGTGGACAGACAGAATGGAAATTAATGACTTTCTGATGGGTTCTATCAAAGAGTTTTTAAGGTTTTTTGAGAACATGGAGGTGGGCTCAGTTAATTTGAATGTGAAATGAGGAAGAAGGTTAGGGGAAAGACTTCCTTTATGAGGATGTCCTCTGAGCTGGGCCTCAAAGAGGCCAAGTGAAGATGGTGTAGAAGCTTTCCTCAGACAGAGGGAACAGTGTCAAGTTCTTTGTTGAGGGGCTTTTCTCGGCTTGAAACAAGTCAGAACAGAAGGTCCATCATATAACCCAGTTTTATGTAGCTCTTTGATTGGAATAGTCTAGAAGTGCTCCAGTGAGTTGGTCCTCCAGAAATCAGGGAATTAAGCTTATTTTTAACCAGACTAATGTTTATACATTGGAATGAGAAGTTACAGGTGAGTAATGGTTTTTTTGGTGTCCCTGTAATGGTTTTCCACTTTTTCCCTTTTCTGCTTTTTTTTTCTTTTTTTTTTTTTAAATCTCACTCTTGGTTTAGATTTTCTCATCTAGCAAAGAAGGGATCAAGCAGACCCAAGACAGGGAAGGGTGTTCAGATCTGGAATAGGGTTCTCATGGGGGCTAGACTACGATTTGGTGGCACTGATTCTGTGATTGAACTAATCAATTCAGAGACATTGATGTCCTAGTGTTGTTTCATAGTTGATACTATTCAGAAGGCTGCATTTGTACTCAGGTGCCTTTCAAGATGGAGCTCAGATTATTGGGCTTGAAAATAAATTTGGTAGACCCAATCTTTAAGAAAAAAAAAAAAAAGAAAAAAGAGAGAGTAGTTGAAATAAACATTATATTGCCTATACCTTTTAATTACAAAAAAAAAAATAGTGCATTTTTTTAACATTTGACCAAATTTAACCCTTCAGGTTGTAGAGTGCATCCATCAGGGGTGGTGGTGCTGTGTGCATGATTTGATTTGAATAATTTCCCCAAGCATTCCAAGACCAGGAACTTTTCAGTTAGAAAATTCTGTGATTCCATGGAACACAGGCTATGATCCTTCTGAGGGATAGAAAACTAGAACTGTTTCTTTTTTGCATTTTCTTACATTGACAAAAAGCCTTACTGTTGCTGTTACGTTTACAGGGTGGCAATCATGGTTTGTTTGGAAATAGCACAGCACAATCGAGAGGTATGCACACGCCGGTGCAGCCACTAAGTTCTTCTCCTAATCTCCGGGCGCAAGTGCCTCCCCAGTTTATTTCCCCCCAGGTAAGCAATTTTGTGTTTCCACAGTTCAGCAGTAAAGCTTATCCAGGTGATTATCAGTCACCAACAGGCAGGTTTTATGGGCATAAAAGGAATAATAGTTACCTAAATGTCTAAAATGTAAAATATCCAGATCAAGATTTGGGGAAAAAACCCAAGCACAAGCAGGGGGAGGAGCAGGAAGAGAAGCAGGCTCCACACTGAACAGGGAGCCCGACCTGGGTCTCGATCCCAGGACCCTGAGATCATGACCTGAGCTGAAGGCAGATGCTTAGCTGACTGAGCCACACAGGTGCCTCCAGATCAAGATTTTTAGACCAAAATGTCAAACTCATTTCTTTTTTTTTTTTTTTTTAATTTTATTTATTTATTTGACAGCGAGAGAGGGTACACAATTAGGGGGAGTGAGAGAGGGAGAGGGAGAAGCAGGCTTCCCGCTGAGCAGAGAGCCCGATGTGGGGCTCGATTCCAGGACTCTGGGATCATGACCTGAGCCGAAGGCAGCCGCTTAACGACTGAGCCACGCAGGCGCCCCTCAAACTCATTTCTTTATTGTATCATACGTACAAAGATGTTTTTGCATGAAAAGCGTTATGATTGTATTCCTTTTAGATGTCTCTGTATTTTTCTAATGCTGCATTGATTGTTTTAATTGCGTGTAAATAAAACTACTTTGTAAATCCCGATGTGTCAACATTCTGAAGTTGGTTGCCCTTGAGGATCCACCAGCAGATAAGCGGGAGAATAGCCAGGCTCTGGGCTGCTCTGAGAAGTTTTGAGGAGGTGGATGTTGAAATACTAACTAGGTGCTCTGGGAGGGAGATTTAGAACAAATGAAGTGGCAGAGACTTAACTCTTGGAGCAGCTTTGTGTTGTGGGGTATAGTCTTTTGGGAAACCTTTTAGGTCCGTTTCTTAGTAGGAGATGTGCAGTGAGTTGTTTGTGGGGTACAGGGGAGAGATTTGTACCACAGAGTGTCCCTCATACCTCTTTGTGAGAAAATGGGTCTGAGGAGCAATATAAAAGCTATGAGCCCTTGTAAGGATTCAGTGTGTGACTTAGTCTCCTTAGAATGTTACTTCAGTGAACTAAGATAAAGAGCTATGGGTCTGTCCCATCTTCTAAAAGGGGGTGGGACACTACTAGGTCCAACCAACAGGTTATAAAGGGTCAGGTTTTATTGCTGTTTTGTTTTTGAAATATCTTGTAAGACATAGGCTTAAAATATTTATTTGAAACCATATCCTATAGATTTCAAATTCTTTGTTTGACATTAGGTCTGTAACTTAGCAAGAGAGGAAGTGTTCGTCACCCCACCCTCTCGTCTCCATGGTCCTGTGCCAGGGGTCTGGGAGTCCTCTTGGTGTCTCTCCTTCCTCGCCCCTGTCTGTAAGTTCCAGTCGTCCTCCAGCCCCCGGGGAGCAGTCTGTCCTCTAGACAGAGCTGCTCCCAGCTTCCCCAGCGCTCCACGGTCCCTGTGTCTTCTTAACTCCCAGCGCGCCCTCCAGCATGTCTCATGTCAGGCCATGGTCCTGTGGTTATCAGATGTCTGCAGTGTGCCTAGTGGTGGTGGCGGCCTTGCACAGATGAAGAAATTGCCATCTCCTATCATACCCTCCTGGAGTTGGTGGGGGTGATGGCAGAACAGTCAGCAAATAGGCACAGTGATAAATGTTATATAGAAATATTTAACACAGTTTGGGAGCTGGGCGAGGCCTCGCACTAGGAGTGACATTTAAGCTGGGTCTTGAAGAATGAGTCAGAGTTTGCTGAGCACCACCGGGTTAAAGGTGCCTTCCAAGCAGCAGGAGCAGCTTGGACAAGGAGCGGTAATATCTGGAAGAACATGGTATGTTTGGGAAAATGCAATTGATTTGAATAATTAGTTTGAGCTTGTTGAAGCATATAGATGTTGTTTAGAGTGGAAGAGCAAAAAACTAGTCAGGAAGTTTGGCACCGGTTTTGGAAAAGCTTTGTTTGCCTTGCTAAGGAGTTTGGACTTTGTCCCTTGGAACCGTTATCTGGGTTGCTACTTAAAAATACAGTCCCAGGTCTCCCCCAGGCTGCTGAGACAGAATCTTGGGAGGTAGGGCCTAGTCACCCCCTGGTGATTTTTATCTGCACCCTCAAATTTAGCTGCTGTTGTCATGGATACTGTAGTATTGGGGAAGATTTTTCAGCTGAGTGGCAATGCAGGGAAACTTACGTTTTAGAAAAATAACGTTGACGGAGATGGAGAGGACATGTTTGAATGGCAGACGTACTAGAGCGAAGGACTCCAGGTAAGATGGTGGCAGCGAGAATTAAGGCGGTGTGAAGGTCACAGATGACCTTTGTGTTGTGGAATGTCGTGGTCTGTTCTCCAGTCTCCTTATTCAGCATATCAGCAGCATCTGGTGTAGATGATCACACCCTCCCTTCTGAAACTTTTCATTCATTTGGCTTTTGGACACCTTGTACAGTGGTTCTCCACCTGCCGTCCTTGTCCATCTCCTTTATAAGTTCCTCCTTACTTACCTCCCCAGCATGAACCATCAGAGAGCCCCAGTCTGAGTCCTCCGCCCTCTTCTCACCATCTACAGCCACTGCTGGGTGATTTTGCCCAGTGAGTGACTCTAAATACTGACAGTGCCAAGACTGTCTTCAGCCCAGATCTCTCTTCTCAATCCCACGGACCTCTGGGCATCTCTATTAGGAGGCCTTACAGGCACTTCAAGTCAACATGTCGAAAACAGAACGTGTAATTTCATCCCATACTCTCTTCTAAAACATCCTCTCCCTCCAAGTCAGTGGCACTCCCATCCTGAAGGTGCTCAGGCCACAGCCGTCAGAGCTGATGGGGTGTCTTCTCAGCTCACATTCAGTCCATCAGCAAATCCCCCTTCAGAGCTCTGTCCCGAATCTATTTCTACCACCTCCGCTAACATGACCCAGGGCAGGCGACCACTGTTTCCCTCCCAGAAGTGACCTCCTGATTGGTCCTGCCCTCCTTTCTTCAGCACCTGCCTGCCTCCAGTGTCTTCTCCACCCAGCATTCTGGTGATCCTCAAAAGCCATACGGTCCAGGGTGGCCTTCAGCCACTTGAGCACTTGAAATGTGACCAGTGGGTGGAAGAACTGAAATTTTAATTTTAATTGATTTAAACTTAAATAGCCACACCTGATCGGTGGCTACCGCACAAATACTATAGATGGGAAGCTTTTCTAGCATCACAGAAAGTTATGGGTAAATCATGTTACCACTTTATCCTCTCGTGGCTCCCACTCTCACTGAGAATACAAAGCCAGTTCTTTACTGTGGGCTTTGATGCTCTTGGTGACCTCTGCACCCCAGACACCTGCCCCTCCCGTTAGTTCTGGCCTCTCCAGTCCACTTGCCGTAGGGCACCAAGCGTGTTCTGGACCGCTCTTCTCGCGGATTGCCCCAGGGCTCCGTCCGTAGGTCTTCAGATCTCTGCTGCCGAGGCCCCTCCCCAGAGAGGCTCTCCCTGGCCAGGCTGTGTACCGTGCCGCCCCACCACTGTTGCTGTCCCCACCCCCAGGCATGTGCTAAGCTTCACAGTGGCCGAGTCTGTGTCTGCCTTTGTTCACTACCAGATCCTGAAATCCACAACTGTGCAGGGCATGTGTTTTGAGTAAATACATGTCGAGTCATGGGAAGATGCATTTCAGAATGATTAGGAAGTGGAATTGTTCCGGAAAGCACAGTTCACTTAGTCTAAGAGACCTAAGGCTGCCAGTCTCTGTATGACCTAAGGATCTGCTCTGCGTGGAAAAGTATTTGTGTTCTCATTTTTGAGATTTGTTTATTTAGCAAAACGTAGTTAATGTTTATTTGATGCATAATGGGGGCAGAATATTAAACAGTGGAAACTTCAGGTTTTTTCCTCACATTTCCATATCTTTTTTTTTTTTTAAGATTTTATTTATTTATTTGACAGAGAGAGAGATCACAAGCAGGCAGAGAGGCAGGCAGAGGGAGAAGGGGAAGCAGGCTCCCCACTGAGCAGAGAGCCCGATGCGGGGCTCGATGCCAGGACCCTGAGATCATGACCTGAGCTGAAGGCAGAGGCTTTAACCCACTGAGCCACCCAGGCGCCCCTCACATTTCCATATCTTAAAAAACACAGCAGTTGGGTAGCTCTATTTTTTTTTTTTTTTTTTTTTTTTAAGTAAAGACAGTATAATAACCACACTGAAAGTTTGGATAACGGGAAGAAAAAATTCTTCCAGGAACCCCCGCTCCAGATACGATGACAGGGATAATTTTTACAAAATCCCCGATTCAGATTGTTCATATACTGGCGTCCTTTTCACATGATGACATTCGTAGTCACTATATCCTGCCGTTTCTGTTAACTTTGGGTCATGCCTGGTATTTTCCCTGTTACAACATAGTCTTCCTATCGAACATTCGTAACGAAGAAGGCATAATGTTCCATCAGGTAGATTTACTTTTATTTCCGAAAACATTCTCTTTCCATTATTGGATATTAAATTGTTTCTAATTTTTCACTGTTATAAATAATACAATAGAGAAACCCTTATCCATAGATCTCTTTTTAAAAATATCTTATTTATTTATTTATTTATTTGAGAGGGAGAGAAAGCATGCATACAAGCAGGGAGAGGAATAGAGGGAGAGCAAGAAGCAGACACTCCCGCTGAGCAGGGACCCCAATGTGGACTCGATCCCAGGACCCCAAGGTCATGACCTGAGCCGAAGGCAGATGCTTAACTGACTGAGCCACCCAGGCGCCCCATCCATAGACCTTATATGCAATTTTATACATCGATCTGTGCCCACGTTATTTCCAACTTTAGTTGCCCAGAATGAAATTTATGGGTCAAAAGACATGAACACTTAAATTTTTTGATAAATATTATCAAATTTTACATCCATTTTAACTGCCTTTTAAGGGCAGTCCATATGTAATGTGAACATGGAAAGAAGACATGAAAGCTCATCTTTAAGATTTGCTACAGGTGTTCCAGGTCTTGGATTTCTACCTTGCCTCTTTCCTCTTGTTACTCAAATATTCAGAAAGTAACATTCTACCAGGCTTTTCTCTTGCTTTAAATTGCTGTCATTTTGCACCTGCAGTACTTCGGTAAATGCCATATTGACTCCAACTAGATCTTCCCTTTCTCCAGCCCAGCTGGAGATTGAAGGGCTTTTAAGCCAGAATAATTAAATCCCTGCTACGGGAATGTGCAAACCTGCACCTTAATTACTCTGCAACCCAGGCATGAATAGCCATTTGCCAGAAGCCTAGTGGTGCTTCTCTCTGGTCCTTTTGTATTCATCAGAGGACAGTGCGAGTGTAGTCTGGGGAAACGAAAAGTTGGGCAAAGCTAGACAGGAAGTCCTTGAAGGTAACCTTTCTAGTCTTTATGACTGTCAGTTTAGGGCACATAGGAGATGCTGGCATCCAAATTAAAAAGAAGAAAACACCTTGTGTTAGCATTTCTTTATAGTCCTTCCGTAACTATCTTTAAACAGTATAGTTTGATTTTGCCTTTTTGGGGGGCTTTATGTAACAAAAACACGCAGTATATAGCCTTCTCTGACTTTTTTCACTTGATAGTGCTTCTGAGATTCCCCATGTTGATTTGGGCAATTTGGTTCATGTAGTACTCTGTTACATGAATATATACCATCGGTTATTTATCTCTTCCACTACCAGTAGACATTTGGGTAGTTTCCAGATTTCTGCTATTATGAGCAGTGCTGCTATGAATATTCCTATATTTGTCTCCTTGGGTGAATTTGTTTCCTAGCGTACTGCTGGATCACACCCATGTTTTACTTTGAATGGTGGTTTCTTTAGCTAATTTCAAGGGATAGGATTATTGGAGGTGGGTGGGAAGCATGGGCTCTTGGCAAAGCATGGCATACATTCTCAACACTGAAGAGAAATGGGTTGATCAGGAGACTAGCTGATTTGTTCAGTAGAGCTTTTAAAACTGAACAGAGAAGTGGGAAGAAAGGAAGGCTCCGACAATGGCTATTTCTTTTGGAGGTTGGCAGATTGGAAAACAAAATAAGCAGAGTAGATTTCCCATGAATCATAGAGTCCTTTCCCTTCGAAAAGGAAATGAAAAACAATGCCGATGGCCTAGGAGCAGCACTGTCCCATAGAAATAGAGCACAAACCACGTAATGTCACATAAAGTTTTTGGTAGCTTTTTTAAAATTTAATAAGATAAAAAGAAATTGAATTTAATTTAATAAGATTAATAAGATAAAAAGAAACAGGTAAAATTCCATTCAATAATATATATATATTCTTTAAGCCAATATAGCTACATTATCATTTCAACCTATAATCAATGCTTAAAGATTATTATTGAAATTTTTACTTTTTTTTTTTTTTTTTAATACTAAGCGCCTCATGCTGGCCATAAAACTGGTGTGGAGGCACAGCGCGCGGGAGTGGTGCGCACACTCTGAGCTCACATCCACTAGGCCTCCAGCTGGTAACACAGAAAATCCAACAAGTATTGCCATTGGTTGGCAACCCTCAGCATCTCTTAGAGAGTAGAGAGGAAACAGCTGGGAGAACTGTTACTTTAACCCAAAATACTTCCCCAAATGACAAACATTGATAGGTTAAGTGAAAGTGGCCATGATCTTGGAAGAAAATGAGTTGGTGAGCCCCAGACAGGAAACTTGACTTTAGATGTTTCTAGACTAGAAAGTATCACAGGAAAGGTAGGCAGGTATTATCGAGACTGGCGGAGATGGTGACTCAGAAGCATTAATTTAACTCTGACTGTTATGCTAAAGAAAGATACAGTGGGAAGACCCAGTGGGTCTTCTGGTGAAAGCTTTCTGATGACTCAGATTTTAAAGGGGTATTTTCAAAAGAAGGAAAGTATGGGTAGCAAGCAGGGATGAATATGGGTAAGAGTTGTGTTGGGGGCTGCAACATAAACAGACTTGGAAAACAACAGGCAGACTGAAAGAGCCTTCAGTGTTTGGTTTGGTGCAGTTCTGGTGCCTGGGAAAAGAATCCCTGCTTTGGACTACTTGTATTTGTATTAAATGATTAAATGGAAATTAAGTTAAATTAAATGAAAATAAAATTTTTACTGCTTTTGTCTTCTCCATTAAGAACAAAAACATTCAACCAAAAGGGTTAAGACAAATTAAATCCTACAACAGAGAAAGAATTTGTGCAAAGAATTGCTGACCCTTCAGTGATCTTTGAGGACGTCTGGGGATCTTCAAGGGGAGTTTAATAATGACAGCTCCTCATTCTTGCACAAATTCTGAATTTTTAAGACAAGACGAAGGCACGTGGAGCCAAAATATCCCCTTTACCACTGAGAAAGCTGATCCTGGAGAATGTGAGCTTCCTAATACTGAATTACAAACTTAGCCAGCAGTAACTGGAATAGGGCAACTCTCCCTATAGGTTAACTGCCAAAAAGAAAGGGCAGGACGCCCAGAGTGTGATGAGCAAGGCGGGCACCCCTCCCCAACAAGGAAGTGAGGAGAATGGGGAAGTTTTTAAAATAATTTTTGAAACAATAAGGCAAGTGGCTTAGACTGATGAACTTGGTGCCAATTCTAGGCAAGATTCTAAACTAGATATCAAAAATAAGGCTTTTTGAGCACCTGTGATAGGAAATCAAGAATCATAAATTTGCCAACAAGTCTTAACTGATTTTCTTTATTAATCAGTTAAAAAATCGTGGATTATAAGAATGATACATTTGTCAAAATCCCTAATTTGACAAGCCATTTGACAAGCTGTCTCTTTGTTTTAGACAAGATGTATAAATACAAGTTAAGTGCTAAAACAGTTGTGTGGATTAGTAAACGATTGACTATTCCCAGCCCAATCACTTTCAGTTGGAAAGAAGTTTTTACTGACATGCTACTAGATTATCCTCAGTTCTGTCAAGTTCAAGATTCCCATCAATGACCAGATAGGGAAACACAGACTGGGAATAAGTGGAATAATAGGTTAGAAAAGAATTTGATGGAGTGACTGTTAGTAAGTTAAAATACAATATTCATGGGGTACCTGGCTGGCTTATTAGGTGAAGCATGCAACTCTTGATCCCAGGGTTATGAGTTCCAGCCCCACCCTGGCTGTAGAGATTACTTTAAAAAAAATTTTAGGCACCTGAGTGGCTCAGTCGCGAAGTGTCTGCCTTCGGCTCAGGTCATGATCCCAGAGTCCTGGCATGGAGCCCCACATTGGGCTCCCTGCTCAACGGGGAGCCTGCTTCTCCCTCTCCCTCTGCTGCTCCCCTTGCTTGTGTTCTCTTACTCTCTCACTCTGCCAAACAAATAAATAAATTCTTTTTTTTTGTTTGTTTGTTTTAATTTAAATCTGGGGCGCCTGGATGGCTCATTCATTTAAGCATCCAATTCTTGATTTTGGCTCAGGTCATGATCTTAGGGTTGTGAGATCAAGCCCCAAGTCAGGCTCTGCACTGGGCGTGGAGCCTGCTTAAGATTCTTTCTCTCCAGGATGCTTGGGTGGCTCAGTTGGTTAAGAGACTGCCTTTAGCTCAGGTCATGATCCCACGGTCCTGGGATCGAGCCCCACATCGGGCTCCTTGCTCAGCGGGGAACCTGCTTCTCCCTCTGCCTGCTGCTCCCCTGCTTGTGCTCTTTCTCTCTCTCTTGATCTCTGACAAATAAATAAATAAAATCTTTTAAAAAATTCTCTCCCTCTCCCCCTCCCCCTTGCACTCACTCGCTCTCCCCCCCAAAAAAAACTTCTTAAAAATTAAGTCTTAAGGGGCGCCTGGGTGGCTCAGTCGTTAAGTGGCTGCCTTCGGCTCAGGTCATGATCCCAGGGTCCTGGGATCAAGCCCCGCATCGGGCTCCCTGCTCAGAGGGAAGCCCGCTTCCCCCTCTCCCACTCCCCCTGCTTGTGTTCCATCTCTCACTGTGTCTCTCTCTGTCAAATAAATAAAATCTTTAAAAAAAAAAGTAAGCCTTGAAAAAATAAAATATAATATTTATTTAATAGATACTTATCAAGCATCTACTATATGCCATTCACATAAAGATCCTAAGATCAAAACATACATCAGTACAATTCAACCTGCTTAAATATTACATAGGAGAGCAAAATCTATTTTAAAATATTATAGATTTTAATTGACAGTAAGTAATGTGTGATTGGGAGTTAGGGTGCAATCATCAAAGAAACTGAGATCTCAGGCATTGTTAATAAAAGTCTGGCTTTTAACAGAATGGTTAGTGATGGGCAGGTCTACTTGGTACTCGAAGGCTCTAGAAAATGGCTTTCTGTCTTGGGCTCTGCATTGAGAAATTGGATGACATACGCATGAAAGAACTGATCGTTTTTAGTCTGAAGATGAGACACAAAGAACTGTAATTGTCTCTAGACATTTGAAGAACCATCCCTGTGGAATAATACAAGCATTTATGAAGTGCATTTCTAAGCCTTTGATGTGGATTAACTCATAACATCCTCAATCACTAAAGTTAATATTATTATTCTAATTTTGAAGATAAGGAAAATGAAGCTCAGAAGGGCTAAGTAAGTAACTGCGAGTCACACACCTTAGAAATTGCAGCCCGGGGCGCCTGGGTGGCTCAGTGGGTTAAGCCTCTGCCTTCGGCTCAGGTCATGATCTCAGGGTCCTGGGATCGAGCCCCGTATCGGGCTCTCTGCTCAGCGGAGAGCCTGCTTCCACCTCTCTCTCTCTGCCTGCCTCTCTGCCTACTTGTGGTCTCTCTCTCTCTGTCAAATAAATAAATAAAATCTTTAAAAAAAAAAAAGAAATGGCAGCCCATGCAGTCTGCCTGCAGCACTAACACGTGACCAGGGTGCCTGCCCCCCACCCGTGGAAGGTTCGGTTTGTTCTCCGTGGCACCAGCTGATTCAGTAGGATCGGATAATGAAAGTACAGGGGAACTCATTTCAGCTCAGTGAAAACATCTTAGACAAGCAGTCTGAAGGTGCAAGGGAGTCTTTTCTCTGTCCCTGAAGGTTCTGCAGACTAGCCTAGCTCACTCCTGCAAAACGTGGAGAAGGAGCAGGTTGAGTCATTTGACCTTTTAGGCTTCTTCGCTCTGCCTTTCTGTGACTCTGGGTGTTTGGTATGAAAAGTCATGAGTTGAAACTCCAGTGTCTACAGGTTAATATATATTCCTTATTTGTATAACAGAAATACTTTTAGGCATTTATTTATTATTTTTTGTGAAGTTTGATATGTTTCCATTTCCAGTAACAATTTCTCAGGTAAAAGTCATACTGTCATTAAAACTTTTTGTCTTGCCGAAGTCTTCCTGATTGTAAATTCATAATTTTTATTGCAGAAAAATTGGAAGACCAGAAGAGAATTTAAAAGCTCTTTTTCTAAAAAAGATTTTATCTTGGGGCACCCGGGTGGCTCAGTCGGTTAAGCATCTGCCTTCTGCTCAGGTCATGATCCTGGGATCCCGGGATCAAGCCCCCGAATCAGGTTCCCTGTCTGCTTCTCCCTCTCCCTCTGCCTGCTACTCCCTCTGCTTGTGCTCTCTCTCTCTATCTGTCAGATGAATAAATAAAATCTTTAAAAAAAAATTAAAAGTAAAATGAAAACATTTTATCTTTAGGTAATCTCTACCCTCAATGTGGGCTCGAACTTACAACCCCCAAGATCAAGAGTTTACACGCTCCACCAACTGAGCCAGCCAGATGCCCCTAAAATGAGCTCTTATAATCTCACCACTCAGAGATAACCATTTTAACACTTTAGTGTATTTCTCCTGATCATTTAATATTTTTCACAAATATTTTTCAAGGAAAACCATGGATGCTTGCTTTAGACCTAGTAAGACCTTTTTACAGGAAAAAAAAATGTTTTATTTTGGTTAAGTTTTGAAAAATGCATCTTTTTTTTCTTGCAAGGTTTCTGCCTCAATGCTCAAGCAGTTTCCCAACAG
This sequence comes from Potos flavus, assembly GCA_028534135.1. Lineage (NCBI taxonomy): Eukaryota > Metazoa > Chordata > Mammalia > Carnivora > Procyonidae > Potos > Potos flavus. The sequence goes on along the minus strand of CM052897.1, from coordinate 6,518,491 downwards.
TGGCCTGAATCCAGGTCTTTTCAATGTGGGGCCCCAGTTATCTCCTCAACAAATTGCCATGCTGAGCCAGCTTCCACAAATTCCCCAGTTTCAGTTGGTGAGTAGCAGTTTTTCCTCTTATAGCTTAAAAAAAAAAAAAGTTATTTGCTTTTTTTTTCCCCCTTTGATTTGCTTCGTTTTACGCATATTTAAGGGTCATATCAGCTCAGTTAGAGGTAAATGTGCCCAGTAGACCAGGAACCGGGTGGTCCTTCCCTTCTAGATGCTTGGTTCAGCCACTGCACTTGGGTGCACAGCCCCCTGGAGTGTCTCAGCAAGTCCAACTCAGGAAGCTTTGCTCCTCTTTCTCCTCGCCTGTTTTGTAGGCATGTCAGCTTCTCCTGCAGCAGCAGCAACAGCAGCAGTTGCTACAGAACCAGAGGAAGCTTTCTCAAGCTGTGCGCCAGCAGCAAGAGCAGCAGGTACGCAGGGTTGTCAGGGTCCCTCTAGTGCTCTGTGTGAGGACTGCAGCTCTGTGCCTCTTGAGAGCCGACCACCAGCCCCGTGCGGTCTTTGCTGGGAGGGTCAGGGTGTTGGCATCTCATGTGTCCCTTTTCCCTCCGGTTCTCCCTCGCCCTGGACTCCCGGCCTCCAGCTGGCTCGGATGGTGAGCGCACTCCAGCAGCAGCAGCAGCAGCAGCAGCAGAGACAGCCTGGCATGAAGCACTCGCCCTCTCATCCCGTTGGGCCCAAGCCACATCTGGACAACATGGTACCCAACGCTCTGAATGTGGGGCTCCCAGACCTTCAAACCAAAGGGCCAATACCTGGATATGGTTCTGGTAAGTGGTCAGTAATGCAAATCACCTTTAAAAAAATCCGCCAGTCGTGTGCTGAGCCTTAGGTGGAGTTCAGTCCTCCATGACCCCCTGTTTGCACAGCAGCCACACGGGAGAGAGAAGTATTCTCATCCCTGCCTTACAGCTGATAGCCTAGCATTTTGATGGTTTTCCAAAGCTGACCACACAGTGAGTAAATTGCAGAGCTGTGCCGGGACGCCTGGGTGGCTCAGTTGGTTAAGCGACTGCCTTCGGCTCAGGTCATGATCCCAGAGTCCTGGGATCGAGTCCCGCATCAGGGTTCTTGCTCGGCAGGAAGCCTGCTTCTCCCTCTGCCTCTGCCTGCCTCTCTGCCTGCTTCTGTTCTCTCTCTGACAAATAAATAAAATCTTAAAAAAAAAAAAAAAAAATTGCAGAGCTGTGCCTCCGACTTCTCTGGGTCCAAGGGAGTCTTCTACTATTTACAAATGGCAACCTGCTCTTCTGCCACCAGGAATTTTTAAAAGCCAGTTGAAACATTTGCGCTGTGAGTGCCACGCACATCTGAAGTTTAATCTGTTACAATATGTACAAGTTGAGGTGTTTAGCTCTACTGATAAAAGTTCCTTCTTGTGGAAAAATGGAGAACTAAAATGAAGGTTAGGAGGCAAACTGATAGAATTCTTCAGATACTAGTGTTTCGTCTGATTTAGATAGAATTAGCACAAGTAAGGTTATACCTTTGACATTCATCAGGAATTTGTTGGCAGGTAAATGGTAGCTCTTTCGGAACCAGGGAACGTGTAGTAAGCAGAATGCAGTCAGTGAGGCAACAGTGACTTAAAAATAAAATGTAAAAATTAAAAAGGTACAACACACCGCAGCGGGTTTCTTCTCAGAGTGATAAAATTCAGGTTTTATTTTGGTAAAGAAAATACTGTTCTGTGCAAACTCAAAAACAAGAGCTGGGGACACCTGAAACCCTTGGCTCCTAGGAAACAAAGTGACTCTGGGCACATAGCCCTGCTCTAGTTCTGCGGGCGCCCACTTCCTGCTGGGGTGTCCATGTGCGGAGAGGAGCAGAGACTTCAAGGATGTCTCGATCCTGATCCTGGATAGTTTAAGGGAATTAATTTCCAGATCCACCAATGGCACTGTTTCTTTAAAATGATCTGAGAACTGGGCGCCTGGGTGGCTCAGTGGGTTAAGGCCTCTGCCTTCGGCTCAGGTCATGATCTCAGGGTCCTGGGATCGAGCCCCGCATCAGGCTCTCTGCTCAGCAGGGAGCCTGCTTCCCTCTCTCTCTGCCTGCCTCTCTGACTACTTGTGATCTCTCTCTCTCTCTGTCGAGTAAATAAATAAAATCTTTAAAAAAAAAAATGATCTGAGAACTGACTTAAATTCAAAATAACCTTTCTTCCACTTGACATAAAAGAAGAGCAAACTCTCCACCAGCTCCTGTCTTACTAAGGCCTGCCCATCTTGGGTGTAGAAATCCAGGGTGCTAAGCAAGGGGGAAGCCTCCCATGATGACTAATGAAGATTTTATTAACCGTATTTCCAGGCTTCACCTTCTTAATCATGTTTTCTGTTAAGGATGAAACTTAACATAAGAACCTGGGTTATTTTGGTATGTGTCCTGTTATTGGGAATTTAGATACCGTATATGATAATAAAGCAAGGTAGCTTTGCTTCTTCCATCCCCTTTTGGCAGAGAGTGCATGGTTCTCAAAGTAGAGTCTGGTCGTACAGCAAAGTGGTACAGCAAAATGCCCCAGGCGGCTTTTTAAATGCGCAGTTCTTTTTTTTAAATGTGCAGTTCTTTTTAGCTCTTCTGTCCCATCCCCTCGGGGCATGTCTTAGGTGGAAAGAAAAGTATCTTCCAACAACTTAAGCAACATAGGTTGGTGACACGGATACTCTTAAGTACACATTTTTTTCACAATTTATCAGATAAAACCTGTGAATAGACCTTTTACGTGCTTTTCTTTAGGCTGGGTGTGCATTAGTCAGTTAGTTGTTAAAAACCTAATATCATGATGTATTTGTTCCAGTGACAGTTCTAACGACATCTTTAATATTTTCTGCCTTTTGTTAAAAAGTAAAATTATGGCGAGGGGGGGAAATTATATGCTAGCTGTGAATCTGTTAGTTTTTAGCAGCATTCCTTCTCATTTAGCAAAAATATAGAGAATTTTGGGGGCGCCTGAGTGGCGCAGCGGGTTAAGCCTCTGCCTTCAGCTCAGGTCGTGATCTCAGGGTCCTGGGATCAAGCCCCTCGTGGGGTTCTCTACTCAGCAGGGAGCCTGCTTCCCCCTCTCCCTCTGCCTGCCTCTCTGCCTACTTGTGATCTCTTTCTCTCTGTCAAATAAATAAATAAAATCATTTTTAAAAAGTGGAAAACTTAAATATATATATATAGAAAATTTTTATCGTAATGTCTTATTAGGTTAGTGGTGTTACTTGTGATTATTGTATATAACTTTCCCTGATGGCTAAAGGATCAGAGTTCTATATGTATACAAACATACATTTACTGAAGAAAAGGCATTTTTTTAATCATACTCTTGTTTCAAAGTAACTTATAAATTTAACTATGCATTATAATCCAAAGTAAGGAAGGAGAAAAACCTACCGACTTGCTAATTTATTTCCATTTGGTCACTTATGAAACAGTAGATAAATTTTATTAGGTCTTTATCATATTAATTGTGATCTGACCACTTACGATCTGCCTTATAAGATGCACTTTGCAATTTATTTCAGAGTTAAAAATGTCCTTAATTCCTTAATATTATGACATTTATTTGAATTGAAAAATACATTTTGGGATTGAAAGTAAATCTAATTTGGCTGCCTGTTTTGAATAAACTAAATCTACAGCTATAAGATTTTGATGAAAATATATGTAACACAAACAGAGAGGTTAAATTTTTTTCAAAAAAGTATATAGCAAAGATGTAGTAAAACGAATAATATTTCACTTTTCCTACTGTTGAGTATTAAACTAAAAAAAGATACCTGTAGTTGAAAGAGGAACACGAATAGTTAAAAGTCTCTTAGTAAGTCCTAATAAAGCCTCTTTGGGTATATTTTCTCAAAATTAAAAAGTTGAATGAGTTTAATGACTCCTTAACTGGTCCTTGACTGATTGTTTTTATTTAAAAAAAAAAAAAAGGTTTCTCATTCTCTGCTTTTAGCAGAATTGAAAATATACCTAACTGAATTGTCTGGGGATGATCACCTATCTAAATACGATGTTTTAGCATCTGTTATTGAGCTGGGGGGAAGGGAATATAGCCTAAATGGGAATTCACAGAAATAAGTGATGTTATAACAAGACTCCTCCTTTTCCTGTCTAATTACTTATATAAGATTTCTTGGTGCTTTCTGTCTCTCAGACTTTAAAAAATAGGTGTAGTGTGAACTCCATCTCATATCTCTCATTCATAGCTATCTGAACCAGTCAAGAAGTAAAGTCCCTCATCTTATTATAAAATGTCCCAGGGTGCCTGGGTGGTTCAGGTGGTTGGGCATCTGACTCTTGATCTTAGCTCAGGTCTTGGTCTCAGGGTCGTGAGTTCAAGCCCCATGCTGTATGTGGAACCTACTTAAAAAAAAAAAGAAAAAGAAAATGTACTTCCAATAAAATTTTACTTTTCATGTTTAAAATTTATCAAAATTTGGGGGCGCCTGGCTGGCTCAGTTGGTAGAACATGTGACTCTTGACCTCAGGGTTGTAAGTTCGAGCCCCATGTTATGTAGAGATTAGTTTAACCGTAAGAGACTCTTAAACTCACAAAACAAACTGAGGATTGCTGAGGGATAGGGGGGTAGGGATAGGGTGGCTGGGTTATGGACATTGGGGAGGGTATGTGCTATGGGGAGTGCTGTGAAATGTGTAAGCCTGATGATTCACAGACATGTACCCCTGGGGCAAATAATACATTATATGTTAAAAAAGAAAGAAAAAAAATATTTGTGTTAAATGGGCAACTGTGGGTGATTTGTTTCTTTTACAATGTATTTTTATTGTTATAAAAGCACTGATTTATTTTTTAATCTATAATAAAAGGAAAATCGGGAAAGAAAGAACTAATCTAGACAAAGAGCGTGAAAGAGGAAATCCCAGTTTCCTCAAGGAGGTGACACTGAGCCAAGCAGTAATGATGAATAAATAGACAGTGAAACAGCGTGTGTGGCAAAGAAGGTAATTCTGGCCAGGATAGATAAGGGAGGCCAAGGGTTGGATTTGCAGGAATGATAAGATAGGTAAAAGGGATGTACTGGGGAAATGAATCCCTGGGAGAGCAGGGGGCATGTCTTATTTCTGTTTGTCCCTCAGCTCCTCGCAGAGCCTGGCACAAACGAGGCTTTCTGTGGGTGTGTGCTGAACTGAACTGAAGGATCATTTGATTTGAGCTCAGGTTCTGTGTTGGCGAGCTGGAGGATTCCAGGGAGGCCACTTGGGGGACCGAGGAAGTGTGGTTTTGATGGAGTAGCAAGGATAGAAAGGTCCGTACATTGCTGGGCTTTGAGGTATGGCGGCTCACAAATAACGTGGCGGTTGGGAGTCGTGCCGGTTACCATGGGGCATCGAAGAAAGACCCAGAACCATGTGCAGCCTCGCGTTGATTCTTCCTCTCCTGGTTTTGGGTTCAGAAGTTAAACCTTTCAAGGCAGTTTTATCTCTTGTTCTCACAGCCCTCTGGGTGTTTCCTTACCAAACTTTGTTCCTTAGTTACAAGGCTGCCTTGCTTTGGTGGTGTTTGATTCCCAAGTTTCTAACCAGAAAGATGCCCACTTTACTTAAGGTTCAGATGGAACTGTTCAAACTGTCCCCTCATCCTAAGATGGGTAACTCTTACTAATTTTCTACCCTTCACATATCACAAAAGGACTCTAAGCAGCTGAAATTAAATAATTGTAATTCACGGTGGGTTCTAAAGACATTTCAGAGCAACTGTAAAGAAAAGTAATGTGGGGGCGCCTGGGTGGCTCAGTTAGCTAGGAGTCTGCCTTCAGCTCAGGTCATGATCCTGGGGTCCTGGGATTGAGTCCTGCATCGGGCTCCCTGCTCAGCGGGGGGCTTGCTTCTCCCTCTCCCTCTGCCATTCCCCCTGCTTGTGTTCTCTCTCTCTCTGTCAAATAAATGAATGGAATCTTGAAAAAAGAAAGAAAGGAAGAAAGAGAGAGAAAAGAAAAGAAATGTGTAAGGAATGGTTCTTTATCTTCTTATTAATCCTCACGTTCTTTTAATCTTCACCATATAATCCAAGGTTATTCTCAAAAGCTCATCCTCCATGATTGGAACCAAGCTTTCAAATAGCCTGGAATCCAAGCACTTGGGGTTAGTTTTCTTTGTCAAAGGTAGAGGTGCTTCTTGCCCAAGGAGCAACCCACTTAGGCCATTAAAGCTTCTGTCAGAGAAAGGCCTTATTCCTTTCAAACCCTGCTATCCTCCAGTCTCATTTCATTTCAACTACATAGGAAAAAAGAAAATACTTTAAACTCGTCTTTAAAAAAAAAAAAGAAAACATTTAATTTAAAATATTTCCAGCTTATTCCAGGAATTTCTGCTCCCCGCCCCCACACTCCCAAGTAATCACATGGACTAGTGAAGTTGCTTACAAACAGAGTGCAGAAGCAGTGTTCTTTATATTAGTAGCAACATTTTAAATATAGGTCGAGGTGTTAGGAATGATTTGAACTGGATTTATTATGCATTTATAAAGCTGTCCCTGACAACTCAGAAGCACAGGGAGAAAATGTGACTTGGGCCCTCATGGGATTTGGATAAGTGGAACCTCGGAGCCAGCCTCCACCACAGACGGTCGGAGGGTCAAGTGGGCACAGCGAGAAGTGTGGCCTGGCTGCAGTGGCACCTCTTCTCGAGAACCAGCAGATGGACTTTCGGCTGCTGCAGCCACCTGAGCTCTTGCATGGTGGGACCCCTGCTCACCCCCCCTGCGATGGCTGTTCTGCGTTCACTACGGTCATTCTCATTTTCACTCTGGCTGTTCATTGGTCTTCCCCTCCTCTGTTCCGTTTGTTTATTTTAGTACTTTATTTTACTTTTTATGTTGAGTACATTCTGACCCCCAGTGGGTGGTGGGGCCAGGGAGACCCCCATCAGCAAGTCTCTCATGCTGATTCTCCCCTGTTCCGCCCTGTGCAGCGGGAGGTCATGACCCACCTACACTCGTGCTGAAAGCCTTGACACCTGAGGCCTGCCTGGGGCTCGTGGCAAAGTAACCTCTGAACCTCTCCGTCATTGCCTGTTTGAGCTTTGGGGTCTTCGTCACTGCATAAAGATTTCTTTCAAATTGATCTCTTACATTCTGCTTTGATCTCCATGTATCCCATTCTTACACTGCCAGCTCTTTTTCTAAAATACAAACTTTTTTTTTAAAGTTTATTTATTTTTAGTCATCTCTACACCCGATGTGGGGCTCAAACTCATGACCCCAAGATTAAGAGTCGCTTGCTCTTCCAACTGAACCAGCTAGGCGCTCCCTAAAATACAAACTTAGTTTTCTCTCTCACTTGTTAAAAAGCTGCTTTATCTCCTGTCTTAGAGGGGAAAAAAAGGCCCGAAGTCCTTGGCTTGATGCATAAAGAACCCTACAGGACATGACGCCTCATTTCTCCCCCACCTCCTGTCACTCTGCCTCACTTCCGCCATGGTTAACCAAGCACTGGAGTCACACTGAGCTCCTCATTCCCTAAATGTATCTGATTGTCATCAATCAGATCTTTGTGCTTTGTGTCCTTGACTTACTCGCATACCTGCCATCGGCCCTAAGTCAAATATCCCTTCTTCTGCAAAGCCTTTCTTCAACCAGACACCCTCACCACACCTCGTGGCTATCGTTCTGCCATATTAATTCGATGTGTGGAGACTGTTCTCTGAGTTGGTGAATTCCTGGCCCCAGCATTCTGCCTGCCTCAAGCGTCAACTAAATGAGGAAGTGAAGGCACAGGTGCACAGGAGGCTCTCAATTAGATGGCGAGTCCTGCACATTTTCATACTGGCACAAAGAGTCATTGCTTTCTTTAGCAAGCAAGAGCCAAGATGAGCATTTTGAATCAAAAGCTCTGTTTCTGAGTGAAGAAGCTTCTTGTGAATTAGTCTTTGACAAATGAAGCTATCATTTGGTTGGTTCTATCTCAGATCTCTTGGTTGCTGGTACTAGAAATATATAGGAAGATGTAAAATGTGGTTCTCTGTTTTAGGCTTCAGCTCTGGCGGCATGGACTATGGCATGGTTGGTGGGAAGGAGGCTGGAACAGAGTCTCGCTTTAAACAGTGGACCTCCATGATGGAGGGACTGCCCTCTGTAGCCACACAGGAAGCCAATATGCACAAAAATGGTAAGAGCGAGCAAAGCCTTACGAGTTGGAGCTGTATGACCCTCACGGGCCTTGATGATGTATCCTGTAAAATTATTTTAAAGCACAAATCTCTAGCTTTTTCTTAGTCTCTTGATTTTTTCCTCCAAATCCTATGATCACCTATGAGAGGCAGATCGGGGTTGTGTATATTTCAAATTATAAGAAACTTAAAATGCTAGCTGTAATTAAGGGGAGCAAAATTTCCCACTTGTACTGGGATTGAGAATAGCAGCAGTGAAGTTGAGTACCCATTAGGATGAAACCCTAATATTTTGGCTGAGAGAACAGAACCCAGTTTTTTTTTTTGAGGTGTAAGAGATCACAACAAATATTATCATGTTGATTACTCGAACCCTTTAGTCTCTAAAAGATACATGAGATTTGAACTGTCCACAAAGCTTTCTTGTTCTTTGTTTTTTTGTTGTTGTTTTTACGCTTTCTTGTTCTTGACGAATTACAGTGTCTGCAAGACGGCAGCTGAGGGGCATCACAGGCTTTGGTTGTGAACTGTGGGCCCTTCGTTTCCATCATTCTCTGTAAACGCTTCTCTGTGTCCCTGTAAAACAGATAAAAGGTCGTAGAGCCTTCAGCCTTTGCTTCAATGTTTATTTCATTGGACAGTAATTCACCTGGACTTGAGAACCAAGTATAACCGGGTGTTGGGCTGGTCCCGCCGCAGTTCCCTGGCAGACCTCAGCCCCTTGGGTCTAACTTCCAGGGTTCCATTATAAACCACTCTTGAACGTGTCTATCCAAGAGACGGTAAACTGGCCACGTGGAGCTCTTCCTTGCTCTCCCTACACACTCTCATTTGATTTCATGCCACAAAATCAAGGATGATTGATTGAAATTATAACATCTCTCTCTAGACTGAATAATTCGAGCCCAGCATTTGTAGCTTTGGGCGCTTACCCTGCTTCTTTAGGCTGGTGATTCATCGGGTCCCCTTGTCCCCAAAGACATGATAGGTGCACGATAATAAATATAAAGTGTCATGCGAGAGGATATCTAGAAGCATAAGCATCCGCTTGCCTTTTCAGAGCTTATAGATACTGCGCTCCCCATTTCCTTAGCTATCGCCACGGTAATCAAGCTCTTCATTTCCTACGACTTCACTGTAATGTGCCCTTGAGTCAGATTTCTGTCAGCGGCTCCAGAAACGCAGATGACTTCTTAGCAGAGCGTGGAGGTGGTTTGGGTAATACTCCTGCCGGGCCAACCCAAGCAGATGGTTTTAATCAATATTGACACAAATATTTTAGTACGTCATCCTGGAAATAATTTTATCTGTTTATAAACAGCATCCTGAGGGGAGATCAAGTGACACAATGCAGCATGTAAAATTCATTTGAGAAATAAATAGGGTGGTATCTCATAGAGGCCCAACATTTTATTGAAAGTGAAGATCATTTTTTTTAGGTTAAGAGAACTTTTAAGCTTTTAATGTTCTTCCTGCCTCGTAGCATCAAAAACGCACAAAAGGGGCACAGACAGCACTGCCAAAATGCTCTCAGGAAGACAGTTACAAGGCATTGGCTCTGCTTCATGTGAGGGGCCACGGGTCACAGAGTTACAGGGTTCCCTGCTGATCTCATGCTGGAGAGACCCCAGGCGGGATTCAGAGCAATGGCAGGTGCTGTTCTCTCCAGTTGGCGCTCTCTCTGCACACTGCTTCTTCCAGCTAACCGAGGTCTGATGAGCACGGAGAGCTTGGGGCGGTGGGGGTGGGTGGGGCGTCCGTACAAGTGTCGTGAGAAGGCTTCCTATGTACCGCGGATTGTGTAGTGTTTTTCCCTGTTTCTCATTCTTGAGTCATTAGTATGGAAACTGGGGATAATGGCATGATTCATCGTTGATGAAAGTTTCGTTAATTTCTTAAACCATGGAATTTTAAAACTGAAAGGAAGATTCAAGGATGAGAACAGTGCTGTGTGCCTCAGTGAGAACCCGAGAGGCTCAGGAAGGTGAAGCGGATCTTTCCTGCTCACCCTGCTGTGAATTAGATACTGACTCTCCAAGGCAACCTCTCGTTCCAGCACCTTTTTTTGTTGTTGTTTTTTAACTGCATAAACGTCAGAATACTGTTTTCTGCTGAATAAGAGATTTGACCAGTTGCCTTCATAGCAATCCTTTCTGGGTGTGAATTAATTTCCTCTCTCTCCTTAGGCGCTATCGTGGCCCCTGGTAAGACTCGAGGAGGGTCACCATACAACCAGTTTGATATCATCCCGAGTGACACACTGGGTGGCCATACGGGTCCTGCTGGTGATAGCTGGTTACCTGCCAAATCTCCACCAACAAATAAAATCGGAAGTAAATCCAGCAATGCCAGTTGGCCTCCAGGTACTGTCCAGGCAGTGTTTTGTTTTCTGGTGTATCGTTTTGTTTTTAACTCTTAATTTTGGGTTCTAGACAGATTGCTTTTGCCAGTTATTAAGACACCTTATTTTTTCATTTAGTAACTACTGTCTGATAAAAGCAAGGAATGTGCTATGCTGTGGGAAAGATAGGAAATTCACATTAGATGGGGTCTCCGCTCCATCGAGTTCAGCCAGGAAGACGAGGTGTGGACACTGGTCACCTGCAAGGCAGGTAACTGTGATAAACACTGCAGAGGCATAGACGAGCTACAGGAAGTCAGAGGAGTGGAATTTGGAGATCGAAGAAGGTGATGTGGGAGTCGGACTTGGCATTCGTCCGTGCATAGAATGCCTTGTAACATGGGATCTTCTGAAATGTCCATTTAATTGACTTGTTTATTCATGAAGCAAGTATTTATTACCAGTTAGGTTCCAGGTATGCAATAGTGGTGCCGTGAGACTCTTTGTTACTTTTTTCCTCTCTTTTTATTTGGATGTAAGTGATCTATTTTCATTGTAGAAAAATTTTAAATTTAGTTAAGCAAAAACTAAAAATTGGTATATATCTTTCTAAACCTCTTCCTGTACCAGGTGTATTTGTAATATGAATATATTTAGTTTCCTCCCATTAAAGCAGGTTCATATAATGTATATTGTTTGTATATAATACTGTATCTCTCTCCATCATGATTGGAAAAACAAAAACTTGTTAATCCTATCAGGTGGCTTTGAGTGGATTTAAATTAACCAATAGAAAAAATTGCAAACACTTCCACGTATTCTAGGCTTTCTCATGATAAGCCAGCTTATTCCTGCTCTTTGTCCCTGGATGTTCCGCGTCATAGTGGTCACTTGTATTGTGTTTTCTTTTGTACATCTGAGCCAATTCCCGGTGAAAAAAATGGGAGAAGTCACTCATCTCCAACCCAGATTTTCTCCCAGTTCTCCTGAGCACCAGGTTACTTACTCCTGCCTTCACTGCCCTCAGGCCCAAACTTCCCTGGGAGCAGCAAGAGCAGCAGTGTAGACCAGGCACTGACGAGCTCTGGCTCCGAGCCACAGGGAGACCAAGAAAGTCAGTGTGCTTGATAACACAGAGGTGCTGGCACAGTACCTGTTCGGGCTGAGTTTTTGATCTTTAATTTTATGATAAAAGTCTGAGATAAAATAGATTCAGTATTCTACTTTTCACAGATCTATGTCTTATATCAAAAACTAACTCGAGGGGCATCTGGCTGGCTCAGTCAGAAGAATATGCGACTCTTGATCTCGGAGTTGTGAGTCTGAGCCCCACACTGGGCATGGAGATTACTTAAGAATAAAATTTTTAAAAAACAAACTTGATTTTTATAGTTTTTTGAACAAGCCCCTGCCTCTAATATTTGTTCTCCTTGTTTCAGAATTCCAACCAGGAGTGCCATGGAAAGGTATCCAAAACATTGACCCTGAATCTGACCCCTATGTCACCCCAGGAAGTGTGCTGGGGGGTACAGCCACATCTCCCATTGTAGATACTGACCACCAACTTCTGCGGGATAACACCACAGGTAAATGAGTGAGGCATCCTTTGTGTATATTCAATACCCAACATTTTCGTATCTGTCAATCTGTGGCTTCATTTGTACCTGCTAATAATCTAATAATTTAATCAGAAAACATAAAAATACATAGCTTTTCAGGGTTTTTTTGGATACATTTTTAGATATATTTTAATCTTCCATCAAAGGCTAAATATAATACTTAAAGTTTCACTGGTTATACTGATGTCTGTCTGCAGTATTTTCATCTTGTTCTTCCTGTGTCACCCAAAGGGTCTAATTCTTCCCTCAACACCTCGCTGCCTTCACCTGGTGCCTGGCCCTACAGTGCCTCTGACAACTCCTTTACCAACGTTCATAGCACTTCAGGTACAAGTATGACCTCTTTGTTTCCCGTTGGCTAGCACTTTTCCGTCAGGTTCCCTTTTACAAAGGAAAGGGGCATTTATTTCTTAAGGAGGACTTCAAAAGAAGTTAAATGGCTAGGTCAGCCAAAATGGAGGCACACCTCTTCTGTTGGCCATGTTCTCAAGGAGCTTCTAGTGGCACAGAGACAGGATGAGACATACAGCTTTAGGATAGGGCAGATGGTGACATAATTGCAGGGAGCCTTGTGGGTATTGAGAGGGCAGAGGTTATATCTTTGTGCCACAAGTGCTTTTCTTGAACCAGTCTGCCGAGGGAATCATGGGCCATGGAAAGAGCCAGGGAAGTCCAGGTTATTGTTCCATAGGCAGCCAATTATGGCTTGCTTTTCTACAAAAAAATCCTTCCACTTATGAACAAAGGCTACAGGCAGATGGCCAAGGGGAAAAAAAAGAGGCCCTTAATTAATTCTACCAACAACATTTGTTGAATTCCTTACGTGTATGTATGTTTCTTTTCTTTTTTTTTTTAAGACGATAGGGAATAACTACTTAATGGATATAATAAAGCCTTTGAAGTCACTCACTCAACACACTGCCTCATAGATTGGTAGAGAGATTATTTCTAATTGGCACCTTGGTCTTGCAAAAGTTAGACCTCAAGCCATTAAAGTCATTAAGGCTTCTGTTCTGTGTCCAAGCAAAAGCAAATGGAACAAATCCTCAGCTACTTTCTAAGACACTGTAGGTGAATGGCTTTACAAATTGTCTTCTCTTTCTTTTCACCTCTGTGTCATATCGACAAGGTCACAATTATCTGTCATTTATTGAATGCTCCTGGAGAGCAGGCTAATAAGCCTTCAGCATGAATTCTTACCTTACTTTCATCAAAGACTGGAAGCAGGTCCTGGCCTTCTCCCCATTTTGTAGATGAAGAAACTCAGACTCAAAGAGCTGATACAGTTTGCCTCAGGTCTGAGTGAATGTGTATGGGCGCCGACTCAATAATCCATGTTTCTAACCACCACCCCTACATTATACTTTTGTGGGACTTCTTTGCATGTAAAAACTCATTTTTCAACCCAACTCTTTTATTCCAGTAACTGCCCGTTGTCTTCAGTTGAACTGTTTTTATCTTTTTGTCTACAGTTGGACATTCACCTGAGAGATGATCCAAGAATCACCTCAGACGTGTCTAAACTGAATGTATACTTTTCTGCACCCCGCCCCCATTGTCTTTCCTAACGAAGTCTTTCCATTCAGTAAATGTCTTGGCTGTCTCCCAGGGGGTGTAGTCTGCAGCCCCATCTCCCATCCATGTCTTCTGCTCCATTCTACTTGCTATCACCCAAGATGAGCGCCAAGTTTAAACACTATATGCTCAATCTAGTAGCATTGGCATCGGCTCCCAGCCCACCTTTCTGGCCTTCTATACCTCTGCTCCTGTGAAATATTGTTCAGCCAAAACTGGGGGAAAACATATTTGGTACAGATAGAGTTCAAATTGGACATTGGTCTATATTCTCCTGTCTCTCTGAGCCCATCCATTTGTGTAAATCCTTCCAGACCTGTCTGCAAAGCCTTTAGTGATGGCCGAGCAGTGTCTTCTCTGTGTATTGAACATGTGTGATGATGCCTGAGGTTACCAATTCCTTTATTTATCTGTTCTGTCTTCCCCTGTGAACTCTTGAGAATAACTGTTTGTATTACCCACAGCATTGATTTAGTGCCTTTAAGCATAGTAAGCCCTTAGCAAATACTTGTTGATTGTTTTTTAAAAATTTGTTTGAATGTTGGGGCGCCTGGCTGGCTCGGTCAATAGAACATGTGACTCTTGATCTCAGGGTTGTAAGTTCAAAGAGCCCCATGTTGGGTGTAGAGATTACTTTAAAAAAATCTTTTAAAAATTTTTTTGTTTGAATGTCAATAGCTAATAATCTGGATCAAGAAAAGTACAAGTTTCTAATTACTTTCCATTCAGTAAATGAGTATTTATAGAATAGTTTTACTAGGGTTCACATTGTACTGTATCCGTAAGACTAATGGTTTTAGGAATACTTCACTTGAATTAATCTTCCCTTTCATGTTCTGTTTGGCCAAGAAAGTAGTAGAGAATTAGTTTTATTAAATCTTCACTTTATGTGTTGTCAATTCAGAGTAATAGTCATTGAAATTTTTATATTCAATAAGCTCAAAGGGCAATGTTACTTTGCATTGCTACTCTCAAAATGTTTTCTTAAATATTTTTAGAATATTATTTAGGTGTATACACAAAAGTTATGTATATTGACAAAAGTGACCGATCTAACCTTATTCCTTCCTTAATTTTCTCTTCTTTATAGCAAAGTTCCCTGATTACAAATCAACATGGTCCCCAGATCCCATAGGACACAACCCCACTCATCTCTCCAACAAGATGTGGAAAAACCATATTTCCTCAAGGAACACTACACCGCTGCCCCGCCCACCTCCTGGTCTGACCAACCCCAAACCATCATCTCCCTGGAGCAGCACAGCACCCCGATCAGTCAGGGGGTGGGGGACACAGGACTCACGGCTTGCCTCGGGTGAGAAGGATCTGCCAAAAGGAGCATCGTTGTTCAAACACAAGGGGTTCATGTTACACAAGAAAAGGACACGAAGTCTTCACAAGAGAGGCAGTCTGGTAGAGGAAAGAGTATCTTGAGTGGAAAGTTGTATTCAGTCTAGGGCAGAGGGATCCAAGAACTCTCAAGGGACTGGTGGAGTAAAAACGATGACCAGCAGAGGGAGAACATTAGGAGGAAAACGTTGTCTTACCAGTGAGGTATGAGAGTGCAGTGTTCAAGGTCTAGAAGAGAGCTGGCCATTCAGTGACAGGATGAAGGGGGTCAAGGGGGAGGTATAGAAGAGAAGACCAGCGATAACAGGAGAGAGGAAGTGGGCTATGTGAAAATGTTTCTCACTCATGGCTTTCTGAATTTTTTTTATTGCTCTTCCTAATTGTTCTTCTGGTTGCTTCAGCCTCTACCTGGAGTGATGGTGGTTCAGTTCGTCCCAGTTACTGGCTGGTTCTTCACAATCTCACTCCACAGGTAATCATTTTTCCTTGTGATTTTCGAGACAGGACTTGATTGTATTAAGAGAGGGAAACTCAGGTGTGGGATGTTGGCAGATAAGAAAGCTTATTAATTTCCTGCTCACTACAGAGAGGTCCAGCACACAGGAGTGGGTCTCCCCACCCAAAGGTTTGAAGCCTACTCCCGAACAAGGCTTAAGGCTCAATATCCACCAGTTTATGCTTCAGAAATAATTAACCATCCATCTCAGCAGTAGAAGGAATCTGTCAGTTTCATAGTGTAAATGACCCATGGGTGCTTTCAATTTTCCATCTGTTACTCTCTTCTTTGTAGATGGCATTACTAATTTGCTCTCTTTAGAACATGCCCTCTGGGTTGTTTTTACAGTGATGGATTTCATTTGCCCCAAGCCACTCTGTCACCTTGTTTGCTTGATAACTGACATACTTGCAGCAGTATTACATTGAACACTCACGTGAGATTAAATGAACCCACTGAAACTGAGCCCATGACCTTCATTTGGACTTCACAGCACCACCTTTACAATGCCTTGTTAAAAGGAGTCAATTATGCCTCCCTCCCTTTGACACATAAAATGAATTGTCTAGCATTTAATTCATAAGTGGATTCATGCACACTTTAGTAAGCCAGCATTTTCTAGAGTGTTCCCATGGGATGTTAATAGGTCTCTGGCCTAATATGTTTGGAATATATACTTGATAAAACAAAATTAAGCAGGTTTCTTCACTACGAGACTTCTTAGACCTTTCATTATGCTAACATGTATTATGATCCTCTGCGGGGAAATACAGCGTCTCCTAAATATGCTTGCCCAGCGAATCTGTTTGCGGGGAGTATACTCAGGGCTTGTATTTCAGGGTACATGTGGAGAAAGGCAGTTTCCTAAATACAGTTAACATGAGAAGAGTCTGGGTTGGCTCTTAATCTCCATATCAACTCAGCTAAAAGACCCAGGTGGTTTTTTTTTAGTTAATAATTGACTGAATGACTTTACTCAAAACTGTATATGCCTCCTTAGAACATTTTTCAAGAGTTTATTTGAGAGTGAGCACGAGTGTTGGTGGGGGGAGTACAGAGGGAGAGGGAGAAGCAGATTCCCTGCTGAGAGCCCAACACAGCAGTAGATCTCAGGACCCCGAGATCATGACCTTACTGAAGGCAGACACTTAACCGACTGAGCCACCCAGGCATCCCAGAATATGACGACATTCTCAAAGTCGTCGCTCAGTGTGGTGGGTATATGGTTAGGATGAGAGAGACAGTAATGGACATGCTGTTTGGAAAGGAACCTGGGGAAGCTAACCAGCTGCTCACTTATATTTTATTCTATGAAAAATAGTGAATATATGTGTATATATGTGTAAAATGAATCAAGGGGTTGTCTGTGTTTGTAGTAAAAAGAATTGTTTAATTTTAAAGCTCAAAACTGCCTTATAGACTAATCTCAATTATAGCTTAGAAAAAGGTTTTAGGGCACATCTTTGGAACTTGGATAAATTTACTTTCATCACCTAAAATCTGTTTAGAGAGCATCTATGCTCAAAGGTCACTTGTGGCGTACTCTAGGCCGTGCTCATATAGTTGCTTATCATTTTCTGTAAAGAAATTTGGTGAACCTGCTGGTTTCCACTGCTGCCACCAGTAGCACAATTTTTGAAGGCTGTTCCGATGGTAATCTGTTTCCCTTCCAAAGAAATGAACCGAGTGTTGGACTCAGCAGCCTATCTCAACCTAGTTAAGATCGCGATACAAATAAATTGATGACAGTGAAGAAATAGGTTTGTTCATCCAAGTCCTGGGCAAGAGAAACTATCTCGAATCACTGGACATGAGAGTCTAACACGAGGCTGAGGGCAGCAGAGTTCGCAGAGAAGTAGACGGAAAGTCTCACCCTGAGGTGGCCACCGTGGGGGTCTGAGGACACTAGTATAGTCCGTGAGCTAGGTCAGCCAGCAACATCCTACAGCATGAGGTGTGGTTAGCAGTGCTTATCTTGTGTGGATCTTCCTCTTAGTTCTCTGTGAGATCATTAACTGGGGAGTGGAGAATACTGCATTAGTGATGATGCCAAGAACTTGGCATGTTCTCTTAAGGTCTTATTCAGGTGCCATCTTACTTCTGCTTTCTGAAGTCTCTAACAAATCACACACATTCACTTGTTGACCTCTTAAGGAAAAGAGACTGCAGGTTGAATCGTATGATTTGTTTTGAGCTGTGTTTTTACAAACTTTTTTATTTCCAGTATAGACACATTAGATCTCAGCCCAGTGCTTTGAATATCTTAAAATTTGCCTTTAAGACCTCTATTCAGTGCACTCTTTACTACTCTGAGTTCTTCCTTCCTTTCTCCCAACATAAATTTAGTGCTGATACCGTTATTTACAAACCAGAAGTCCGTCTCCTTCTCCTGCGTAAGAAAGGCCACTTGCGTTCCCTTCACACCCTACCTCCAGGTTTTAATCTCGTGAATGTCATTACCCCTCAGATTGATGGGTCAACGTTGAGAACCATCTGCATGCAGCATGGCCCACTGCTGACATTCCATCTGAACCTAACCCAGGGCACCGCCCTGATCCGATACAGCACCAAACAGGAGGCGGCCAAGGCCCAAACCGCACTGCACATGTGAGTACCCACCGTGCGCTCACTGACACAGACACGCATGAAGTGCACATGTGAGTGGTCTGCCACCTGCTCGATGAGACGCAGAGGCACAGGAACATGCACAAAAACAGCATCATGGCTTAAGCGATTGCTTGGTACTGAGGGGACTGATCTTCTCTACCTATCTAAGCGTGGACTGTCCCGTGCATCTCATAGGCCACTCATCAGAATTCCAAAACTAAAGAATTTATGAAGTTGTGAAGCAGTGAGTAAATTTTTAAGTACCATGAAACAAAGCCAGTATTTATGAGAATGTGAAGCATTGTAGGAAGTGCTGTGACTTTTTGTAATAGAACCTAGCAACCTACCTCGGCTTCTTTGTTGGTGAAGGTGAAACATGGTGGTCTGGGTGGGTAGCAGTGGTTTTGTTTAAAGTAGGTGGGACCGGATCACCCCGTGACCGTCCCCGCTCCCAGCTGCTGTCAGACCGGGAGCCAGCAGATGCCATGCAGGAAGCTACCAACAGCGTGAGCAGGCAGCGGTGAGGCTCAGGCAGCGAGCGCGGCCCTGACACAGGGCAGTGGCAGCTCCACGTGTCTAAAGCTGGGTCACCCTGATGCCTGAGATGTGACCTTTCACCTCCCCTGGGGGAAAAGAGAGGTGACCTTTTTCTCCACATATGAATTCCATATACTGAAAGGTTACTGATACGTGGTACCCTCTAGTAGTCTTTGGATGTCTTGAGATTTAGTGATGCCTTGTTGCTTTAAAACAGTGCTTCTCGAGCACCTGGTCTGGTTAAAACGCAGGTTTTGATCCTGGAGGCCTGGGGTGGGGCCCACGATGCGGCGTTCCGCAAAGCTTCCAGGGGATGTGGAAGCTGCTAGTCAAAGGAGCACACTCTGACTCTCGAGGACTCCACACCCTCGGTCCCTCTGGGTGCTTTAGGATTGCCCTCCAATCCATAGCTCTTTCCCTCCCCTTTTTTCTAGGTGTGTGTTGGGAAACACTACCATCTTGGCTGAGTTTGCCACCGATGATGAAGTTAGCCGCTTTCTGGCACAAGCTCAGCCCCCTACACCTGCAGCAACCCCAAGTGCACCCGCCACAGGTTGGCAGTCGCTGGAGACCGGCCAGACCCAGTCAGATCCCGTTGGACCGGCTCTGAATCTTTTCGGTGGGTCCACAGGGCTCGGGCAGTGGAGCAGCAGTGCTGGTGGCAGCAGCGGGGCCGATCTTGCCGGCGCTTCGTTGTGGGGGCCCCCAAACTATTCTTCTAGCTTGTGGGGAGTCCCAGCTGTAGAAGATCCCCATAGGATGGGCAGCCCTGCTCCCTTACTACCTGGTGACCTTCTGGGAGGAGGGTCGGATTCAATCTGAACTTAGAACTTTCAACTCTGACCTCGTGACCTTTTTTGGAACAGCAGCAGCACTAACTTGACCTTTTCGTTTTTTTTTTCAACTTGCAATAAATACATTTTTAAAAGGAAAAAAGAAAACGGAGAGAGAAAAAAAAAGGTGGGTCATTGACAGACTGTCTGAGCACATAGTTGCCTCCCTTATAACTTCAGTTTTTTCGTTTGGAATATGAATCCAAAAAGAGAACATATCACTCTTGAAATACTTGAATCATGAACGCCAACCTAGAAAGACAATGTGAAGCAAGTACACATACCATTTAAATTTAAACACAAAAAAATTTAAAAAATTAGTTTCTAGTTTTTCACTTTTTTCATGTTATATGGAAGTTGTTGCTAAGAAACATATATACTGAAAAAAAAATAGCTTTTTAACTTTGTTTGCACTGGGTGTGTTTCCGTCCTTAGGTCTACCACGTTTGGGAGGGAGGGGAATTCAAAAGAATTGTTGGGGTGGGGGGGGGAAGACTTGACGGAGCCTCACTTTAAAAACAAAAACACAAAAAACCTAAAAAAAAAAAAAAAAAAAGGAAAACATTTGTGATTGGCTGGTTGATCAATACCAGTGTGTTCTGGCACATGTAACTGCCCAGGCATGCTCGTTCCGGTGTGTGTGTGCACGTGTGTTCATGTGCATCCGCGTGCATCCTTCTCTCTGTCTCTGTGTGTGTGCGTGTGCACCCGTGTCCTCCTCCTCCTCCTCCTCCCCCACGCGATCTCTCAGAAAGCTGCGTTGCTGACAGTCTGCAGGCTGGCTGGCCGGCCATCTGCTTTTTATTTTATTTTATTTTTTTTAACTAAGAGAACACACAAGCAAGGGGAGCCCCTGCTTTACTAAAGGAACTCCGTTGGGCTGCATTAAGAGGAACAGAGTGCTTCTTAATGATTTAAGCAGGGAGCTCCTTTCCATTTGCAAATTAGCCTGAGTGAGTTTTCTCTTGCTTTTCTTTTGACCTAGCAGTAGAGCGGAGCACTGCCAAGTCCAAAAAAGTAGGAGAGCAGGAGGCATCTCCTGGAGCAACCGTGTGTTTATTTATTTCTGTTTTTTAAAGTATGTGGCCACCAGGCACATGGAATATCTGCTAAGTTTTATGCAGGCCTTTTCTTCCATTAGTCTGACTGGGAACAGACGACCTAAGAGAGTTTTTACTTACACCGTGTCTCAAAAGCAGAAAAAACCGCGTTCCCCCTTTCTTGTGTCATCAGGTAGGAGGAATTCACCAGAAGGTTAGGTAGTGCCGAATTAAAGGTTTCCATAGGTTCTCTTTTTCGTTTTGTGAAAACGGAAACAAATCGGTTTTGAGCAGCCTCCTGAGAGCGCCCGCAGCTTCTCCCTCTCTGCTCCTCTCTCGCCGAGCGTTACCTGTGCCAGGCCGCGGCGTGTTACAGCACGAGGCCATCACTGACAGAAACGTTTACTTAACGAATGTTCTTAAACCAGTGTGGACTTCAAGCGTCTCCTTTTGTTCCTCCGTGTTGTGTATTTCCTGTGTATGTGGTTTTGCTTAGGCAGGTATAACTTAGCAAAGACTTTTTAAGTATTGCACCTTTTTTTGGTTTTGACCTCTTTATTTTTTTTTTCCTTGTAATGTTGCTTTTTTTATTTCGGTATTTAAAGACTTTTTTTTTTTTAAGCATCAATGTAGTAGTACTCTGGGCCGACTAGGGGGCAACTTTTAATCCACAGTTATCACCAACATGTATGTACTTATGTTGGAATCAACATGTATCAGACTGCTTTTTGTGAAGAGTTCTAGCAGCCCCGAATACCCCTTTATACAAAGCAGATGGCGGGCGGGGCGGGTGGGGTGGGGGGAGGGGAACGTATGCCGGTAACGTGCTAGCACTTGTGTGGACATCCCAATCTGCATTATACTGTTTAACATAAAGTGCCGACATTCTGTACCAGCAAATACCTGCCCATTCCAACCCTTGGTGGGAGCAGACCTCTACTGTCCTCTGTAACTTGCTGCTAGTGAGGACAAGGGAGTTTTTCTTTCTTTAGCATCTTCAGTGAAGGATACAACAATGCCTAATGTATTTGACTTTTATCTCATGTCTGTGTGTAGGTGGGTGGGTGGGTGTGTATAGGAAAAGGCAAAAACGAATTATTTGCATTGAAGTGGTTTTAGGAGACAAAGAATGGGAATTCTGTAGTCCTCTGGCTTACCCTGTTGATTGTAAACCTAGCCTCAAAAGAGATTGACATGCATAATTCAAGTGAGCCTTCGCTCCTCTAAGTCTTTATGCACCCTTTGTGGGTAGGTGGTCAAACTTGAGTCTCCAGCGTTGGTTCGGTCCCATTGGATGCCTTGTAGAAAACTAACTGTGCCCTCTTCCTGCTCTGTGGTTTTCATCACCACCACCATGCCCCTTCTGCCTCTGCCCATGTACAAAATGTCTCTTCCAGCCCCCTCCGCCTGCTCTCTGTGTGTGGAGTGAAACCCTGTGGTGTGTGGTGATGTCCAGGTGGAGAGCAGCTGTGTTCAGCCATCTACAGGAGGTGAGATCTTAGTGGCCCTGGGCCAGGAGCATGTCCCGAGGCCCCCATGAGCCCTTGGCGACCCTGTCCACTGCCATGGTTCCCTGCCGTGTCCTGCCCCCACCCCCCTCCTGCCTGCTGGTTCCTTGGCCTGCACTATGGGTTAGTTGAGTTCCTTACGATACTACGGTGAAAGCCGGGTGCTAGAGCCCCTCTTGTTTACAAGACATAATGAGGGATTTGAAATACGTAAAAATAAACATGAGAAGCTCAAATGTTCTTCCATCTTAAGCTTAAAGGGAAAAAATTAAAAACTTAAAAAAAAAAGACCAAAAAGTGCGTATATATATACATATAAATATATATTTTAGATGAAGACTAACTCTGGGAGCATTTAACAGTGTTTTTTGTTTTTGTTTTTAACATTTATTTTCCTGCTTTAAAATTTGCAAGCATTCTCAGGAATTCTAGGGTAGGAAGCCAGTTTTTTGAAGATGGTTTATTTAACCGTATCTTATCCTAGATAGACGGCTGTTTCTTTCCTGTTAATAAACTTTTACAAGTTCCTGAAACTTCAAAAAGTTTGAACAATTTTTACTTAAAAAAAAATGTAAAAAGAAAAGTCTCCAAACATTATTGTCATACTGGGGATCACACATTTTAAAACACATAGAAAGAAATATTTTTTAAAAATTATCAATTTAGCAGCAACAGGTCAATTCGTTATCTTAAAAAATACGGGAGAAGGATTAGCTTTCTAAGAGCTTTATCACGGATTTATTTGAAATTGTGTGTCATTTAGTGGGAGTGTTTGGTTTGTATAAATGGGAATGCCATCACTTTGTTCCTTTCCATTTAAGAGTGAACTGACATCTCCCCTAAAGATTGTTATTTTTTTTTAAGGGAACCCTTCTCCCTGTCCCTCAAACCCCAGCAACAAAAGAAAGAAAGATAGAACAACTTAGAAAAAAAGAAGTAAACTCTAATCTGTAAAATAGTACGGTTGGATTGCTGAGAATCTATGTAAAGAGCTAGGAAATATAGGTTAATAATTTTTGGAACAAATTTTAAATATAGGCATTACTAGAGGAAAATATCTATGGACTGTTCTATTAATGAAGAATGTCTGTCTTACCTCCCCGCTTGTTATGGGAGGAGGAGAAAATAAGAATCTAATGAGGAACAAGTGATTTTACTTTTTTAGCTCCCAGCTACTGTTGTGCTCATTTTAATTGCTATTTTGAAGATCTGCTGCTTAATTATCCCCATCCCTCAGCTGGAGATGTGGAGTATTTCCTTTCAGTTTTTCCTGATGTCGAATTCTCCTTTTGTATTCCCTCCTGGGGCCAGGGGTCAGAATTCCCAAGCATGACCACAGCTTCTTTTAAACATCTAAGCTTCCCAGTGGGAAAGAAACTCCAGCTTGACAAGTAACGGGAGTGGGTGGGGTTGCTGCCTGCAATTTCTCTAAAACCGCTTTAGTGCCTTCGTACATACACCCAGACATCCTAAGCAGGGGGAGCTCTTGTGTATGTGCATGTGGTCCGGTCACTCCGCAGACATTAAGTACGCTTGCCCATTAAGGAAATTGGAGTGGTTCTGGACAGGCCCCAAAGGCAGTGGGCTAAATTTAAAATAAATGAACAGAAATCAAGGAAGTTAAATACGCTTTCATATCTCAATAATGTGGAATGCCAAGATCCTTCCTTGTGTTATTGCCCTCGTTACTGTGCACTGACTTCTCCAGGTGTGTCCTTGTGACAACTGCATACAGTGATTTGGAAAGTCTGTTTGTGTTGGGCCAGTAGAAAGGGGTTCCTGTTTTTCTGCTCTTGTCCTACTTTGTCTCCTCTCTTTCCCCCCCAACCCCCCCTCCCCGCTCCATTTCTTTCGTCAGCTTGCTGGAAGCTTTGCTTTATTGGTTGGCAGTGACCTAAGAACAGGATATAGTGAGGATATAATGGAAGAGAAAAACTCTTTTCTTTCCATGGTATTCTTTGGCAAGAGCCATGTCTGAGAGGTTAGGTGGCTTCCATAACACTTAAAAAATTTGGTGGGAGCAGCTTCTCTCCACCACATTCTGGCATGTGTGCAGAGGTTTGCTGGTCACCTCTCCTTATGTAGATTTATTTTGTAAACATTTCGATCATGTAAATTTGAACTTTCCAATTTTTACTAGTTTCCTTTATTTTTTTAAACACTTGATTACTAGTGGCTGGAGGTGCCCATCTTTCAGACATCACAAACTTGGTTTCGGTCTACCACATGAGTAGCCAAAGGAAAAAGCACTCTGGGGAAGAGACGTCTTCCATCAGACTGGAGACCTCTACTGGCAATTGAAATCCAGTGCCATGACCTAATTTTAGGTGTTTAAAAAACAAAAACAAAAAAACAAAAAAACAAAAAAACACACAAAAAAACAAAATAAAAAAAGTTCAGATCTCCGAGACACTGTGAAGAAATGGATGGCCCATATGGCATCTTTGATCCCTCCATACCTAGCCTTGACCTTTTCCATTCACGACATGCACAAAGTTAACTTAGCAGTGCTGCATGTTAAGGTTCCAAACCAAATTCTTTCACCAGTGTCCCCCAGTAAATCAACATTATCCATTGATAGCCATTCGATCAGTTTTACTTATAGCAGCTTAATTTTCTAATCGTATGGCTCCTGTTCTAAGAACTTTCCCACCTCTTCTGATACGAATGTAGCATAAATTAGCAGTTGGTTCTTCCAAGTTCCTGTGGGTTGAATGCGGTATCTGAGATACGTAAAAAAAAAAAAAAAAAAAAAAAAAGAAGGAAAAAAGAGAGGAAAAGAAATTCCTACCTAAGAATTTGGAAGAGCTTTTATTAATATATCTAGCAGAAACTAATATTTCACAGGCTATTGACTTGTTGCAAATATTCACTTGAATTTTTGCCATGGGGGTGGCAGTTTTTATAAGGTTAACAGCCAGATTCCATATCGACCTCAGATGCTGTGTACTTTTTAATTTTATTTTTTTATATTTTGCCATCTTGACTCTTCTCTTAAACAAAATGAAGATGTCTCTGTGCTGAGCAAAACGCTTGAGCCAAGCCTGTTTTCCTCTGCAGTCTAAACAAAATGTTTTCGGCAGACTTGGCTGTAATAGCTGTCTCTAAGATTAGGGAACAATTGAGTCTTTATGTAGAAAAGGTCCCCTTCTACCCCATCCTCAGAGTTCAAATTCAGTATGTAACACGTTGTAGGTTATTGTTTGGATTTTGGGTTTTTTCTTTTGTTTTAGCTATCTATAAGGTCTTTTACTAGTAGAGATGCATTTTTAGCTGGTTGAAAAAAAAAATCAAGCTTTTTCTTCTCTAGCGTTTTTGCCAAGTTTTGTCAACCTTCATGCCTACGCATTAACTCCGCATCTTAGTGTTACTGCAAAAAGAAATCTTATTCTTGAATTGTTTTCCTTCCTGTGAGTGTCCAGCTGGGTCTGCATGTGATGGTGCAGATGAAAATGTTCCAGCCTCTGTGTCTGCAGTGAATTATCAATCTGTAGACCTCAGAACCCATTCAGAAAGTAGGATGCCCTCACCCTCTGCTGCACGCTGCACCACACCCTCTTAGCTTTCTTACCTACACGTGCAGGGTGTCCACACAGTCTAGAAACAGGCAAGTATACATAATGTTGTCAAGAACATCATCAATCTATTAAAACAAAACCCACACAGAATGTTCTCTGTGTTTCCAGAGTTAGCGCGTACCCCGTAATAAGCTCTGTAGGTTTACGGCCAGTGCCAAAAGTGTGTGTAATTTTCAGAGATGGCCCCTACTTACTAATGATAGTGTTGTTTTCCTGACCTTGAATTTGATAAAGGAGGTACTGGCATCACATTCTTTAGATTTAAAATAATTATCAACTTCAAGAACCTACGAACATAGTAATAACTTAATAAAAATAGAACACGGACCCTCCCGGCCCACAACGCCTCCCCGCGCTGCCTGCACCCTCAAAGGAAAGAGGCCGTGAGCATTCACAGGACGGCAGAGAGGACCGTGCTTAGGAAACAGAACTGTTCCCCACTGGCCAGGCACTCCTGCTCTCCTTAGGTGCGTGGTCACTCGGACTAGATCGGAAGGAATTACCGAGTATTCTAACATGTGAGTGGTTTTTAAATGGTCAGTCTCATGTAGTATCCTCCTACCACCACCACATAAAAAAAAAAAAAAGCAAAAATGACAGAAGCTGCCAGTGTTTGCCGTACGGAATTTAAATATTTAAATAGTTCTTGGCAGTTAGCCACACACCTGAATTTGTTTTTAACGAGAAGCTCTGCACACCAGGGAAATTGGTACCACCCTGCCCGAGGGGTCTCTTCCAGACTCCCATCACGGGGTCTTCATTGGGACAAACGCTTGTTTTGTCCATGGGAGAGGAAAGGTCAGACGAAGGCAAGAAATGTTCTATTTTAAATAAAAAAGAATTAGTGTTTCCCAAAGCACTTTGTGCCTCAGTTCAGTTCTCACACTATCCGTTCCTCGCTTCCCAATCCACTGGCCCATCTGGAGCCAAGGTTAATTTGTTGAGACTGTCTTTACAAAAAGAGAAATTCCTCTTTACTGCTAATGGGAACAGCAAAAGAGAAATTGTGAAGGTAGTTTACAATATCATTGTAGCAGAGATGTGAAACAAAGTGCTTTTCTTTCCCTTCTCCCCTGCTTTCTGGGACTTCCCAGGGAATCTGGCACGCCTTCTCCCTGGGCTCCTGATAGGTGTGCACGGTCCTCTGAGGGCTGGGTTGTAGGAGGTCGCTGGAGGTGAGCTGGAGCAGCCTTACTGCAGGACTAGCCTTACAGCAGAGCTTTATGGAAAGGAAGAGAGTCTATCCTAAATGTGTTCGCCAAAAATGAACAAGGTGGGGGGGGGGGTCTTTATACAAAACAAAGCAAAAACCTTGGGAATCCTTCCAGAAGTTACATACCTTTTAAAGGTAGTATCGTTTCTCACCAAGTGATGCATTCAGCATGACACTTCTTGCCAGAAATTTCAGGATAAGCTGGAATAAATGTGTTTAAAACACCACCCCTACCCACCCCCCACTTTAATTTTGTCCAAGGAATTGATTACTTAAGTGTAGTATTTCTGAATGTGCCTTTGTGAGTACAGAGACCGTCTGTTTTAGGAAGAAGCTATCCGTGAGGATAAAACAGAAAGGCGGTCAGCGTAGTCTTTAGGGAAGTCGGTGATTCTCCTGGCGGTCCCCAGGGGCAGCTCTGGAGTTTCCATTAGCATCAATATTGCACAGTGCAGAGTTGTGTGGAAGAGATTCTGGGACTCGGGAGGGAGAATGAGGTGATGGTGCACAATGACAGAGACCCAGGTTCGTCCAAGCATGCAGGTTGAATTTATCTATCTGCAGTACCTAGTTTCCTTCGTGTATATATATTGTGTGTGTGCGCGCGTGCGCGCTAGTGTGGCTGTGCCTGTTTGAGTTTTTGTTTTTCTGTAAGCACTGGAGAACTGAAATATGGTGATGTTCGTGACACATTCATGCATGTCAAGAAGGCGTTTTCTAGCTTCTGCCGTGTGCGGGCGGGCAGCGCATGTCCACCCTCTGAGTCTGTCCTGAGAAGGCAGTTACTTTCCTCTCATCATATTGCTGTTTATGCAAACAGGGTATTACATGCAAGGAAAAAGCTTTTGAAAGAATAAGATGGAAGTGTTTGAGAAAGAAAAGAGAAAAACCTGAAATCATATTTTATTTCTTCAGAACTATTATAGTTAAGCATACAAATCTGTAGCGTCTCTTCATTTGTTTTTGTGTTTGTTTTAAACGATTCCACCTCTTCTCCTCATGCCCTAACTTCTAAAGAAACCGCAAGCGAATGCTAAGGGCCATTTCCATAATTCCTCAGAACTCCCCGAAGAGGAAAACAATCCCTCCCGCAAGATTCCTTCAGCTTCATTCAGGAGACAAAGGGAGGAGAGATGCGGCTTTCTGTGCTTCTCTCTCATTCCTCTCTAATGGCCTTGAAATGTATTATTATGCAAATGTGAATTTTGATACTGAATTTAAGAAGAGGTTGTTGGATTTTTTTCTTTTTTCAAAAAAAAAAAAGGTCCCTTATGTGGTCATCATTGCTTCTTTATTTTGTAACGTGAATTGTAACTATGCATTCTGCAAAGGGGGGGAGAGGGCAGAAAGGGGAAGGAAGTAGCTTTGCATCCTTGTCTACGGTTTCTGTGTCCATGGTATCCCCACGTCCTGGCAGGGAAGGGGAGTGAGAGCGAGAAGCAGTCAAGTCTGCACAGTGAGGCAGAAGGAGGCCTGGAGTGCTCCCCGCCATCCTGGGGGGCCTGCGATTCCCGTCAGCTGGTGTGGTACCGGATTCTCCTCCCTAGCCATGCAGTGTTAGCCCAGGGTGACAGGGGGCCCCAAAGGCCCTAGTGTTCTCTGGGAAAAAGTACTCATCCTTTCCTGAATTCAGAACCCTTTCAAGCTCAGGAAACCATGCCTCACTCGTGCTGACCTTAAAGTTAATCTTTCTGTTGATTTCCAGAACTCCTCCCGCTCCTCCTCCTTGCTCCTTTTAATTTTTCTTTTCTTCTGTAATCCTTTTTAAGTGAACTTATTTATAAGGAAACTGTCCTGCTCTGTGGGGAAGAGGACTGTTGCTTGGCAGGCAAAAAGAATTCTCTTCCTCATCCACTACCCCTCAGCCAAACGTAATCTCTCTGCTTCCTCGCATCTGTCCCGCCAGAGAGCTAGTGAGCAGCGAGGTGCTGGACACGGGAATGCCTACAGCCTCCGCCTCGTCCTAATAGAATTCCTTGGTTGATTTTGGCCTGTGGTGAATCCTGGCACCCGCGTTGCTCTGGTCTAGGCATTATTTGCAACCTACAGTATCATAAGTCAGAGATTGTTCTGCCCATATTCAGTGTTTCCATGCAAGCAGTTTTTGTTGTTGATGTTCACAGTACTGTAACGAGTAACAGACTTGATCACAGTCTCCTCGTGCCCGTGCAAGACTGTACAGGCACGATCTTATCAGGGTTCCAATCTGTTAGATTGCCTTTAGACAAAAAACAAAACAAAAAAAAAAATCCTGACGTTTCAACTGTCTAACACAAAACAATACCTCGAGGTACATTTCTCCTGCAATGTAGACCCTTAAGCCCCCCCTCTCCTTTTCTGACATCAGTGGGTTATCCTTTTTAAAATATGAATGTGTAAATAGTAAGATAACTTTTACAATTTTTTCTTTGCTGTGAAAGTAGCCCTAAAATATGATATTTTTCCTTTTTTTTTTTTTAAGCCATCTGAAGTTTCAGATCTTCTTTCATGCTTAAGAAGAGAAA
Organism: Potos flavus; assembly: GCA_028534135.1. Lineage (NCBI taxonomy): Eukaryota > Metazoa > Chordata > Mammalia > Carnivora > Procyonidae > Potos > Potos flavus. The sequence continues at coordinate 6,489,118 of CM052897.1, read as the reverse complement.
GCAGAACAGGTCAGGGGAGCGGACGTGCATTTGTGGGGCGGTGGTCTCTCCACTGCCTCCCACACAGTGACAGCCGACCCGTGTCTAAACCCTGTTTTGAAGAGATGCCATCTATTCCAGATCTAGTTCCAGGGTGGGGGAGTGTCTGAGTTTCTCTCTTCCAGAAGATCCATCCCCTCCAGGCACTCCAGGATGTTTTTTAACCTGAGACCTTGAGCTCTCAACCTTTCTTGCTTCACCCGCAGGCTCACTTTTTGAGTAACTGTGTAGCATTCTGTAGTTCATAAAGGGACTTACCCCCGGCATTTCAATTTGGCGCTGTGGAATTCATAGACTTGTCACTTTGCAGTGCTCTAGAAATGTATTGATTTCTTACTTAGAAGGAAATTCATCTAAGACGTGCAAACAACCTTCCTGAAAGGTGTGGGCACACTCAGGCATTCCTCTGAATGCCTCTCCACATGAGGCTTGAAGCTGACATTACGTAGTAGAAGGAAATAACGTTTAACAAATGCTGCTTGTAGGGATCTGTCAGCTACTGTTTTCCTAGATTTGGCCACCCACAGGGCAGGGTCAGAGTGGATCCTTTGAATAGCTTCTTCGTGAACACCTCTTTCCCTCCCCACCCCCATCTTAAAGATCAACCCTGTATCTGTCTAGAGGCCCTTTTTAGTTTGAGCTCACCGACTTTGTATAGCGACGACTTCCTTTGAGGGGAAGAAGCTTGAGAATAAATTCACACCTGTTTTTTCCTCACCCACCTTCTGATTTGGGGCGCTGACCACCTTTGGATTTTATTTCTGTTGTTTATTTGGAGGTCCCTTTTCTGTCGGTCTCCCTCCTCTCATCCCCCATAAGTTCTTAACTACCCTTATATCCATCCACAATGCTCCCAAAGGGCTTTGCTGATCTCTGTACTTCTTTCCTGGGACCCTCCCCCACCACCACCTTTTGCACACACTAGTGACCAAAGTGTGTCCAGTGATCTCACAGAAGTCATCAAAAATGGTGCCTGCACCACGAATGTGCTCACAGAGACACGTGCACAAGATTCTGCACCCTTGGCCTTAACCTCTGTATGACTTAAGGTGCAGGAACATTTTTAACAGGTTATTTAAAAAAAAAAACCTCTGGGAGAGAAAAAAAAAAAGCAGATGAAACAGCTCAATTGTGCCCACTCCTAACTCTACTATTTGCCTACAACTTAAATCTGTGCCCACCCAACCCATCCCTGTTTTGAGTAACCAAAAAGAGACAACAAAAGCAACCTGAGGAGAGGTTTCTGGACTATTTTATCTTTCTCCATTTAGCTGGAGATACAAATGCTGCTTTGGGTTCCATAATCCCAGGGGCTATGTTTACATAGTGAAATATATCCTACCAAATCAGGAAACAAGCATGGGAATCTCTGCAGTGAGACAGAGCTAACTAGGTCGCCGATGGTGAACAAGAGAAGTGAGGGGATCCGGGGGGTGGGGGACACGGGGAGGGAAGACAGAGAAGTGCTCCCCTCCTCCTTTCTCCGCCCTTGACTTCTCTCTTTGCCCCCTTTGAACAGAAGGCACAGAGAAGGGCATCAGAAAGAGGCTGGAGTTTTTTAAAAGGCAGCTTTCCAACTTTGCACACAAACAGGTTCACAGGAAGGTACAGCAAAAAACCCTCTCATCTGAAACACTCAGCAGAAACAAAACCTCCCAACCTGACTCTATAGCCGCACATAGTGACGCTCTCTGCAAGTTACCTAGAAGTGTTTGGTTTTCTTATACTTGAAATAGCTTTGACGATGTTACTTTGGCGGCTTTCTTTTCTCTCTTCTGGTGGGCAACAGAGGAAGCGGATGATGGGATTCAAGGAAGTGTGAGGGGAGAAAAGGGAGGATATGGCATTGTCTTTTTTGTGTGTGTGTTTCCTTAAACATATAGAGGTTTAATCAAACTCCCATGTGTTGAAATTGCTCCTCATGTTACTGGTTTTACATGGACACAGAAACTAGGCACTTTAGAGGTGCACTTGCATGGCAGGCTGGGCCCCCCTTTTCTCTATTTTATTTTACTTTTTTAGTATAGTGGTACTTAAAATCACTGGTTCACTTAAAGAAAAAAACAAACAATAAAATGTTAAACTCTACTAATGTACAAATAAGCTGAAAAGTTGCATTTTATGTGTATTTTTCGCCATAGCAGGTACTGTATTTCTCATGCTGGATTTAAAAAAACAAAAAAACAAACAAAAAAACAAACAAAAAAAAACCCTCAAAAATAAAAAAAAAAACTAAAGGGTGGTGTTTATTGGATTGTGACAGGTTGCGTACTGAGGAACTAAGTCGCCGTCATTTCATTAAAACTGAGAGATGATGTAATGCATATGTAAGAGTTTTCTGAAGGTTTTTTTTGGGCTTTTAAACAGCTTATTTTTGTTTTGTTTAGTTTTTTATTTTATTTTATTTTGGAAAGATATGATTGTATTATGTGCAACTCAGTTGCTTACATTATAACTACAAAATATTTTTGGGTTCCTGGAAAAAAAAAAAAAGAAAAAAGACTAATAAATGTGTTTGGCTGCTAAGCATTGATTGTGGTTTCCTGTTTTATTCTGCCGATTTAATTTGCTTGTTTGTGGAAGGTTTAGATTTTGTCTCTTCTTCTCTCGCCCTCCCTGCTCCACACACGGGAGCTCCCGGAAAGTCAGCGTCTGAACTGGGCCTCCTCGGCGTCTGTGCCGCCCGGTGAGGTCTTGGCTGTTGGGGCGGTCAGCGTGGCGGGTGGGCGGTGGGCCCGGGCTCCCCACTGCCCGCCCCCCGGGGCGGGGTCCAGAGTCTCTAAAAGAAACTGATGTTCTCCTATTGCCTCTTGTCGTTGTCCTGTTGAATCCCTGCTTGCCTTCGGAGGGAGAGCGACGAGAGCGGAGAGAAGCGCCCGGCGGAGGCCGTGGCCGAGAACCTGCCAGGCCGCTGTTTCCGACGAGGCCGCGCGCTGCGCCCCAGCCTGCCCGCTGATGCCCGGTCCCAGCGGCCTCTTACACACGCTTAGCTGCTCAGAGGCCTGGTAGACATGTGGCCCCGAAGCGCCTCTAGAATGGCAAAGGGGAGGAACGGAAGGAAACGAACATTTACTGATTCCCAGGTACTGTCGTCTGACTTAATTCTCAGAATGCTTGCCAAGCAGATGGCAGGGGACCCACTTCGCGAGGAGACCGGCTCAGAAGACTGGAATGAGCTGCTGATGGGGAGCGCTGGCTGACTGACTACCGTAGGCAGGGCGCTGCTCAAAGCGGGCCGCGAGACGAACATTCACTCATTTAATTGCCCCTCGTTTCAGTCACTGGTGAAACCATAACAGGAACCCGGATAGGATCCCAAAGTTACCGTGCCCAAAACGCCCTCTGCGGAAGAGCACCTGGGTCTCGGAGAAAATGTTCTTAAGCGACTCTGTTGTAGAAAGTGGCAGGCCACACACCTTCCAGTTCTTGGGTCGTAAAATGCGTCAGCGCTGGGAAATGTGAGAAGAGGTGAACGAGAGGCTGGAGAGCACCTCGAGGGCCTGCCTGTTCCAAGCAAGTGCTATTTCTGAGGACGAGAGATCGTCGCAGAAACTCCGGAGACCTGTATCACCAAGGACTTTATTTTAAATTTGGGGTATTTTAGAAATGCATCGATGGCTAAGGATGGGGGTGGGGTTGTAGAATGAAAGGCAGTGGTGAAGACTTGAGCGTCTGACTCAGCCTTCCCCCCCTGCAGGGCGTGCCATCACTGTAGGCGACTCCCAAGTGTCCACATGGAAAATCTGCCCTGACAGCCAGGCTGCTCTGTCCCTTGCTCCAGGCCACCCCAGCCACACACTCCCATGGTCACCCCACATCGCTCCTCTCCACAGTCACGAATTTCAGCATCCTTGACTTTACCCTTGTGTCCTCCCAACTGGTTCCCACTCCTCTCTCTGTTTTAAAACTCGTCGGCCACTCCTGGACACGGATGTTATTTACTTTCTCCAACCCATCAGTGCTTTCCTTCCTCCTTCCTAAGCAGGTTAGGTTTTGTAGCCCATAATTTCAATAACATGGTTGCTGACTCCCCTAAATTCCCTTGCCGCTCCTGTTTTGACACCCACATAACAAAATCCCCACTCTGGAAACCCTACTCTCTATTTTCTGCCAGTCCCCAGCATTGCTCAAAAACAAAGTCACGATGAGGCAAATAAGGACTCCTGTCAGTCTGTAACCGACCAGTCGTGAGACCCTGACGCCACGCAGCGAGCACCCTCATGCACAGAGAAAATGAGAGGTGTCAGAAAAACCCCCTAAATTCCTGTTTCCAAAGTATAATCAGAGAGAGGTGCTTCCCCGTTCAAGTGCTGCTTCCTCCGGTGTGTGGGACCCTTTCCCTTCCAGCCCCCTTGGGTGTGTTTGACTCTCCATCATCCATTCTCTCTTCACATGTTTGGCTGGGAGCCCTGGCCAGTCGGCGTGCTCAGTCAAGTCCGTGCCATTGTAGACACCCTCCTGTGGGCCCCCGTTCCGGCCCCTTCCCCCCACCCCGGCTGCTGTCCCATGTTTCTTCTGGAGAAACTCTCTCTTTCCCCTCCTGGGTGTCTGCCTCTATCGTTCCCCTAAGGTCACTAACAACCTCCCTAGTCCAGTGGACACGGCCATTTACCTCTTGATACCGCAGCCCCTGGATTTCCTTCTATGCTCTAATGTGTTCCTTTACCTCCTCCATCTCTCCGAGCCTCTGTTGCCTTGGCCAGGAAATGTTGGATTTCATCAGTGCTCAACCCCAGGCCCCGCCTTGTTCTCTGTGCCAGAACCCTAGCTGGTGTCCTTCCGACTGGCCGCCTCTCTTAGTCCCCTCTTTCCTCTGACTGAGCTCTAAATTTTAAATTTTGGAGTGCCCCTGGGCTCAGGCCCAGTCCTGAATTTTGCTCTCTAGTCACGTTGCTCCTCCTAGATGAGATCAACCAGCCCTGTGTTTTAAAATACAACACGTGTCCCCATCCTGCCCAGATTCTGTCTCCAGCCCTGGCCTTTCTAAGGTCCTGTCTCTCCAATGACACACTGCCTGTCGACTTCCAAGTCTAATGGATAAATAAATCCCTCCACCTTCCTCGTCAAGTCTACTTCCCCCGTCTTAACCACCTCAGTAAACGACACCACCGTTCACGCGATGGTTCAGACTCCCAGCTGCTTCACACTGCTAATTCAGCCATCAGGAAGCCCTTCAGCTCTGTGTTAAACATCCCCACACCGTCCCCATCCTCCCACAAGCAACTTGGGTCCAGCTACCACTGCAGGAGGCCCTCCCCATCTGCCATCTTCCCCTCACACCCACCCCAGACTTCTTTTTTGGTTCATGTCACTGCCCTCCAGGGCTTTCTCCTAAAAATTAAAATCTAAACTCTATACCATGCTCCACAAACCCCATACTTAGTCTGATTCCCTGTGATTCTCAATCTCAATCTTATAGGACCCTTGTCAGCTCTCCTTTCTCTCAGTCGCACCAAACTTCCATGCCCACCTCAAGGCATTGTATTTATTTTTCCACTGCCTAGAATGCTCTGGTCCCCACATCATTGTGTGGTCTGTGGTCAAATGTGAGGTCTTAACCTGCTTGTCCTATCAAAAATAGCCGTCACTGGGGGTGCCTGCCTGGCTGTCGAAGGAGCATGCGACTCTTGATCTCGGGGTTGTGAGTTCGAGCCTCATATTGGGTGTAGAGATAACCTAAATAAAAAAACTTAAAAAAAAAATAGCTGTCACCCCTCCATCCCCACCCTAAGTTACTCTGTGCTCTTGTCCTGCTATATTTTCTTCCAAGAACTTAGCACTTTCTGAAATTATCGTGTTTATTCTTTAACATCCATCTCCCTCACTGGAGTGTAAGCACTGCACAAAAGGCAGAATTCTTCTTTTTTTTTTCTTTTTTAAATTAAGTAGTCTCCATACCCAACTTGTGGCTTGACTCAACGACCCTAAGACCCAGAAATGGAGTCCTATGCCAGCCAGACACCCCAAGGCAGAATTCTTTCCTGTGTTGTTCATCAGCTCCAGGGCCTAAAACTCCTGTGGTTTTAATTACCATCTATGTGCTAACAACTGCTAAATTTATATTTCCACACCTTACAATTGGGCTCCAGACCTGGATGTATAATAGTCTACTCAACATTTCAAAACAGCTAGATATATTTTTTTCTTCCCCAAAGTTTTATTTATTTATCAGAGAGAGAGCATGCACACAAGCAGGGGGAGCCGCAGAGGCAGAGGGAGAAGCAGGCTCCTCCCATGCAGGGCTCCATCCCAGGACCCTGGGATCATGACCTGAGCCTAAGGCAGTCGCTTAACGGACTGAGGCACCCAGGAGTCCCAAAACACCTAGATATCTTAACAGCACTGCAAACTCAACACATCCAGGACGGAAGTCTGTCCTGCCTGCAGCCCCTCCTCCCACCCCAAGGTATATGGCATTATTGTCCATTCAATGATAAAACCGAGAGACCTAGAAACATCCATGACTCCGCCCTGTCCCATACACCCCAGAACTAATCCATCACTAAGATGGATTGAGTGTACCTCTTAATCTCTTCCTGTTCTTTTTTTTTTTTTTCTTCTTCGCTTTTTTCCAATTCCTCTGCATTTACTTCTCTTATGCAAGCTAGATCACCCATACCCCCTAGGTCTTATCTAGTCCATGGCATTAGCCCAACTGGGTTCTCATGTGTCATTCACCCCAGTTTCCCTACCCCTGATCCATTCCAGGGGCATTTTCCAGGGGATATTTTCAAAACATAAATCTGATTAAGTCACCCTCTGTCATTAAAGTCTTTGAATGATTTTTCATTGCTTAGAATAAAACCCCCAAATATCCTTGTTTCCAACAAGGATCTCCTGGTCTGGCTTCCGTCTACTTCTCCAAATTTACCTCCCTCTCTTCTCACCTTTGTCCTCTCCACTGCAGCCTCATCAGCTGACCACTGTATCCCAATGCCTAGTACAATGCCTGGCACACAGTATGCACCACTGTGAAATGAATGATCCTAATGGGTAACAGGACATTACATCAAGAATTTGTTTAAGAAAGGACAGAGGGGCGCCTGGCTGGCTCAGTCAGTAGAGCATGCAACTCTCGATCTCAGGGTTGTGAGTTCAAGCCCTATGTTGAGTGTGGAGCCTACTTAGAATAAATTTTTTTTTTTTAATGTAAGACTCTTGATCTAGAGATATTGATTTAGGTAGCAGTGAAACCAGCTGGAAGTGGCTAGGTGGCTTTTGAAGATCAAGAACCAAAGCTCTGGAGGACCCCCAGATTCAGAAGGCAAGCCTTGCAGATGTGCAAGCCATTTCCAGTGGGCAGAAAGGTGGGTTAAATCTTGTGGAAACTCCCACTGCTTCCTTTTCCAGAAATGAGAAGGGGAAATGTTAGCAAAGAAAGAGAAGTCAGAAAGGGAGGAGAATCCACACAGTTCTGTTTTCAAAGCAAGGGGGAGGGCTTGTCAAAATTGTTAAGCAGTTCAGTCAACCAGGAGGGGTGATTTAGTACAGGAAACAAGAAAATTGTTGGACTCAAAAATGAAAATGACATAAAGACGTACATTAGGAAAAAAGAAAAAAAAGCTGGCTCCCCGTTCTTTCCCTGCTTATTTCATTCCCTGCATGTCCCCCCAGCAGACTTTATTAGTGATTCTTTTTTTTTAATATTTTGTTTATTTGACAGAGATACAGCGAGAGAGGGAACACAAGCACAAGAGTGGGAGAAGGAGAAGCAGGCTCCCCGCTGAGCAGGGAGCCCCATGTGGGGCTCGATCCCAGGACGGGATCACGACCCAAGCTGAAGGCAGACGCCTAACGACTGAGCCACTCAGGTGGCCCTAGTGATTCTTTAAAAAAAAGAAAAATACCGAAGTATAGTTGACACAGAGTGTTACATATTAGTGGTTCTTCATGCAAATATAGGCAAATGTATATATTATGGGAAAGGGCCTTTTGATTTGTTTATTACAGGAAGTTGTCAGTGATCAATGAGTGTGGTTTGGAGGAAACCAGAGGGCAGAGGTTATATCACAGTGCTAAGGAATAAAGTGGGGAGGGGAGCACATTTGTTCAGTACAGGCGGAGTCCTGGACAGTGAGTGATCTAGGGAGTCAGCTCCTATTCTTGCCTTTGCTCGTCACTGTCCACCTGGGGATTATCAGCCACATTCTGCAGGTGAGAAGGCCCAGGTGCTGAAAGGTTAAGTAATTGCAAATCACACGGCGCCAGGAATGGTTGCTGAAGACACAGCCAGAAAGAGCGGTTTCCGTGTTAAGAAGGTAACAGAGCAAGTGGAAACGCTTCTATAGTGGGAGAGACCTGTGCTTTTTTTTTTTTTTTAAAGATTTTATTTATTTATTTGAGTGAGAGAGAACATGAGAGGGGAGAAGATCAGAGGGCGAAGCAGACTCCCCATGGAGCTGGGAGCCTGACGCGGGACTCGATCCCTGGACTCTGGGATCATGACCTGAGCTGAAGGCAGTCGTTTAACCAACTGAGCCACCGAGGCGCCCATGTGCTTTTTTTTTTTTTAAATCACAAGAAGGGAGGAAGAACTAGAGGGATAAAAGATTTGACATAAAGTAATTGAAAGAGCAAGATCCTTTCCCAAATGAGGATCTGGAAGAACTGGAGACAGAAACTCCGATGTTGAGGGGGGAAAAGTGACAGCAAAGTGAAGCAGAGGCAAGAGAGTGCTGGAAGACTGAGGAGACAGTTGAGTTTGCCACGGTCACACTGGAAAGTGAGAAAAGTAACTCGTCACTGCACATCAAAGCAGTGACAGTGCTGTCACACTCTGCAAAGAGTGGGAAGCTCCTGGAAGCAAATTCTCCATCTTCCCAGAATTGTCTGCCCTCACCCCCAACGCTGAGCCTCTGCAGCTCCAGAAGGGACATAGAAGACTTGAGTGATGAGCCCAGGTAACTGATGGGCTTCTCTGATGGCCAAGGTATTCTGGAATTAGTGCTTCAGTCAATTCTGGCTGCTAATTCTGGAGTCCAGGTGGAGGCACGAAAGATCCGTGGAATGGGGACATGGAAGAAATGTGAGAGGTGGGGAAAGAGGAAGTGTAATGTCAGGATCTAACTTGAACCTTGCCTAATGTGGGCCTTATTTCTCTCTCTCTCTGCTAGACTCCTTTGGGCAGCATTCATTCATTCATCCAGCAGACATTTACTGAGCGCCTATACTATGCTAGATAGATCCTGTGCCAGGGACACAGTGACCGAGATGACATGATCTCTGCCCCCACTGAGTCTGCCGTCAGTTGAAATGGCAAAAAACACTGAACTCTGGGGACGTCTGAGTGGCTCAGTTAAGTGTCTGCCTTCGGCTCAGGTCATGGTCCCAGGGTCCTGGGATCAAGTCCCACATCAGGCTGCTTGCTCAGCAGGGAGTCTGCTTCTCCTTCTGCCTGCTGCTCCCCCTTCTTGTGCCCTCTCTCTCTCTCTGACAAATATATAAATAAAATCTTTTAAAAAACAAAAACACTGAACTCTAGTGAGAGTTATGAGAGGCCTATAAGAAGCCAGGAGGTCATTCATCATCTAGGAGATCCCACAGGTGTGGTCCATAGGGTTTTGAGTGACTCTATGAATAAATGAAAGCAGAAATGGAAAGGTGACAGAAAAAGAAACTGTTGTCGAAAGTAAGATCTTGAAGCCTTGAGATTGAATCTGCAACTTTTTTTTTTTTCAAAGTAAGCTCTACACCTAAGGTGGGGCTTGAACTCATGACCCTGAGATCAAGAGTCACATGACTGGGCCAGCCAGGCACCCCTAATCAGCAACTTTTAATATTCCTGAAGTATCGTGGTTACCAACAAAGGGGAGTTCACCTCAGCAAACAAGCTGGGACTTCAAAATGGAATTCCCCTGGGAGGTGTCCTTCTACTGAGGAACTCAGAAATAGGTTATTTCAAAGCAGCATAGTGGCTGCTACTGTAGCATGAAGGAAGGTGTACATTTGGAGCTGCTAAGAACCAAGTTTCTGGAGTCTATCTGCCTGCATTTAACTCCTAGCCTTCCCCCTCCACATGAACACTCTCAAGACGCTCAACCCGCCCACGCCTTTGTTTTGCCACCTGCAAAATGGGGATCGTAATAACGGCTGGCATTTACCGAACACTTACTCTGTGCATTGCCGCAAGAACTTTACTTGTATTCTTTTTTTTTAAAGATTTTTTTCCCAAAGGTTTTATTTATTTATTTATTTATTTGAGAGAGAGAGAGAGAGAGCACGCACAGTGGGACAAGGGGCAGAGGAAGAAGGAGGGAGAGAGAGAATCTCAGGCAGACTCCTCACTGAGCACAAAACTGGACACTGGGCTGGATCTCAGGACCCTGAGATCATGACCTCAGCCGAAACCAAGAGTCCCACATGCTTAACCAACTGATGCATCCAGGTGTCCCTAAGATTTTATTTTCAAGTAAGCTCTATACCCAATGTGGGGCTCGAATTTAACACCCTGAGATCAAGAGTTGTGTACTCCAACTGAGCCAGCTGGATTAAATGAGATTACATGTAGGGGCACCTGGGTGGCTCAGTGGGTTAAAGCCTCTGCCTTCGGCTCAGGTCATGATCTCAGGGTCCTGGGATCGAGGCCCGCATCGGGCTCTCTGCTTCTCCCCTCTCTCCCTGCCTGCCTCTCTGCCTACTTGTGATCTCTCTCTCTCTGCCAAAAAAAAAAAAAAAAAATCTTAAAAAAAAAAAAACCTATTGCCTGTAGGTAAAAACCTACTAAGACCTCCACAAATGTTAGAGGGTTTTTGTTTTGTTTTTTAAGATTTTATTATTTATTTATGACAGAGAGAGAGAGAGAGAGGGATAGCGAGAGAGGGAACACAAGCATGGGGGAGCTAGAGAGGGAGAAGCAGGCTCCAGGGCTTGATTCCGGGACACTGGGATCATGACCTGAGCTGAAGGCGGATGGTTAAGGACTGAGCCACCCAGGTGCCCCAGTGTTAGAGATTTTTATTATTACTGGCCAACCAGAGGAAAGAGTGGGATCATTAGGGAACATTTTCTGGACTGAGCCTTAAGTAGGAGGTTGTGAGAAAAGAGAGAGGTGTTCCAGATTGAGGGGAAATGCCTTTACCAAGTCTCGTGGGGTGACAGGCCATGGTGTGTGCTGGAAACCAAAGAGCATCGTAGCTAAGAGTGCAGAATCTGAAGTGGAGTGGCTCCACTTACTTGCTGGGTGACCCTCAGCAAGTCACTCAGCTTCTAGGAGTCTCAGTTCCAGCACTGGGCGAAATCCATTCTTACTGCAGTTTCCTGCAAGGAGCTCACCTGGACCTCAACAAATGCTGATTTCCCTTGGACATCATTTCTCCTCGGAACTGCGCTGGTGCCAGACAGGCAGTGGCAGTGAAGCTGGGCTGGGCGGCGACTGTAATTAATAACAGCAAACACAGGGGCATCTGCGTGGCTCAGCCAGTTGAGCACGGACTCTTGATTTCTGGTCAGGTCCTGATCTCAGGGTCATCAGACCGACCCCTCATCCGGCTCGCACTTCGCGGGGAGTCTTCCTGAGATTCCCTTCGTCCCTCTCCCTGCTCGAGCGCTCTCTCTCTTTCTCTCTAAAATAAATAAATACAATATTAAAAAAAAATAATAGCAAAATACACAGAGGGTCTTCTAAGTGCCCCAGACATCGGTCTGATACTCTGACACCTCACGGTAGTCTTAAAGACAGGTCTTAATGTACCTTTTTTCAAATGGGGACACTGAGTCACAGAGTGGCTAATAAGTAACTTATGAAATGCTAATCACGGTTCTTGTCCACGAAGAGAAACTCGCCGATCCTCAGCAGCGAGCAGCCCAAGCCCGACAAGTTTGAGCTCTCGGGTCTCCCGGAACCCCGTGGCGGGACCAAGTGGAGGAGGTCCCGCCCCGCATGGAGGAAGTCCCGCCCCCGGACTTCCGCTCCCGCCCTCGCGGGTTCGCCCTCGCTGGTCTGCCCTCGCTGGTCTTCCCTCGCCTAGTAGGGCGTTGTGGTCGGGATGGCGGAGAGAGGCGATCGTGGCTGGCAGCAGGCGCTGTGCGGGTACGACAGCTACCGCTCACCGCTTGCCTCCCGCTACGCCAGCCCGGAGATGTGCTTCGTGTTTAGCGACAGGTACAAATTCCGGACCTGGCGGCAGCTCTGGCTGTGGCTGGCGGAGGCTGAGCAGGTAACGGGCCGCAGGGATAGGGGCCGGGCTGGGGGAGGCGGGCCCGCCCCGGCACGTGCGCGGCTCGGCGCTGGGCCTGGGCCTGGCCCCTGGGGGCAGCTGCCCCGCTATTTTCGGCCGAGTATCCCTTTCCTGAGGAGCTATGGCCCCACTAAGGTCAGGGCAGGAGGCCCGGGAGCGACACCTGTTGCCTCCCTTGTTTAGACTCACGGAGGGTTAGAGACGCGGAGGCGGCGGCGAGAAATGCTCGCTGTGGTTTTAAGGGTTTATCTTGGCCATTCCTGCAGGAATACTCTGCTGACCACGGACACTCAGCGCTCGTTACGTGCTTTTGTGCTGTTCTAATTTCTTTACAGATCCTTTCCCGTTTAACCCGTAAAGACTTTGCAAACTAGGTGGTGCTTTTCCCACATTACAGGGGAGAAGTCAAGCCTCAGTGATAGTCAAGCGCGTTATTTGCTCCTAACCATTAATAGCGGAACCGGGGTGTGAACCTGGGTTCAGTGCCGAGCCTGAGCACTCAGCCACTTCGTCTCCCACGGTGCCTAGATGTAGTTAGGGACAGGAGTGTCACTACAAAATTCATGTTTCCTAGGCCACTATTTCCGCTCCCCTCGGCTGCGTTTTGCCTTTCTAAGGCGGGAGGATCGGAGTAGGGGATTATTAGATGGGATTTCTGGTATCTTTTTTTAAGAGCTGCATATAGAGCTGTTTAGCTCAACACTTTCAGAAATAGCTCCAGAGGAGCCTTCCCAGAGGAGTTGAAGGAAACCGAAGGTGATCCAGAGAGCTATAAAGTTTCAGAGGAAAATGCCACAACAGGCAAGATGGCAGTGTCCTCTCAAAGGGCATCAGTAAACTTGGAAACAAGCTGAGCACGTGCCTGGGACCGAGGTATAGCGGAACTCCCCAAACAGAAAACTCTAGATTTTCCACCTCCCTGTCACTGTGCTCAAGAAAATTAAGTGACATAATAATAGTAGACACTTGTATCGCGTCTACCATGTGCCAGGCACTGTCTTTAGACCTTCCATATTAATGGCTCATTAACCCTCAAAACAACCCTGAATGGAAAGTACTATTTTACAGATGTTTGACAGATGACAGAATGGAGACACAGAAAGACTTCATCAACTATTGGCTCAGATGACAATAATGGGTAGAAAAGGACATTAATAGGGTGTTGTGATTTATCATGTACTGGCATGTACTCTTTTCTCTTTCATATGATACTCCATTCTATAGATGAGGGTAGTGGCATTCAAACACTCTCCAGGATCACCATAGCTAGGAAATGTCTTCTACCTGGTATTGCAATGTACAGTCATCTGAATATGCATTCAGATTTCAGATTCAGATTATGCATTTCCTCTGCTGGGTCAGCACATTGCCTGAAATAAGTACAATTTTGGGATAATCTGAGTTTGGGTTATCTGTTAGGGTGTCCAAATTAGCATAAACTGCATAATAATTTAGTGGCTAAGAAGAAAATTGAATAAGAGATCAGAAGGAATGCAGAAAAGCAGGAAGTGGGGATGAATCTCAACAAGATGCATTGCTTGGGGGCAGGAAGCAGGTCGGCCACACTGCCCCCTGCTGGTTTGCTTTGGGAACAGCGTGGGGATATCCTCTACTGTCTTAAAGCTTTGTGCATATGGCTACTGAGCTCTTGAAAATTTGGGTAGTGTGACTGAGGAACTGAATTTTTACTTTTTTTTTTTTTTTTTGAATTTTTACTTTTTAATTTCAAAAAGTTTAAATGTAAATAGCCACATCTGGCAAGTAGCTACCACCTTGAACAAGATAGGCCTAAGATGCACAATCCTCCCCAGGGCCAAGGCTTGAGAGTTTGAAGACAGGTTTGAATGAATTTCACCAGTTTGTATATTCAGCACTTGAATCCAGGGTTCTGAGCTGCCTGTGGGCTGCAAGCTGTTTTTTGCCAGCCCGATTTTTCCAGTGTTGAATGAATGTAAGATGTTGATGTGTTTATTTTCTCGATAACGTCCTATACTGGTTTAAAGTTTTACTGAGTTTACTGTATATGATTTGTTGGCAAAACCACTTGCAACATTCTTAATTTTCATTTCTCTAAGTAAATCCATCTGGGTCAAATGTAAAGTTTTCGCCTGGATCCCTTACTTTCGGCACTTACAGGCCAATCACTAAGGGGTAAGCAATAAAGACAACAAACTCTCCTTTTATGGAGTACACATTCTATGGGGAGGGACAGGCTAATGCATTTGTAAAAATGTCATGTGGTGTTAAGTGCTGTAAATAAATTTAGGTTAAAGGGATAGATGAATGACAATAAGAAGGATGTTTCATTTTGGAGTTGGGAAAGACATCTTTGAGATGACATTTGAGCCCAAAGACCAAAACATGTGAGCCAGGCAGAGATATAAGGGCAGAGAGAACAAAGATCAGAATTATATTGTTGTATATTTTGGCATTTACTTAGAATGTAATTTACATTATTCATTAAGAAAATCATGCCCTCAGGTGCCTGGGTGGCTCAGTTGGTTAAGTGTCTGCCTTCGGCTCAGGTCAGGATCCCAGGATCCCAGGGTCCTGGCTCGGCGGAGAGTCTGCTCCTCCCTCTGCCCGCCCCCCCCTCCCCCCCCTTGCTGGAGCACTCACGTGCGCATGTTCTCTCTCTCTCTCTCTCTCAAAAATTAATTAATTAATTAATTAATAAAAAAAAAGAAAAACATGCCCCCCTGGGGGTCTGGGTGGCTCAGTTGGTCAAACATCTAACTCTTGGTTTTGGCTTGGTGGTGATCTCAGGGTAGTGGGATCAAGCCCTGTGTGGTGCTTCCCATTCCAGGCAGTCCGCTTGGGATTCTTTCTCCCTCTGACCCACCCCATGCACATGCATTACCCCCCATAAATAAATACAATTTTTTTTAAGATTTTTTTAAATAAATATTTTATTTATTTATTTGACACAGAGAGAGATCACAAGTAGGCAGAGAGGCAGGCACAGAGAGAGGGGGAAGCAGGCTACCTGCTGAGCAGAGAGCCCGATGCGGGGCTCTATCCCAGGACCCCGAGATCATGACCTGAGCCGAAGACAGAGGTTTAACCCACTGAGCCACCCAGGCGCCCCCTTTTTTTTAAGATTTTATGTATTTGAAAGAGAGTGAGCGAGAGAGAGAGAGAGAGCATGAGCAGAGGGAGAGAGAGAAGCAGACTCCCCTGCTGAGCAGCGAGCTGGATGCGGGGCTTGATTCTAGGACTCCGGTATCCTGACCGGAGCTGAAGGCAGTAGCTTAACTGACTGAGCCACCCAGTTGTCCCATAAATAAATAAAATCTTAAAAAAGAAAACATGCCCTCCTCCCCATGTTCTTTTAGTTGCCCCTAATTTTTTTTTTCCTAAAGATTTATTGATTTATTTTAGAAAGAGTATGTGCAAGCCAGGGCAGGGTAGGAGGTCAAAGGGAGAGACCCTGAGGTCATGACCTGAGCTAAAATCAAGAGCAGGCATGGCTCAATCGACTGAGTTACCCAGATCCCCACCCCAAATTTGAATTTAAGAATTGGGAGGTGGGGCGTAAATGCTAAGATGAACCATTTTTTTTCTCAGTGTTACTTTAAGTCGTTGCGACATTTGAGGTTATTTTATTTTGCTTTCCCTGTTCTGCAGGCATTGGGTTTGCCTATCACAGATGAACAAATCCAGGAGATGAAGTCAAACCTGGACAACATCGACTTCAAGATGGCGGCTGAGGAAGAGAAGCAGTTGCGACATGATGTGATGGCTCACGTGCACACGTTCGGCAGCTGCTGCCCGAAAGCTGCAGCCATAATTCATCTTGGCGCCACCTCGTGCTATGTTGGAGACAATACGGTAGGAGCCTGTGTTGTTTTGTTTCCACTTAGGACTCAGTCTACATAATGGTTTTATGAATTTTATGTGATTTTGTCTAATTTTAGGAAGTGACTCCGTAGATCTTTAGTTTTAGGGATATCTTAAACTCAGGAATTTTCTGCTTTTGTTATCCTTCCAATCTAAACTATAAGCCCCTAATGACCTCCATAATCTTAGACTGGCAGATACAGTTTATGCCTTGGTTAGCTGGATGTAAGTCATGGTCTTAGTGTTTTAATGGCAAGGTAATTGTCCAGAGGTAATTGTCCAGAGTTTTCTTTCCAAAGTCCTTTATAACTCTTTGTTGTAACTTCTGGAAAAAAAAAAGGGGGTGGGGGATTGCATTATGATTCTTACACAAAACACTTAATTGGCAGAGTAGCTTATCGTTAAATATGAAAAAGTAATACCACATTTTCTTAAGAGTTTGCTAGGTGCTTGGCAGTATCGTGAGCACTGTGTGTGTATTACTTCATTTATTCTTCACAACAACCATAAGAGGTGCTTTTATCTCCATTTTTCAACAGCTTCTTGAGGTGTGGTTTACATGCCATAAATTTCCCCATCTGAAATGTGCAGTTCAGTGAGTTTTAGTAAATTGTTACAGTTCAGCCTTCACTACACTCCGGTTTTATGGCACATCCGTCACTCTAAGGTTCTCCTGCCTGTCTGCAGTCAGTCCCCACTCCTGCTCTCCAGCCCAAACAACTGTTGACCTGCTTTCTTTCTCTGTAGTTTTGCCTTTTCTAGTAATGTCCTATAAATGGAATCAGAATATGTAGTCTTTCGGATCTGGCTTTTTGATTCCTGTCTCTACGGATGAGGACACTTAGAGAGGTTGAAGAAATTGCCTAAGGTCACACAGCTAGAAAGGGTACAAGCCCAGGGAGGATGGCTCCAAAGCCGTGCTCTTAATCACACTGTGCCGGGGGGGCCAGAAGTTCCATTCCAGACACTCTTCTGATTCAGGAAGAAGCCATTAATTTTTAAGTTGCCTCAAATACTTGTAGTCTCAAGCGGTGCGTAATTAAAGGCATCTGTGCGTAATTGGTGACTCAAGTAATGGAAGAACAACGATCCCTTCACTCGGAATACACTGTATTTATTTTGTACATGTACCCAGTGTGTAGTTGGGCTCAGCAATTACTGTCTCGTGTGAGTTGCCTGAAATGCATCTCCTATTTACCTCAAGAACAGCTTCAAATTTCCTAAACCTTGATATTCTGGTTCAGGTCTTTTTGTTGTTGTTGTTAGCAATCGTAGATGTGAACAAAGAAGGGGAAACTGATGGAATATTCCCCCTGGAAGCTTCTCAGAGACTGAGGCTCTCCTCTTTGGGAGCTTGTTGACCTGGACATCTTCACAGTATTCCGGATGGAAGTTTGCCCCGTGACTGTTTTCCAGTCATTTTAGATACCGTGTACATTGGCCTTTGGGGATATAAGGGTTTTGTTCCTTGGAAATCCCAGAAGTACTGCTCTCCAGGTTGATGTGCTTTTAAAACAGTAATCTGAAAAGAACAACTTCTGTTAGAATCTTCTGGCTCGCACAGAGGGTAGCTAACAGTGAGGTAGGTGGCTAGCTGAGAAGCCCAGTTGTGAGGGCTAAAAAGTGTTATGTAATATTATTCTTCGGGCCAAGCTGCTTAAAGTGAGACCACTGCATTTTCCTTTGCAGGACCTGATTATTCTTAGAAATGCATTTGACCTGCTTTTGCCAAAGGTAAGGAGTTGGTGCAATTTCCTGTCAGCCCTGGTTTCCCCATGATGGGAGATGGGCACCACTTTCGAATAAATCAATACAATGTGAATATAAATAGGTTGTGTTTTACTCAGGTGAACGATCCTATATCTGATCTGTACAACTAATTGTCTCTTTGGGTTAAATGCTCTAAGCAAATGCTTTTTAAACATAGCCTTTTAGGGGCACCTGGGTGGCTCAGTCAGTTAAGTGTCTGCCTTTGGCTCAGGTCATGATCCCAGGGTCCTGGGATCGAGCCCCCTGTTGGGCTCCATGCTCAGCGCGAGCCTGCTTCTCCCTCTCTGCTGCTCCCCCTGATTGTGTTCCCTCTCTCGCTGTGTCTCTGTCAGATAAATAAATAAAATCTTTTAAAAAAAGTAAAAATAAGACATAGCCTTTTAAATGAAGGAAGTTAATCAGCTGCTTGTTGTTGGAATATGTGGGTCAGATTTGTGATTTTGTCCTGTTTTTTTCTGCGTGAGCACTTAAGTGGTCTTTAAATTGTGCAGAAAAAGTTCATGACTCTTCAGGTAGTCAACTCAATTTTCAAATGTTGGTTGCTTTGAACTCATGAAGGCACTTTGGGATACAAAGATGAAAAGATATGCCTCTGCCTTCCACAGGCTGGAGATCTAATTTTATATTGTCTAAAAGTTTAGATCCTGATTATGTAACAAGCTCACTGTGAACTCATTCTTCTCTACGTGGTCTTTCTTACAGCTTGCTAGAGTGATCTCTCGGCTTGCTGACTTTGCTAAGGAACGAGCTGATCTTCCCACCTTAGGTTTCACACATTTCCAGTAAGTGATATGATTGATTACTTCTTGGGACTTGGGCTAGTTTGTGTGCATTTGGCTTTCATTTCTTTCTTCAGTTTCCCTTCTCCATGGAAGCCTGGAGGTGAAGAATTTCAAAACATAGTTTAAGCAAATAACTTGGGATTCTTATGAGGACTGAACCCTGTCCCTACCTTAAAAGCTAGACTCATAATCCATTTTTAAGACTCTAGCCCAAGGAAGTAACCTAAATTATGCAAAAAGCCTTATGTACAAAGATCTTTGTTAAAATATTGGTTTTGATAGTAAGCATTGGAAACAATCTAAATGTCCAGAATAAGAGAATAATTAAATTAGGTATAGTATATAGTATATTCATAGGCTAGAATAACACTCAGCCATTAAAATGATGCTTGTAAGTCTAATATGGAACTTAGGTTATGCTTAAGTTATGCTAACCTAACCTTATGCTTAGGTTAATGTTATGGAATAAAGACAGCATATAAATTGTATAAAGATTGGAAGAAATACACCAAGGTATATTGATTTTTCTCGTTTGTGGGATAATAGGATAATTACATTTTTTCCCTGTATTTTATATTTTGTATTTTTGAAGTGTGCACGTATTTGTATGATTATCAACTAAAATCCTTTTCAAAAGCAGAGAATGTCATTTTTGGAATGCGAGTAGCAAACTTCTAATGATGACATTCCAGTAGTGGTGTATTAGCATCTGCCTTACGTTTCGATGGAGTATTGCAGTGGCAACAAGGATATATTATCTCCTATAATTTTTTAGGAAAGGCTGTTGAGTTTGATCTTCCTCGAAGTTGGGGTCTGCATTTATTGGTAGCAGAAACCTGAGGGAGTTGTTGATGAGGAGTCCGTGTGCAGTATGTAGGGGTT
The DNA here is from genome assembly GCA_028534135.1 of Potos flavus. Lineage (NCBI taxonomy): Eukaryota > Metazoa > Chordata > Mammalia > Carnivora > Procyonidae > Potos > Potos flavus. Next base: position 6,469,629 of record CM052897.1, on the reverse strand, counting down.
GGCCATGACAAATGTTGCCTTCTGCTGGCTCCCTAGCTTTACCTGAGTCGGAGCTCCTCTTCCTCTCCTGTGAGTATTGGAGAGTGCTCCGAGAACGCGTGCATCCTGGTACTCCTCTGCGTGTAGCGTGATGAGGGCATCTGCTGCCACAGGTAGCAGGCGTTAGGCACTCAGGAAAGTACTGATCCACAGGTATCACCTCAGCATAGGTCAGTTCCTGCAATTACAAAGAAGCAGCTCTGGGGCACCTGGCTGGCTCAGTCAGTTGAGCAGGTGACTCTCAATCTCAGGGTTGTGAGTTCAAGCCCCATGTTGAGCATGAAGCCTACTTAAAAAAAAGGTGGAGGTGGGGGTGCCTGGTGGCTCAGTCAGTTAAGCAGCTGCCTTGATTTTGGCTTCGGTCATGATCTCAGGGTCCTGGGAGCCAGCCCTGCATTGGGCTCCCTGCTCTCTCCCTTTCTCTCAAATAAATAAATCTTTTTAAAAAGGAGGGAAGGGAAGCAGCTTTATTGAGATAAAATTCACAAACCATAAAATTCATCTTTTTAAGTCTCTAATTAGTGATGTGTTTTTTTAAGATTTATTTATTTTAGAGGGAGAGCATGAGCCGGGGAGGTGCAGAGGGAGGAGGAGAGACACTCTCAAGCAGACTCCCTGCTGAGCGCAGAGCCTGAGACCGGGCTTAATCCCACGACCTGAGATCAAGACCTGAGCCGAAATCAAGAGTCGGATCCCCAAGTGATGGAGCCGCTCAGGCGCCCCTAATGGTGGTTTTTAGTACATTTTCAGAATAGCAGTCACCATTACATAATTTCAGAATATTACCATCACCTCTCAAAAAACCCATACTCACCTAGCAGTCATTCCTGTTCCACCCTTAACTATCCCCTGGCAGTCACAATCTATTTTTCTGTCTATGGATTTGCTGCTTCTGGACGTTTTATTTAAATAGAGTCATGCAGTATTCATCTTGTATGACTGGCTTTGTTCACTTAGTGTAATGTTTTCAGTGGTCATCCATATTGCAGCATGTAGAGTGCTTCATCTCTCTTTATAGCCAAAATGGTGGATATACCAGATTTTGTTTGTCTGTTCTTCAGTTGATAGACATTTGGGTTGTTTCTACTTTGTGGCTGTTACATACGATACTGACATGAACAGATCATGCAAAGCCATCCATTTATTTCTTTCCTTGTACCAGTAATCTATTAGCGAGAGTTAGCTAGAAAACACCATGAGATTAATTGGAGGACATACTATGGTTCAGGGTTTGCCTTCATGTTGCCAGCTGTTCATGTCATTATCCTGATAGGAGAGAAAATCCATCTGGGATGAGCTAGATCATCTATTAGAACTCCAACTTTATTGCAGTATATTCATAATTACATTTTATGTTCAGAAACAGACCTGCAATAGATTGATTTAGACTTAGGATTGGGAGCAAAGCCCTCAGCTGTTACATTAGAGTCTTTGGTTATATGTGTTTTGGGGTTGCTCTCCACAGCGTGGCTAGCTTCTCGTCAGATCTCGTCTCCTCACAGAGGCCTTCCTTTACTGACAGCCTAGAGTGGCATTCTCCAATGTCCTCATTATTTTATGTTTTCACATTTCTGACAAAAAAAAGCAGTAGTTACTTTGTTTACTTGTTTACACCACAGTGTGAGCTCCATGGGACAGGAACCTTTTCCATGTTGTTTGCTGGATTTTCAAAACCAAGAACACATTGGATACTTGGCAAATGTTTGTTACATGAGTGTATTTGACTTGCCAAAGTCTGGGGACAAACAAAACAGACATTGTCCCTGCCCTTACATTGCCTCTTGATGTTAAAGAACTATTTAGAAGACCTTTAGTTTTATAATCGTTGAATATTTATAAATGATATTGAATTTCCTTTACCATTATTTACTCAAACTTCTTAGCTCTGGTTTTGTCTACACCAGTTTCTCTATCTCTTACTTTAATTCTTACCCTATCCAGGGATAGCAATGATTGTTGGAAGAAGCAATGAAGCTTTTATGAAGTCCTTGGTTTGAGACTTCTGTGTGTCCTTTTTGGGTCATTTTCAGGCCTGCTCAGCTGACCACAGTTGGGAAACGTTGCTGTCTTTGGATTCAGGATCTTTGCATGGATCTCCAGAACTTGAAGCGGGTCCGAGATGACCTGCGCTTTCGGGGAGTGAAGGGCACCACTGGCACCCAGGCCAGCTTCCTGCAGCTCTTCGAGGGAGATGCCCAGAAGGTATTCTGAGAGCAACTGGGAGACACGGAAACTCAGTGGTGAGAGCACCAGATACAAAGCTGACCTCCAGGATGGGAGGAGGATTGATCTTGGGATGAGTGGAGTCTTTGGACCGGAAGGAGTACCGAGGGTTGAAACCTGGGCAGGATGTTGAGATGTTCTCATACTGGTCACACCTGGATTTCTACAGGGATGTCTTTTTCTTCCAAGGTAGAGCAGCTTGACAAGATGGTGACAGAAAAGGCAGGATTCGAAAGGTAGGTAAATGGGAAAAGTGTTGGCTTCCCTATTCCCTTTCAAGTGATGAAAGGCCTGTGTTCAGTGTACCTCTTGATTTGACCCTTGGTTTTTCTTCCTTTGTTCTTCTACTCATTTCCTTTTATCTCTGGCCTGGGTTTTATTTTCTTATAGTCTAGATTCTACTTTTTTATGGTCTATAAGGAAAATGGGAAGGGTTTACTTCTGAGACTTTTAGAATAGTCTCACCCATGTTCAGGTCCTCCAGTGGGTTCATCTAAGTCTGACCATTTCCGCTGAGGGCCACCAGGCTTCACCATGGCTCGTTGTTCCAGGCATTTCCATCTGGCTGTGTGACAAGACACGGGTACCACAGGCCCACACTTCCTTCTCGGGCCTGGGTGTTAGTAAGAATGGTGGAAGAACAGTTTGTTTCAGAAGCATTTTATCAGTGAGATTGTGTGGGCTCAACATGACTTAGTATACCAGTGAGCCCAAGCTTTTGCTTAAGATCTGTTTTTGCTCATTTGTTTGACACCGTCACATTTTGAAAACTCACTTTTTTTCCCCCAGATTTTCTTTGTAAGTAATCCTACACCCAGTAGGGGCTCGAAAAACACCCCTGAGATCAAGAGTTGCATCCTCTGCCAACTGAGCCAGCCAGGCATCCCCGAAATATTTCACTTATGATTCTTTTCAACTTATTTCTAGGGCTTTCATCATCACAGGGCAGACCTACACACGAAAAGTGGATATTGAGGTGCTGTCTGTGCTGGCCAGCTTGGGGGCATCTGTGCACAAGGTGAGTGGTGGCGGCAATTTGTGGGGGTGGGGCTGAGAGCTTTGCACATCACAGAGAGATGGAATTGGCCTCAGACTTTTATCTAGTCGTATCTCTCTCGAGAGAGCAAGCTTCGTTTTCACCATCTGGGGTCTGTAGGTGACAGCTCTTAAATTAAGGTGCGTTAAAGGACAGGACTAGCTCCAGTGTTCTCATTAAAGCTCATCTTGCGTTGTCTTCCCTTGCTGTTCTTCAGCAATGTTTCACACAAGTGTTTCCGTGCTCCCTTACTTGGTATCCCTGCTCTTCAGGAGCCAGGAGAAGTCTAAGCGAGATATTCTCCAGGAGCTCTTGGAGAGGACATGCTCACCTCCTTCATCAATCCAGCCCCTGCTCCCAGAGTCCTGCGCACCAATAGTGTGGGACGATGCCTGTGGCCCTTTTCCCCCAGATTTGTACTGACATACGACTCCTGGCAAACCTCAAGGAGATGGAGGAGCCCTTCGAAAAGCAGCAGATTGGTGAGTGTTCTGGGAGGAGGTGGGAGCACTGCAGAGATGCTGGGAGGCCTGTGGGCACGTGTGAATAGCTCACCGCGCAGCGTGCTCGGGCACTCACTGTCCTCTGAAGCCTCTCTGCCTTTGCTTCTGCTTGTGCGCGGCAGGCTCAAGTGCGATGCCATACAAGCGGAACCCTATGCGCTCAGAGCGGTGCTGCAGCCTCGCCCGTCACCTGATGACCCTTGTCATGGACCCGCTGCAGACGGCCTCTGCGCAGTGGTTTGAGCGCACGCTGGATGATAGTGCCAATCGGTCGGTACAAGGGGGTGCCGTGTAGAGCAAGTGGGAGGGAGGACCAGCAGAAGAGCCTGGAAACAGAAGGATGTTTTGAGCATCTGTGCATTTTCTCCTTGTCCCCACAGAGCCTGGAGGGGTTTAGCAGGGAGCCAAGGATATAGAACAGTGTGATGCGTGTTAGGATCAGAGTGTGTACGAGATAATCTCTGTGGGGGCTAAGATGGGGGAGTGGTGGTGGAGGAGTCAGGGAAGGCTTCACAGCGAAGGCGATGCTCTAAGACTCAAGAAATACAGGCGCTTTTTTTTTTCGATTTTATTTATTTATGTATTTGAGAGAGAGCGAGAGAGCACAAGCAGAGGGAGGGGCAGAGGGAGAAGCAGGCTCCCTGCTGAGCAAGGAGTCTGACGCAGGGTTCAATCCCAGGACCCTGGGATCATGACTTAAGCTGAAGGCAGATGCTTAACCAACTGAGCCAGCCAGGCGCCCCATCCTGTACTTTTTTAAAGTAATTTCACATTACTGTGGTTTGCTTGCGTTGTACTAGGATCTGAAAAAGATATATAGGTAAAGCTAGCTCTCTGGGATCTGTGTGTAATTTAAGGAATAAGACATTGATGGAATTAAGACGTGTGAACTCATTCAGAAGTCAGCCACTGCATACTTCTCAGCAGGGTGTGACCTAATCAGATGTGCCCACTAGAACACCCTGTAACAGTTTGGAGAATCAGTTATAAGGGGACACGGAGCTGCTCAGAACAAGTTAGGAGGCTACTTTAAAAAAATCCAAGTCCACACTGGCACAGTAGCCATGTGATCAGAGAGGAAGGATATGGGTATAAAATCAGGGGCAGATTGGCTGGCCTTGGTGGTGGAGGAGTGAGAATTAAGATCAGTGATGGGGTGCTAGTGCCATTTACTGAGACAGGAGCTACAGGGAGAAGAAGAGTGGGTTTGACATGTGAGGAGGAAGCAGTAGAAAAGTGGCTGAGTCCAGTTTGGGGTTTGAGGTACCTACAGATCAACCAGGCGGAGCTCTCCAGTGGGGTATCCGATCTGGCACGTAAGCACTTGGCCTGGACAAGGGGTGAGAGATTTGAGGGTCATCAGGATATGGGGGCAGCTGAAGTCATGCGATTAAAGGAAATTGTCCAAGTAGTACATGTGGCGTGACAAGTCGGTGAGGCAGTTTCTTGGGACACACCCTGCATTTCACTCAAATTGATCTTTGTTTAAAGAGATAACTGAATCGTATGTTTGTTTTCCAGACGTATCTGTTTGGCTGAGGCGTTTCTCACTACAGATACGATACTGAATACGCTGCAGAACATTTCTGAAGGATTGGTGGTGTATCCTAAAGTAAGAAGCCTCAATTAAAAAGCGAAATGTTGGGGGGTGGTTGGCATGTGGTGGGAGGGAAGTGCATTCTCCTCCCGCTCTGGGGTGACTATGTTTGGGGAGCTGCATCCTGGTCCGACAGGAGATCTTCCAGCCAGAGCTCATTCCGAAGGTGGTGCCATAAGCTCTAGAGAACCAACCCTGGGATCCATAGGCACATTTATAGAAAAGAGAAAAGGAAGTCCTTTGGCTTACACTCTTCATGAGCATGAATCATCCAGCTCTGGCGTGACTGGCAGAGTGGACGATTTCCATTGCCTGTTTTTAAGTACCTAAGGCAGATGGGCTCCTTTCCATTATATACTTGGCTCTTGAGGTTGGGCATTGAAATTTTAACAAAGTTCCGGTTTTAGAAATCTTTCCAATGAAGCAACTTTTTAAAGTTTATTTAAATCAATATTCCTTTTTTAAATCAGAATAATACTTTGAGGAGGGTGGGAGGGATGGGGTGGCTGGGTGATGGACGTTGGGGAGGGTATGTATTGTGGTGAGCACTGTGAATTGTGTTAAGACTGGTGAATCACAGACCTGTTCCCCTGAAACAAATAATACATTATATGTCAGTAAATAATAATAATATTTTGGATTAGAAAGAAAACTGAAAAATACAGTGTGGATTTTCATCCATGATCCATTCTGCTCTCTGTCTTCACAAATACAATAGTTCATGTCTTTGTGTGCGTTTTGCTGGTCACTTGGATCTCTTAACTGCGTGTGTGTGACTTTGTAACCTCGAGCCATCTTAGCCCTGCATTCATTCTTCTAGGTAATTGAGCGACGCATTCGGCAAGAGCTGCCTTTCATGGCCACGGAGAACATCATCATGGCCATGGTGAAAGCCGGGGGTAACCGCCAGGTTTGTTAACCCCTCATGCTCCTTAATAAGTGGAAAGTGCACCTTCAGTCCCGTTCTTCTCCCTTAAGGAGAATGAGAACATTTCTGTCCTCACCCTCAGTCATGGTAGTGGGACAGAGCAGTGGCCATATTCTGCTATACAACAGGCTTGTCTCTGGAGGGTGATTGTGGTGAACTTGGCTTGTTAAAAGGAAATCACTTAGTTACCTGTAGAAAAGGTCCGCTCCCAGTGAAGGAATTAGGTCTGAATTTCCAATAGGAAATGATGGGGAGCGGGCAGGACACAAGAGCACACAGTTCGTGAGGCTTTGAGGAGGCAGCGCAAGATGGGCATTTACTTCAGGTTCAGCCTAGGATTTGGTCAGAGGGTCAAGATCTTGGTGGAGTCAGACTGAGGGGAAGCACCTCAGCCTAGAAGGGCTTTGTGTACCAGGCATAGACAGCATGGATATGGTGTTGGATGACTTCTTAAGATGTTCAAATGCCCTCTTAGTAAATGAACCAACAATACCGCACTGTCTTCCCAGGATTGCCATGAGAAAATTAGAGTGCTTTCCCAGCAGGCAGCTGCTGTGGTCAAGCAGGAAGGGGGTGACAATGACCTCATAGAGCGAATCCAGGCCGATGCCTACTTCAGTCCCATTCACTCCCAGTTGGAACATCTACTGGATCCTTCTTCGTTTACAGGTTGTGCATCCCAACAGGTAAGCACCAGAACACTTCCATAGCGCTGTAAACCTCCCCAAATGCTCTTTTAAATTTTTATTTCTTAATTTTTTTTGAAAGAGCTGGTGCGAGTCGGGGCTAGGGTGCTGGGGAGGGGCAAAAGGAGAGGGGAGTCTTAGGCTCCACACCCAGCATGAAGCCCAACACGGGGCTCGATCTCACGACCCTGAGACCATGACCTGAGCCATCCACATGCCCCCAAAATGCCCTGTTTTTACACTGCTGGGCTGCAGAACCTGGAATACTGTCTTTAATGTTTCTACTTTTATAAGAGGTATGATGAGAGTGAGGCTAGTCAGAAAGAATTCAGAGCAGGCTAAAATGTGATGATTTGGTTGTTTCGAGCTCTTTTAAGTATTTCTCCCTGTGATTTCTCTGAATTCTGGTCTGGAGCATGTGGTATAATGGACAAAGATTGGGTTTTACCCTCAGGTAGATCAGTCAGGTTCATTCCTGACTTCTGGCTTTCACTGGCTGACAGGTAAGAATACATACCTCACAGGCTGGTGGTTATATGGATTAAGAGGCCTAGCACAGTGCTTGGTGCATAGTATATTCAATAAATGTCATTTTCCCTCTTGGCCTTTTAGAGACTGCAAGAGCTAATTCAAAAAGATTTACGAGTGCAGACTAGGTGCTCAGTATGTATTCAGATACCGTCCTTCATTCTGGGGCTCAAAACTTGGGGGTGAAGGCTTATAAAGAAGTCATTATAAGACCAAGGAGCACCTGCAGGATTTGCGGGAAGCACATCCTTTGGGATCACAAAGGAGGAATAGAACAGCCCCAAAATAGGAGAGGTCGGGAAAGGCTTCCTAGAAGACCTGACATCTGAGCTGAATCTTAGGGATAAGTAGGAGTTGGCAAATGACATAGTCCAACATGGGAGAGAAACTACAATCATTTGAGTGTTGCCGGAGCATCAAGTGCCCAGAAGTAGTTACAGGGTTTCACGTTGGAAGACAAACTGGAGGCAGGAGACCAGCAAGGAAGCTGCTGCAGGAGGCGGCCACGAAGTAGATGATGAGGGCGTTGAGCCAAGGTGGTGGTAGATACAGATGAGGGGAGAGATTGCGGGGCCGGTTAGGAAGTTAGTCACTTGGCAGCTGGTTGAATGAGGAGGGAAGAAGCAGTGATGATTTTAGCTTGGGGAACTGGATGGGCAATAGGGAGACCAACGGAATGAACAGGCTGGTCTGGTCTGTGGGGAAGCACATGTGGGCATAGTGGATCGAGCTGCCTCGGTCTAGGGACAGATTTCTGACAGGCAGTTGAGAAAAATAGAAGTTCACTGGTGGAGTAAGAGTTTTATCAAATTATTTCTCAGCTATTTAAACTGACATTGAAAAAAGCGCTATCAAATTTACATCTTGACGTTTTCTTTTGTCTTACATTTGCTTTCCTCTTCGACAGGTGCAGAGATTCTTAGAAGAGGAGGTATATCCCCTGCTGAAACCATATGAAAGTGTAATGAAGGTGAAAGCAGAATTATGTCTGTAGCGTTGGAAAGAATTAAACAAGGAGTCATTGGCTTCATTAACTTTTATTGCCGAGTCTTGGAAAATGTTATCCTAATGCCTTTTTTTTTTTTTTAAGATTTTATTTATTTATTTGACAGAGAGAGACCACAAGTGGGCAGAGAGGCAGGCAGAGAGAGAGGGGGAAGCAGGCTCCCCACTGAGCAGAGACCCCAATGTGGGGCTCGATCCCAGGACCCTGAGATCATGACTTGAAGGCAGAGGCTTTAACCCACTGAGCCCCCCAGGTGCCCCCCCAATGCCTTATTTTAATTCAAGACCTGTTAACTTTAAATTGATTTACCTTAAATCGTTTGCATGGTGCTTTCAAATTCTCAAGGTTTACAATGCAGAAATAAATTACATTGGGGCGCCTGGGTGGCTCAGTTGGTTAAGCCTCTGACTCTTGATTTCGGCTCAGGTCATGATCTCAGGGTTGTAGGACTGAGCCCCACATCAGGCTCAGTGCTGGGTGTGGAGCCTGCTTAAGATTCTCCTTCTCCCTCAGCCCCTTCCCACCTTTCCCTGTTCTCTCTCTCTCTTAAGAAAAAGAAAGAAATGATGTTGAGTTGGACTCTTGTTTTCTACAGCAGGAAGCCTGTAGTTCATAGTTTGTTCTTTCAGAACGGCTAGTTTAGTCTCTTTCACATGCTCACTTGATCTTGAGCGAGCAAGCAAACTCCTGGTCCTCTCTTCTGAAGGTAAATTTGATCTGTGTCTAGCAAAATAACCTGGACCTGGATTCAGTATGGTTGGATACCTTTGGTATCCAGTTAGGTTTTGCCAGAATATATAATGAAACTTGGAGCTACAGTAAATTCTCAGTTTACTCAGCTCAAGTTGTACCCAGGCTCACTTCATCTTTTGGTAAAACTTAGGTATCAGAGAAATGCTAATTGGGTCTATTGATTTCATCAGGGCATTTGACAAATCTTTTTTTTTTTTTTTTATTAACACATAATGTATTATTTGCCCCAGGGTACATGTCTGTGAATCATCAGGCTTACACATTTCACAGCACTTACCATA
>CM052897.1:6189684-6459549 GCA_028534135.1 Potos flavus | reverse complement strand
TCGCTTTGGATTTACTTTCCCACACGTCCTACCTTCCGGAAAGTGGTCAATTTTCTGTTCCTAGAGGTGCTGTTCATCTTCTCTTCTATTTTCTGCTAATTTTGTAGTTGTTTAGAGTGGTTTGATAACTATCTAGGTGAACTTCTGGGATCAGACACTATCTCTGCCTCTTACTCTTCCGCCATCTTGCCTCCTCTCTATCCAGACTGTCTTTTTTCTATTGGAGATTCTTCCCTGCTTTGTCGAAGATTTGTTGACCATAGAGTTGAGGGTCGATCTCTGGGCTCTCTATTTTGTTCCACTGATCTATGTGTCTGTTTTTGTGCCAGTACCGTACTGTCTTGATGATTATAGCTTTGTAATAGAGCTTGAAGTCCGGCATTGTGATGCCACCAGCTTTGGTTTTCTTTTTCAACATTCCTCTGGCTATTTGGGGTCTTTTCTGGTTCCATACAAATTTTAGGATTATTTGTTCCATTTCTTTGAAAAAAGTTGATGGTATTTTGATAGGGATTGCATTAAATGTGTAGATTGTTCTAGGTAGCATAAACATTTTCACAATATTTGTTCTTCCAATCCATGAGCATGGAACGTTTTTCCATTTCTTTGTGTCTTCCTCAATTTCTTTCTTTCTTTTTTTTAAGATTTTATTTATTTATTTGACACGGAGAGAGGGAGAGAGATTTTGAGAGAGAAAATACAAGCAGGGGGAGTAGGAGAGAGAGAAGCAGGCTCTCCGCTGAGCAGGGAGCCTGATGTGGGGCTCGATGCCAGGACTCTGAGATCATGACCTGAGCCAAAGGCAGACACTTAATGACTGAGCTATCCAGGCGCCCTTCCTCAATTTCTTTCATGAGTATTCTATAGTTTTCTGAGTACAGTTAGATTTATTCCTAGGTATCTTATGGTTTTGGGTGCAATTGTAAATGAGATCAACTCCTTAATTTCTCTTTCTTCTGTCTTGTTGTTGGTGTATAGAAATGCAGCTGATTTCTGAGACTTTACTGAATTCCTGTATGAGTTCTAGCAGTTTTGGGGTGGAGTTTTTTGGGTTTTCCACATAAAGTATTATATCATCTGTGAAGAGTGAGAGTTTGACTTCTTTGTCGATCAGATGCCTTTTCTTTCTTTTTTTTTTTTTAAGATTTTATTTATTTATTTGACAGAGAGAGAGATCACAGATAGGCAGAGAGGCAGGTGGGGGGGGGGAAGCAGGCTCCCTGCTGAGCAGAGAGCCCGACACGGGGCTCGATCCCAGGACCCTGAGATCATGACCTGAGCCGAAGGCAGAGGCTTTAACTCACTGAGCCACCCAGGCGCCCTGCCTTTTATTTCTTTTTGTTGTCTGATTGCTGAGGCTAGGACTTCTAGTACTATGTTGAATAGCAGTGGTGATAGTGGACAGCCCTGGTGTGTTCCTGACCTTAGGGGAAAAGCACTCAGTTTTTCCCCATTGAGAATGATATTCGCTGTGGGTTTTTCATAGATGGCTTTGATGATATTGAGGTATGTACCCTCTATCCCTACACTGTGAAGAGTTTTGATCAAGAAAGGATGCTGTACTTTGTCAACTGCTTTTTCTGCATCTATTGAGTATCATATGATTCTTGTTCTTTCTTTTATTAATATATTGTATCACATTGATTGATTTGCAGCTGTTGAACCAACCTTGTGGCCCAGGAATAAATCCCACTTGGTCGTGGTGAATAATCCTTTTAATGTATTGTTGGATCCTGTTGGCTAGTATTTTGGTGAGAATGTTTGCATCCAGGTTCATCAGGGTCTGTAATTCTTTTTTTTTTTTTTTTTTAACGTTTTATTTATTTGACACAGAGAGTACAAGCAGGGGGAGCAGCAGGCAGAGGGAGAGGGAGAAGCAGGCTCCCTGCTGAGCAGGAAGCCCGATGCAGAGCTTCATCCCAGGACCCTGGGATCATGACCTGAGCCAAAGGCAGACTCCCAACTGACTGAGCCACCCAGGTGCCCCTGTAATTCTCCTTTTTGATGGCGTCTTTGGTTTTGGGATCAAGGTAATGCTGGCCTCATAAAACGAGTTTGGAAGTTTTCCTTCCATTTCTGTTTTTTGGAACAGTTTCAGGAGAATAGGTATTAATTCTTCTTTAAATGTTTGGTAGAATTCCCCTGGGAAGCCATCTGGCCCTGGGCTTTTGTTTGTTGGAAGATTTTTGATGACTGCTTCAATTTCCTTACTGGTTATCGGTCTGTTCAGGTTTTCTGTTTCTTCCTGGTTCAGTTTTGCTAGTTTATACATCTCTAGGGATGCATCCATTTTTTCCAAATTGTCTAATTTGCTGGCATATAGTTGCTCATAATATGTTCTTTTAATTATTTGTATTTCTTCAGTGTTGGTTATGGTCTCTCCTCTTTCATTCATGACTTTATTAATTTGGGTCCTTCCTCTTTTGTTTTTGATAAGTCTGGCCAGAGGTTTATCAATCTTATTGATTCTTTCAAAGAACTAGCTCTTTGTTTCGTTGATCTGTTCTACTGTTCTTTTGATTTCTAGTTCATTGATTTCTGCTCTGATATTTAAATAATTTCTCTTCTCCTGCTGGGTTTAGGCTTTATTTGCTATTCTTTCTCTAGCTCCTTTACGTGTAGGGTTAGGTTGTATAGTTGAGACCTTTCTTGTTTCTTGAGAAAGGCTTGTATTGCTATATACTTTCCTCTTACAACTGCCTTTGCCGCCTCCCAAAGATTTTGAACAGTTGTGTTTTCATTTTCATTTGTTCACGTGAATTTTTTAAATTCTTTACTTTCATGATTGACCCACTCATTCTTTAGTAGGATGATCTTTAGCCTCCATGTATTTGAATTCTTACCAACTTTCCTCTTGTGATTGAGTTCTAGTTTCAAAGCATTGTGGCCTGAAAACATGCAGGGAATGATCACAGTCATTTGGTACCGGTTGAGACCTGATTTGTGACCCAGGATGTGATCTATTCTGGAGAATGTTCCATGTGCACTAGAGAAGAATGTGTATTCTGTTGCCTTGGGATGGAACGTTCTGAATATATCTGTGTTGTCCATCTGGTCCAGTGTATCATTTAAAGCCTTTATTTCCTTGTTGATCTTTTGCTTAGATGATCTGTCCATTTCAGTGAGGGGCTGTTAAAATCCCCTACTATTACTGTATTATTGTCAGTATGTTTGATTTTGTTATTAATTGGCTTATATAATTGGCTGCTCCCATGTTAGGGGCATAGATATTTAAAATCATTAGATCTTTTTGTTGGACAGACCCTTTAAGTATGATATAGTGTTCTTCCTCATCTCTTATTATAGTCTTTGGTTTAAAATCTAATTTGTCTGATATAAGGATTGCCATCCCAGCTTTCTTTTGCTGTCCATTAGCATGGTAAATGGTTTTCTACCCCCTCACTTTAAATCTGGAGGTGTCTTTGGGTCTAAAATGAGTCTCTTGGATACAGCATATCGATGGGTCTTGTTTTTTATCCATTCTGATACCCTGTGTCTTTTGATTGGGGCATTTAACCCACTTACATTCAGGGTAACTATTAAAAGATACGAATTTAGTGCCACTGTATTTCCTGTAAGGTGACCGTTACTGTATATTGTCTCTGTTCCTTTCTGGTCTGTGTTACTTTTAGGCTCTTTGCTTAGAGGACCCCTTTCAATATTTCCTGTAGGGCTGGTTTGATGTTCGCAAATTCTTTGAGTTTTTGTTTGTCCTGGAAGCTTTTTATCTCCTATTTTCAATGACAGCCTAGCTGGATATAGGATTCTTGGCTGCATATTTTTCTCGTTTAGTGCTCTGAATATATCATGCCAGCCCTTTCTGGCCTGCCAGGTCTCTGTGGATAGATCTGCTGCCAATCTAATGTTTCTACCATTGTGGCTTACAGACCTCTTGTGCCCAGCTGCTTTCAGAATTTTCTCTTTGTCTCTGAGACTTGTAAGTTTTACTATCAGATGATGCGGTGTTGATCTATTTGTATTGATTTCGAGGGGGTGTTTCTCTGTGCCTCCTGGATTTTGATGCCTGTTTCCTTCCCCAATTATGGAAGTTCTCCGCTATAATTTGCTCCAATATACCTTCTGCCCCTCTCTCTCTTTCTTCTTCTTCTGGGATCCTGATTATTCCCAAATATTATTCTAATATTGTTTCATCTTATCACTTATCTCTCGAATTCTCCCCTCGTGATCCAGTAGTTGTTTATCTCTCTTTTTCTCAGCTTCTTTATTCTCCATCATTTGGTCTTCTATATCACTAATTCTCTTTTCTACCTTATTTATCCAAGCCATTAGAGCCCCCATTTTTTATTGCACCTCATTGATAATAGCCTTTTTTATTTCAACTTGGTTAGATTTTAGTTCTTTTATTTCTCCAGAAAGGGATTGTCTGGTATCTTCTATGCTTTTTTTAAGCCCAGCTAGTATCTTTATAATCGTCATTCTGAACTCTAGTCTGACATCTTACTAATGTCCGTATTGATTAGGTCCCTGGCAGTCGGTACTGCCTCTTGTTCTTTTTTTTGAGGTGAGTTTTTCCGTTTTGTCATTTTGTCCAGAGAAGAATAAATGAATGAGAGAACAAATTGCTAAAAGGGTAACAATGACCCCAGAAAAATATACACTAAACGGATAAGAAGAGACCTGAAACTGGGGGGAAAAGAAAAAAGAAAAAGAATATGATCAGGCTGGTGAACAGAAAAGAGCCCCACACTATATTTTGGGTGTATTTTGGTCTGTTAGAAGACTAACTGCCTCCCAAAATTTTAAAGAAAGAAAAACATATGTATGCAAAAATAAGGGTAAATATGATGAAGGGATGGAATATGACTGTAAAGATGAAAATTTAAAGAGACTTTTAAAAAGAAATTGGTAAGTTGGTTGAAAAAAAGAAAAAAAAGGAGAGAATGTGATCAGGCGGGAGACTAGAACAAAGCTATACAGTAGATTTTGGGTATATTTTGGTCTGTTAGAAGAAACTATCCCAAAATTTTAAAGAAAAACACATGTATACAAAAAATAAGGTTAAATACAATGAAGGGATAAAATATGAGTGTAAAAATGAAAATTAAGAAAGATTTTAAAAAAGGAATTGATAAGATGTTGAAAAAGAAAAGAAGAAAAATTTTTTAAAAATAGAGAAAGAAAAAATAAAGAAAATTTTAAAAATTAACTTTGAAGACAAGAATCATGGGGAAAAAGCCATGAATTCTATGTGCTGTATTCCCCTGGTGCTGGAGTTTTGCAGTTTTCATTGATCAGTGAACTTGGTCTTGGCTGGATGTTCTTGCTGATCTTCTGGGGGAGGGGCCTGTTACAGTGATTCTCAAATGTCTTTGCCCAAGGTGGAATTGCACCGTCATTGCCAGGGGCCAGGCTAAGTCATCTGCTCAGGTTTGCTCTCAGGAGCTTTTGTTCCCTGAACGCTTTCCGTAAAGCTTTGGAGGACAAGAATGAAGGTGGCGGCCTCCCAATCTCCAGCACTGGAGGAGCCGAGAGCTTGGGTCCCCCTCTCTTCAGAGAGCCCTCAGAGAAAAGCATTCAGTCACTCCCGTCTCCCTGGTCTCTGGCCGCACTGTGAGCTCACCTGACCTGTGACAGCGTTTCTATCTCTGGGGCATGGCCCCGTTTGGAGTCTCCAAACCCAGCAGATTCCTGCGGTGTGCTCCTGCGCTGCTCCTCCCGAGGGAGGAAGGGGGGTTGGTCTCCCTGAATCTGCTGCTTGTTGTGTCCCTGCTCGAAGAGTAGTAGCCCAGCTGTGCTGCAGATCATGGTTTATGGCAACCCCGAGCTGAGAGCCCCCTTGGCTCTGTCTCTGCAGCCGGCTTCCCCGCTCTGATACCCGGGAGTTCTGCCACACTCAGGCACCCCTGGTCTTTCTGTGACCAGAAGGTCTTGAGACCACACTTTCCAGCAAGGGCTCCACTCCCTGCTTAGCCACTGGAGCCACGTCCCTCAGCAGAGCAGACTTCTAAAAGTTCTGATTTCATGCTTTGCTGCTCTGTCACTTGCCGGGAGCCAGCTGACGGAGGCTCTCTACCCCGCGGTCTATCTTCCCGTATATCGCCTCGGATTCATTTCTCTGCATGTTCTACCTTCCAGAAAGTGGTCGCTTTTCTGTTCATAGAGTTGCTGCCGTTCTTTTCTTTGATCTCCTGTTGAGTTTGTAGGTATTTGGAATGATTCAATAACTATCTAGCTGAATTCCTGGGACCAGACAAAATTTAGGTCTCCTACTCCTCTGCCATCTTGCTCCATTATGTTCCATTTTGGACAGCCAGTCTGAGGAACAGAGATAAACTAGACAGCCAGCCTCCAAAGGAGACCTTGTCCTATGAGGAGTGGTGAAGGAATGTTAGGGCAGTTGATCCTATAGGAGAAAACCTGTCAGTGCTTCAAATACCACTAGGAGGAAGAAGAGTGACTTAAGTAGCTCTTGCCCCAAGAGACACAAGTTTTTAAAAAATATTTTACTTATTTATTTGAGAGAGCGCACAAGCACGGGAAGTGGCAATCAGAGGGACAAGCAGGCTCCCTGCAGAGGAAGGAGCCTGATGAGGGATTCGATCCCAATACCCGGGGCTCATGACTTGAGCGGAAGGCAGATGCTTAACCAACTGAGCCACCCAGGCAGACCCCAAGGGACACAATTGAGACCCATATCCATTGTTGAGAGTCAGGCTGGTTTGGGCCCAGTGAAGCTGCTCTGAGTTAGTGATTCTCCCTCTACCCTACCGCATTCTTTCTCTTCAGTCAGTCAGAAGCCAGACTACTTAGTTGTCAGGAATGGGAATGTTGAGAGGGAAGAGAGGCTGAGTTGACTCCAACCATATACAATCAAAGATAGTCCAGAGTAAAGGAGAATAGGAGACAATCCTTGTTTCATTTAGAATATGAATTATTCTAAATGAACTACATTTCCAAATTCTAAATGCAGTTCAATGTAATAAGCAAGCTTGGAGCCATAGAAGGTCTCAATTCTTTCAGAAACAGTTTATTATTCTCTTGTGAATCTTTTTTTTTTTTTTTTAAGATTTTTTATTTATTTATTTGAGGTGGCAAAAGGGTCGGGGGCAGAGGGCGAGGAAGAAGCAGGCTCCCCACTGAGCAGGAAGCCTGACACGAGGCTTGATCCCCAGACCCCCAGATCATGACCTGAGCCAAAGGCAGACCCTTAACCAACTGAGCCACCCAGGTGCCCCCCTCTTGTGTGAATCTTGAGGGGACGCTTGAAACTGCTAGGTCTGGTGTAAGGAATTAACTCATTGGGCTCTGATCAGGCATTCTATCTACTTCCTTCTCTTGTATGAGCCACCTAAGAGGAAGTAGCTACTATCAATGTGTCTTTAATCTGAGAACTTAATGTTATACACCAGACACACTGGGGATACTGGGTACCATGGATTTTACTTAAATTTTCTCATAGAAAATAAGGAAATAAGATGACAGTCTTGTGATGATTGTTAGACCTCTGATCTCTAGTAATTGGTGGTTTGGCTGGTTTTTCTTCCTGGGCAATTTGGGTGGGATTATTGTGTCTTCTTTCCTCTTCTAGTCTCTTTTGTTTTTATATTAACATACTTAAGTTATACTTTTAAGTGTAATTTTGTTATCTGCTCTTATTTTCCCATTTAACATTAAAAAAAATTTTTTTTTAAATTTTTAAATAATCTCTATATTCAGCGTGGGGCTCAAATTTAGGACTCTAAATGAAAAGTCACATGCTCCACTGACAGCCAGTCACACCCTCCCCACCATTTAACATTTTATTTATTTATTTATATTTATTTTTATTTTTTTTAAGATTTTATTTATTTGTCAGAGAGAGAGATCACAAGCAGGCAGAGAGGCAGACAGAGAGGCAGGCAGAGGCAGAGGGAGAAGCAGGCTCCCTGCCGAACAAGGAGCTCGATGTGGGACTCGATCCCAGGACCCTGGGATCATGACCTGAGCCGAAGGCAGTCGCTTAACCAACTGAGCCACTCAGGCGTCCCTCCATTTGACATTTTAATTAAGGGCATTTGGGTAGGCTGCAGGTTGGCTGAGAAGAGAACACTCAGGCCTTCTCAAAAATTAGATTGAATTCAGTTAACCAGTGATCTGAACTCCAGGATCTGAATCATCTAGAAATCAGGATCTGGGAAGACTATGAGGTAACTAGCTTCTGTTCAGCTGCAGTCAGATACCCAGGTACTTACTGCTCTATTCCCCTGGCTGATGGTAGATTTCATTCGATAACCCGGAGAGTCTCATATCCTTAAGTGGAAGCGCAGAGGTTAAGTGCCTCCAGATTGGTGATGTAAATCCTGGATGGATGTGAGGACTAGCTGACTGAAATTGTATAGCATAGGGCCTGACATTTTTGAAGAAGGTACTCAGGAAATGACTTTCCTTTCTGAGCCTGGGAGAGTTCACCAGCCAGTCAGGGAGCAGGCTAAAATTTGAGGAGGATGCTGTTGTTTGGTTTGCCTTCCATGGAAGAGAGTACATTCTGAACTTGAACCAACCAAAGAATGGGGAATGAGTCAGCATAATAAATAGTAAAAGTTGGGGTGCCTGGCTGGTTCAGTTGGTGGAGCATGAGACTCTTAATCCCGGGGTCATGAGTTCAAGCCCCATGTTGGCATAGCGCTTACTTAAAGAGAGAGAAAGTAAAACAGATAATAATAAAGTTTTATAATGAAATACTGTGTGGTTTCTTGGGTGATGAGTTTAAGGTGGTTTTAATTTTCTGTTAGGTTTTGTGTATTTTTTCAAGGTTTTTTTTTTTTTAAGATTTTATTTATTTATTAGAGAGCAGAAGTGGAGGGAGGGGCAGAGGGAGAAGCAGACTCCCCACTGAGCAGGGAGCCTGACGTGGGCCTTGATCTCAGGACCCTGGGATCATAACCTGGGGCACACAGACCCTTAACCAACTGAACCACCCAGGTGCCGCCTTTTTCAAGTTTTTAATGCAATTTTTAATTAAACTAAATTTTAGAATATTTTTATATTGTGAAGATAGTACAAAGTTCCCATATACCCTACACTTGATGTTCCTTATTAACATCTTGCATTAGTATGGTATGGTCATCACAGTTAATGAACCAATATTGATACGTTGTCAAAGTCCTTGAGTTTTTAGCTAATGTTCTTTTTTTGTTCTAGGATTCCCATTTAGACCAAATTACATTTAGTCATAATAGCATTTTTAAGTACTGGGATTCGTATATATTACTCACAATGTATATTCTTTATCAGAGGTGTGGTCTAATGGACACAAGATTTAGCTCAAATTGAGCTAATCTGGAACATAACCAGAAGTCAAGACAGAATTTGGGGACCATGACTGACCCAAGTGTTCCATCCATGAGTGATCTAGCCTTTCATTGGCTATGCCTCTATGGTCCTGAGAAGTTTAAAACCATGAGAAAATGTCATACCTCTCCCACGGCTTTAAACACCAATTGTTTAACTAGTAGTTTCCCTTTAAACTTTAAAAAGCTGTAATTAGGATAATGCCAATTGTAGAGCACAGGCCAGATGTACTTAAAATATATAAAGCAGGGGTGTCTGGCTGGCTCAGTTGGTGGAACAAGCGACTCTTGTGATCTCAGGGTTGTGAGTTTGAGCCCCAAGTTGGGAGTAGAGATAACTTAAAATCTTTAAAAAAAAATCTCTTAAAAAAAACACTTTATATATATATATATATATATATATATATATATATAGTAGAAATGCAAACATAAAGAGCAGATCTCAGAGGGATTCATTCCGTAGTTCTTTAAATAAGTTACTCATTTCTTTCAAGAAAGGGGTTAAATCATACTTTACATTTAGAAAGCATTTCTTTAGTGATAACCTGGAGGAAATAGGTATTTACAAGATATTTTTATTCTGATCCAGATGTCATACTTTAAGATTTAGTTATTTGAGAGGGAGAGAAGGAGAAAGTCCTCAAGCAGACTCCCTCGCTGAACGTGGGTCCTGATGGAATTTATCCCAGGACCCCGAGATCATGACCTGAATCAAAATCAAGAGTCAGCTGCTTAACCAACTGAGCTACCCAGGCACCCCCAGATTTCATACTTTAACACATTTTCTTTTTCAGCACCCTACTGTATACTGGGAGTACAATGGTGAACAAGCCAGTCTGCCCTCCTGGGGGCAGAGTGAGCAAAGTGCTGAATTGCTCCTCAATAATGCGAAATACAGTTGAACATCTGAGCATATGTAAAGTTCATTAAGCACCACTGAGAAA
The DNA here is from genome assembly GCA_028534135.1 of Potos flavus. Classification (NCBI taxonomy): domain Eukaryota; kingdom Metazoa; phylum Chordata; class Mammalia; order Carnivora; family Procyonidae; genus Potos; species Potos flavus. Next base: position 6,449,315 of record CM052897.1, on the reverse strand, counting down.
AGGCGCTTTTGAGATGTAACTTCAACAAATCCACACCGCTTCCCTTGGTTTTTATCATCTTATAAGCCGCCCTTCATCATGATGCAGATACTGCTTTTCCCACCAGCTTGGTGCCTGGCCGAATTTCTTCAATATACTTGGCTTCATCCACCCTTCCTGTAGCACAAATTGAGAAGGGCTTTGCCTTGAGTGGCATCCTAGGAAGCTTTTAAGACTGGCATTTTTCTTTCTTTTTTGTTCTCTGACTAATGGAGGTGAAGTGTGTATAGAATTCTCACACAGCACTTACAAATAAGAAAGTTTCATAGAATTGTTAGCTCCTCTACCATTTTTTAAAAGGAAGTACTGGTTTTCTATCTCCTGTGGCTCTTGGATGTACCCAGTATTTTTGATTAAATTATCTCTACACCCAGTGTGGGGCTCGAACTCACCACCCCGAGATTAAGAGTCGCATGCTCCACAGGATGAGCCAGCCAGGTGCCCCTGGCCGACCCAGTATTGATCTTTATTTGGCAAGTGTTGACAAGTCCTTAGTTCCTTATTGTGTATATAAGGAAAGTTAACAAAAATGAAATGTTAATGACTTATTGCAAAAACTTAAGGGGCCGGTGCTGAAGCTAGCATTACTTAACCATTGAGTTTTGACACCTCAGCTGGCGTGACAACTGTCTCAAGAAATTGTGTTCTCCCATAAAGATAAACTTAAGAAACATAGCCCCTGCAACAGTTGTGAGATGAGAGAAAAGGAAGTTACCACACTAAGAAGGCTGGAATTCATTGCTCTAAGGCGATGGGTTGGGTGTTGTTTTTTTTTTGGGGGGGGGGTTGTTTAAGAAAGCAGAATATGGGAAGGCCCCAGAAACAGGGTTCAGAGCTCTGCTCTGCCACTTACTAGTTTTGTCAGTGTACTCTGTAAAATTCAAATGATAAAATTCACCCAGCTTTCATAGGGATGTAAATAACATGAAATTGCTTTGCAAAGTGAGCAGGATGCAGTGAGGTCACAACTGAGATTGCCTTGCTATCTGTGTAGACTTTGCCTATGGTTCCATTCCTTGACCCAGGCATTACCCCCTTGGAACACCATTGGGAACCCAAGCTTATGTTAATAAGCAGCTCTAACACTAAATTTATCTCTTCTGGGTAGGGAGACATTTCTAGAACACTCCTGAAATACTATTGTAGCTTTTGATAACCTTCCTAAAAGGTAGTAAACACGTTTTCTTTTTCTTATTTATTTGGCAGAGAGGCAGGCAGAGGGGGAGGGGGGGGAAGCAGGCTCCCGGCTGAGCAGGGCTGAGCAGAGAGCCGGATGCGGTGCTCAATCCCAGGACCCCGAGATCCTGACCTGAGCCAAAGGCAGAGGCTTTAACCCACTGAGTCACCCAGGCGCCCCTTTTTCTAAGATTTTATTTTTAAGTAGTCTCTATACCCAACGTGGGGTTCAAACTTCAACCCCAAGATGGAGTGGCATGCTCCACGGACTGAACCAGCCAGGCACCCCAACACATTCTTTTCAGGATAGAATCTGCCATCTACTAGGACCTGGATATCAAATAGAGATGGGCCTGCTACCTTCCTCGACTGTTCATTTGTACTGTGCTTTAACATTTTTTCAAACAACCTCTAGTTCTCACAACCGTAAGTTCACATTCTCATTTTATGGATGAGCTAAGCGTTAGAGTGGTTGAGTGACCCAAATGCAGCCTTCTGACTACGCCCACTGCATTATACATATCTGGAGAGTGAATTTTTCCGGCATGCCCTCAACCAAATTTGTTCCAATTTGTGGCTTATTGCAGGGCTTGTGAATTGTGTAAGAGTTGTTAAGGCTGGTGTAGGGCTGGTTCTATACACCTGTGAAGAAGGCACTTAAATATTTACAAGAATGAGCATCAAGTAGGGGCCGCTCTTTTCCAGAGTCCTGCCGCGTCTATCCCGCATCCCAATCGCTGGTACATCCCATATTGCCCTGAGCTCCTCGGGCTGCAGTGCAGACGAAGGTCAGTGGGTATCGCTCAGCTAAAAATAGGCTTCGAAGGACTTCTGTGTGCCCCTTGCCCCCCGCCCTGTTCGCCGGGGGACCAGGTCTGAGCTCGGAAAGGAGGCTCGTGTGTGGGGTCCGGGAGCGCGTAGACCCCCGCGCCGTCGCAGTCCACTCGCCCCAGACGACTACAGCCCCCAGCATGCTCAACGGCACCCCCCCTCCCCCGCTCGGCCCGGCGCGCGTGCGCGGTGGCGCTACCGAGCGCTGACTGGGTCCGAGCGGTGGAGCCGCGAGCCGGACGTGTGTTGGCACTGAGGTGGCGAGGATTTGCGGCGGCTGGGCAGCTGGACATCCCGCGCCGGGCAGGTGAGTGCGGAGGGAGAGGTTGCCGGTGACTCCCTGGGTCTATGGAGCCCGGCGCCCACACATGCCCCTCAGGTGGGGTCGCGGGGGCGGCTGTGGACCGACCGACTGACGGACCGACGGCCAGACGGGGCAGACGAGGGAGAGGAGCACCGCCCGCGGGCGGGAGAGCGGCGGGGCCGGACCGCGCAGGTTCCCGCGTGGGTTGGGTCGCCGACCGGGGGCGCCGGGCCACGGCTCTAGCGAGGCGGGCGCGGGGCCTGCGGGGCGGCGGCGGGGCTCGGACCCGCGTGTCGCCGCGCCCCCGCATCCCCGCCCGGGGCGGGGGCGGCCTCCCGGCGCTGACAGCGGGAGAGGGGGCCACCGGCGCCAGAGCCTCGGTGTCTTGGGGGCCCGAGCCCGAATAATACCTCCCCTGAGCAGCTGCGAGCGGTTTTACAGAAACCGCACCTCAGGCGGGGGGAGGGGGAGCGGGGGAGACGGACTGTTTGCTTTTCTTTTCTTTTCTTCGGGCACATTTAAGCTGCGGGCTCTTCCTCAGGTTTAATTTGTGACTTGAAGTTAAAGAGTCAGGTCCAGGGTCAGAACACAGGCTCAGATTCAGGCGGAGATTCGCTGTAATGTGTGTGTTTTAACTTTGGGGAAACTGAGGCATGTATGAGCCGAGATCACTCAGCGGGATTAGGATTGGAATTCCGAAAATTACATTTAGTTTAATGATCCAGAATGCTTTTTATATGGAAGAAGAAAAGATGTTTTAAAGTTTCTTTTCTGTGAAGGGTGACTGTCGTTGGTTCCAGTCTCCTGCTGCACTGAAATTTGTGGTGGGTTACTGGCTTTTTGGGTTTTGGTGGGTTATTAGAGGTGTCCTGAGATATTCTTTACCCTTCTTATTCTTCCTTGGTAAATTCAAGTTCCTAATAAGACTCTGATCCACAAAAACTGAATTTCCAACTTTGACTTCTTTATTTGTAGCTTTTATTTTTTTTAGAAAGATTTTATTTGGGCGCCTGGGTGGCTCAGTTGGTTAGGTGACTGCCTTCAGCTCAGGTCATGATCCTGGAGTCCCGGGATCGAGTCCCACATCGGGCTCCCAGCCTCGTGGGGAGTCCGCTTCTTCCTCTGACCTTCTCTCCTCTCATGCTCTCTCTCACTTTCTCTCTCAAATAAATAAATAAAATCTTTAAAAAAAAAAAAAAAAAGATTTTATTTATTTAGAGAGTGAGCGGGGGGAGGGATGAAGAAAGAGGGAGAGAATCTGAAGCAGACTGCGTCCTCAGCATAGAGCCCTATTTGGGGCTTGACCCCCCCACCCCAAGACCACCGCCTGAGCCGAAACCCAGTCACACGCTTAACTGACTGAGCCACCCAGGTGCCCCTACTTGTAGCTTTTAGTGATTATGTTTGTGCTTAAGTTTGTAGATAACACATACATTTCCTACTTCTTTCCTTTTTTTTTTTTTTAAAGATTTTATTTATTTATTTGACAGAGAGAGAGATCACAAGTAGGCAGAGAGGCAGGCAGAGAGAGAGGGGGAAGCGGGCTCCCCGCTGAGCAGAGAGCCGGATGCGGGGCTCGATCCCGAGACTCAGACACCATGACCTGAGCCGAAGGCAGAGGCTTTAACCCACTGAGCCACCCAGCCCCCCCCCCCACTTCTTTTCTTCCTCATCTTCTTTTCCTTATCTTCCACTTTTCTCTGAACTCTAATCAGTAATTATATCATCTTTGTTTTACATATTCATTTCTATTCTCCATGATTAATTTGTAATTGATTCTAAATGGAAGTCAGTATCTTTCCTGTCTTTCCATTATCCTAGCTATATGTAGGCTTTTTATCATTAATTGTCACAGTACCCTGGGCTTTAGTCCTCTTCCCTGTGTCCCTTTTTAAGCATGGAGATGTGTGATATGGCTAGGAGGAGGGCTTGAGGTATTTCTGTTAATCAGATATGGGTAACAGGTGAACGTGACCCATGACCAGAGCATTAACTTTAGTATATGTGCTGCTGAAGTGAGCATGAGAGCATTAACTTTAAAAGGCCGTGAATAAAAATTACTTAAATATTTTTTTAAAAAGGATGCTAATTTTGTGAATTTGGAAACTTGTCAGATGACAGAAAAGTTGGTGAACTGGAGTAGCACCTCACAGGAATGAATCTGACATGAGGGTGAAATACTGAGAAAGGAACTCAGGAGAGAACCACCTCTCTCTCTCTCTCTCTCTCTCTCAGATATTATTTGAGAGAGAGAGAATCTGAAACAGACACTGCACTGAGTGCAGAGCCCCATGTGGGGCTTGATCCGGTAATTGTGACATCAAAACCTGAGTTGAAACGAAGAGCTGTACGCTCGACTGACTGATCCACTCAGGCACCCCGAGAACCATCTCTTTTATCATACAGCCATCTTTCTGTGCCTGGGGTGGATGCTGGGAACACCTTGTTGGCTTAGGAAGTTAAACAATGTTCTGTGTGTTTGTGTTTTCGGTTTCTCTCTTCCTAGTTCTCAATGAGTTTTGGCAGGAGCCCAGAATCTTGTACATTTGATGATTTAACATTAGTTTTATCTGCTTGTTCTCCAGATTGTCTCTATTTCCTCAGCTGATGACATCAGTAATTTTCCATAGTAGCCATTCATGAGCTCATGCAGACTGTCACAAAGAAGTGGAATAGCACAGAGGGTGGTACCCACAGAAGAAATAAGGATCCTGTTTCTTTGCCATCACATATTACACATAGACTGGGATAGGAAATCCTCACTGAAGCACGAGCTATGTAGGAGGGGTTAGAAAACCAGGGTCCAGGCTTCTGCATACACTATTAGTCATTGATAGCTTTTATTGGATTTCTTCTGTTTGCCACATGCTTTCATTGTCACAGTGAGGTGTAGGTATTATCATTCTCTTTTTATGTGTAAGTTGAAGTACAGAAGTTAAGTGATTTGCCTACAGACATAGTAAGTGACAGGGCCAGAATTCAAATTAAAGCCTATCTGACTCTGCCATCCCTGCTCTTTCTACTGTGCTGTAACACCTTACCAACAAATATGTTCAAATCTTTCTCATTCTTAAAAAAATAAAAAACTTTCCTGTGATCGCATTTCTCCTTCCGACTACTTCCATGTCCCTCCTTTTCCTTTCTTGACTTGTTCTTGAAGAGCAAACACTATTCCCTTCTCTTTCTTTGACTCCTTAGTTCATTGCAGTCTAGCTAGCTTCCACCCTCTACTCTGTGGAAATGATGTTCTCATGAGCTCCACTCAGCTATTTATTGAATGTTTGCTGTACCATCTTCTAGACATATATAAAGAGGCTAAGACATGGTTCTTGCTCTGAGGGAGTTTAGGGACTAATGAAGGAGAAAAAGAATTTCATTCACATCAGTTTGATGTGTTAAACTGCTGACCAAGCAATCTTTGCTCTTGGGAGTTGGAGGAAGAACACTTCACTGAGAAAGTGACATTGGACTGCCAACAGAGAGGAATCCTAAATTGTTGCAGACAGGGCTGTCAGGACTGCATGGTTAGATGTGGACTTTTAGGAGAAGCTGTATCTTGCCTGTGGGAGTTGATACAGTTGAAATATATAGTGTAGGTTTTAGAGTCTAACAGACCTGGGAACTGAGCCTCAATTTGTTTTTTATAATACCTGCTTACAATGTAAGCTGTATGAGAGTAGGGCCTTTATCTTTTTTACCACCTCAACTCTGTCTTCTGGCACAGTGGTAAGTGATCAATAAATATTTGATGAATACCCCATAGGATATTGTATTCAGAACATGAATAGTACTCTCAGTACCCCATGACTGAATGAAGCTTACTGTTAGTGTGGCTTATGAACTGGTTTTGAAGACACCATTGCTTGAATAGTATACATATAATCACCTCTCCTTCTTTTTAAACATTAGGTTCCTTGATGGTCATAATTCATAAATGAGAAGTGACATTTACCTTTTTTTGGTAGACACAGTTAACTGGGTCTTCTAACATTATGCGTCTCTCACAGTTATGAACACATTTCTACTTCTTCTCAATGTGATGCAGATATATGTTTTTTTTTTCCTCTGCTAATGTGAATTGTTTTGGGAAGTTAACTTCTTTGGAATCATTAAATAACTTTGTCAGTAAGAGTAACATTGGAAATGAGATTAAGAGGTGCCTGGCTGGCTCAGTTGGTGGAGCATGCAATGCTTGATCTTGGAATTATAAATTCAGGCCCCATATTGGGTATAGAGATTACTTAAAAATAAAATCTTTTTTTTTTTTTTTTTAAGATTTTATTTATTTATTTGGCAGAGAGAGAACCCAAGTAGGCAGAGAGGCAGGCAGAGAGAGAGGGGGGAAGCAGGCTCCCCGCTGAGCAGAGAACCCGATGCGGGGCTAGATCCCAGGACCCTGAGATCATGACCTGAGCCGAAGGCAGAGGCTTTAACCCACTGAGCCACCCAGGTGCCCCTTAAAAATAAAATCTTAAAAAAAAAAAAAGATTAAAAAAAAAAAGATTGAAAGCTCTAATCAGAAGGCTTACCCTTGGGAAGGGCCTGATTCCCAGTAGGACTACGAGAAGACTTTTTTTTAACAAAATGATGGGAGTATTCCTGGTCCTCTCGTCTCTAGATATCTAGTTAGGCTTCTAGCTAATATTCTAAAGATATGTATCAGCAGTTCATTTCCCTCTTCTTGTGTTTGAGTTTCATTTGTAAATATCCTTAATTTGTGTGACTTGAGTTTAGGGTTAAAGTCCAAATACCACTTTTTTTTTTTCCACATTCAAAGTCTGTGGAGTATAGTAATTAGGAGTACCTACAACAAAGTTCAAATTCTGCTCTACCGCTTTAAACTTTGAAAACTTAATTCAAATGCTGTAACTTCCCAGTGCCTCATTTTGCTCTTTGGTAAAATTGGGATAACTACTACTGCTACCACCAGTCGTAGTAATAGCTAATATTTATTGGGTGTTTATTATGTACTAGGCATTGGTCTAAGAACTTTTCTTATATTACCTCAGTCTTCACAGTCCTCTATATATTATTAGAATTACCCCTACTTAAGGTGAAGAAACAGTCACAGACATGCTAAGCAACTTGTTTAAGGTTACACAAGTAAGTGACAGAGTCAGGATTTGAACCTGAGTAATCAGACTCTAGAGTTTGTGCTCATAACCTTCTACTTCATAGGGTTATTTTGAAGATTACATAACATAATCTATGTCTGTGACAGGCTGTCAGTAAGTGTTGGCTACTATAGTTAGCTTTGAGTTTACAAAGCTTTTCACATACATTTTCTTATTTGGTTGCCACAAGTACAACAAGGTGTTGTTGCAACCATCACTGTTTTACAGATAGGAACTGAGGCAGAGTTTGGTAACTTGCCCAAGGTTCATACAGCAAGCGTGGGGGGACTACCTTGGCTTTGCTCCTCCTTCACACCTGATTCTTTTTTTTTTTTTAACTTTTTATTAACATATAATGTATTATTTGCCCCAGGGTACATGTCTGTGAATCCTCACACTTTACACATCTCCCAGCACTTACCATAGCACATACCCTCCCCAATGTCCATAACCCAGTCACCCTATCCCTACCCCCCCCACCCCCCAGCCACCCTCAGTTTGTTTCGTGAGTTTAGGAGTATCTTATGGTTTGTCTCCTTCCTGATCCCATCTCATACCTGATTCTTATGTAGGATTTGAGGCATCACATTTTGAGAGAGTTTAGTGTACATAAGTTGTTTTGGCCTGCTCAGTCTAGGTTTTTCTGGGAATAGCAACTCAGTTTTGCTTTGAGGAAACAGTCCATCCCTGACCTAGTAAATGGTGGGCACATGACCAGGTTAGACCAATAGATGTTAGGCAAATAGATGTGTTCCTCCTTTAATTTTTTTTAAAGATTTTATTTATTTTTATTTTTTAAAGATTTTATTTATTTATTTGACAGAGACAGAGAGACAGTGAGAGAGGGAATACAAGCAGGGAAAGTGGGAGAAGCAGCCTTCCTGCCCAGCAGGGAGCCCAATGTGGGGCTCGATCCCAGGATGCTAGGATCATGACCTGAGCTGAAGGCAGACGCTCAACGACTGAGTCACCCAGGTGCCTCTATTTATTTATTTTATTTATTTGACAGAGAGAAAGAGATCACAAGTAGGCAGAGAGGCAGGCAGAGGGAGAGGGGGAAGCAGGCTCCCCGCTGAGCAGAGAGCCCGATGCGGGGCTGGATCCCAGGACCCTGAGATCATGACCTGAGCCGAAGGCAGAGGCTTTAACCCACTGAGCCACCCAGGCGCCCTCCTCCTTGAATTTGAATCTTAGGTTGAATGACACGGTGACAGACCTCCTTCATCACAATCATGGATTACTTCCTAATATGTGGATACTGGAGCTGCTTTGTATTTGTTTCCAAAGACCTGATTTTTTAGTTTTTCCTCAGTTCTGTGCCCTACCTCTTATCTTTCCAATAAATCCTATATTACATAATATAAGTTACCCAAAGTCAATTTTTCTGGCTGGCATTTGAGACTCCCTTTATTTACTGTTACATGACATAAGGCCATGTCACTTAGAAGAGAGTTAAAACAACTGGTTAACTTGAAGAGAAGAGAAATATGAGAGAAGACTTGAAGGTTTTCATCTTCAGACATCTGAAGCATGTAGTGTACAGTGTGTCCCTAAAAAGAATAAAGAGTAGACATTACTAGAAAACAGATTTTTATACTAATTAAAATCTAAGAGCAGGACTGTTCAAGGATGGACAGGCCATCTTGGTCTGTGGAGGTAGATAAATACACTAAAATTGTTCAGGCCAAAGTTCCTGGCTGGCTTTGTCAGTAGAGCATTCAACGCTTGACCTCAGGGTGGTGAGTTCAAGCCCCATGTTGGGTGTAGAGCTTACTTAAATAAATGAATAAGTAAGTAAATACATATAAAAAAAATAAAATAGTTCCAGCCAAGACAAGATGGTTGCTTGGGAAGAGTATGGGTTTAATAATCTAATGGGTAGTTGTACTAAATGACCTATAAAGTTCCCTTCAGTTCTGAAATCTGTGTCTCCAGACTCTGAGACCTAGAGATCAGTCTAGAACAAACTATTCTTGCCTTTCCCTACTCTGCCACCTTGGTCTCCTCTGTTCCTACCTCACTACAGCTATCTGCTGCTCTTTGCTCTGCCCCAGACCTCTGCTTCACTCAGCCCCTCACTTTCTTCAGGTCTCGGCTCAGATTCCACCTTCTCATTGAGCCTTCCCCGAGCCCCTCATTTATTATTTTTTTATAAAGATTTTATTTATTTGAGACACACACACACACACACACACACACAAACACGGAGAAGGGGCAGGGGGAGGGGCAGAGGGAAAGGGAAAAGCAGGCTCCCCACTGAGCAGGGAGTCCAACGTGGGGGCTCAATCCTTGGACTCTGGGATCATGACCTGAGCTGAAGGCAGACACTTAATTGACTGAGCCGCCCAGGCGCTCCTGAACCCCTCATTTAAAATAGCCACTTTCTGAAACTGCCTATCCCTTTTCCTGTTTCATTTTACTCTGTAGCACTAATCACCTGGCATACAATATAGCATCTTATTTATTTTTTTAATTACTTGTTTCCCCTTGGGAATGCCAGATGCTAGAAGAAAAGGGATTTTTATCTGTTTTGAGCACTGTTGTATCCTTATCACTTTAGAACAGTGTCTGGCACATAGTAGACACTCAGTAAATGTATGTTGAGTGAGTGACTATTTCCTCAACACAAAATCACCATTGGGTCTGCTTTGTGTTCTGGGCATGCACCTCATTCTTTCAACTTCGGATCTTTTTCAGTTGCTTTCCTTACTCTCTGGTGTCTTTTTCTTCTCTTTGGATCACAGCACTTTAGGACTAGAAGTCTGAGATCATCCCTTTCATAAGGACTAGAGATCCCAATATCATACAGCTCATTAATGACAGAAATGGAGGGAGGGTGGTGATTGACAGTTAATCTTGTCAAACTGTAGTGCTTGGGTCAGGCCCTTTTAGCGCCTAGTACAATGTATACATGTCCCTCAATGAGTTATTAAGCCAATAAGTAAATATCTGTCTCTTTTATGAAGACTTTTCCATTATCAACCTGTAGTTCTCTATTTCTTTGAACTTTGATTAATATTTGTGGTTTATTCTCTTATTTTTAACTGGCCTTGTGTTTGTCATTTCATGTGTGTATATTTGCCTGGTCAATGGAATTGTAATCCCATGGACAGAGACCAGATGTATCCACTATAAAACCCAGTCCTGGGAGGCAGTATAATAGTGAAATACTATGTAGTAGAATTTTCTGTGATGATGGAAGTGTTTTTGTGTGATTGTTAACATTTTCTTGATGCGGTATGTGTGTGAGTGAGAGAAAGAGATTAATCACAGGAGGGGGAGGGGCAGAGAAAAAGGAAGAAAGAATCTCAGGCTGACTTCATACTCAGCATAGAGCCCAAAGTGGGCCTCAATCTCATGACCCCAAAATGACCTGAGCTGAAATCAAGAGTCAGACGCTCAACCAACTGCACTACCTAGGCACCCCTATTTTTTTTTTTTTTTTTTTATAATCTCTATAGCCAGCTTGTGGCTCGAACTCATGACCCCAAGATCAGGTGTCATGTGCTCCTCCAACTGAGCCAGCCAGGTGCCCCTGGGCATTCATTTCTTTATTCATTTGTTAATTGTCCAGCTTTTCCACAATGAGTATCTATGACTTTTATAACCAGAAAATATATTAGTGGATTCGTGTGAGTGGTTTTTTTGTACGTGTATGTGTTTGGTTTATTTTTGTTTTGAGATTCAAGAATAGGTAGAAAATGCTATAGGCAAATAGGATAGTAAACTTTGGAAGTGAGTTAAAGTTCATTTTTTAAATAAATGTATATCACAGAATGGAAATATATTTAATTTTATGAGGTATGTATATTCTTTAAAATTGCTACAACTTTTATTTTTATAAATTGTATTTTCTTTTCACATTGATATACATAATACAAACACATATTCATCCATATTGAGAAGAACCATGTGCTTGGGGGAAAAGTTACAGGAAAATTTTACTAATCTATGTAAACCATTAGGAAAAGCACAAGTATTTTAACAACACAAGATACTGCATTTAGAAACTGGAAAGTACAAACTAAAATATATTAACTATACAACATTTAAGAGGTGAATCTAGAAGCTTACTGATACAACAAAAAAATTCCAAATTACTTTGTCGTCGTCGTTGTTTTTTAAAGATTTTACTTATTTGACAGAGAGAGAGACAGCGAGAGAGGGAACACAAGCAGGAGGAGTGAGAGGGAGAAGCAGGCTTCCCGCTAACCAGGGAGCCCAATGCAGGGCTCTATCCCAGGACCCTGGGATCATGACCTGAGCTGAAGGCAGACGCTTAAGAATGGAGCCACCCAGGCACCCCAAATTACTTTGATAAAATGAACAATTAAGATCTAATGGAGGGACCTGGAGTTTATAGATTTACTTGGCCACTGTGGCCAGAAAGACCAACAAATGCATGAGGCATTGTTCAGAAATGTTTTGGAAACAAAACAGAAAATACAATTCCATCCTTTATTTTAAACTGAGATGGCTCTGAGTACTTTGTGCTTTTCTGGTAGAATATAGATTCGTTTAGCTTCTAGAAGGACAAGTAATAAGCATGAGAGCCCTTATCACTACCTAGCATTATATATAAATTACTGCGTAATTTATTAAATTACATTAATTGTTATTTGACATTTTTTGGGTTCATTTGGCTGTCTCTCTACCTACTAGGCTAAAAACATTACAAGGCAGGGATTTTGTTTTGTTCACTGTTCTTTTCCAGAGTCTAAAATGGAGTCTGACCCAGAGTAAGCACTCATTATGTTAAATGAAAGAATGATGCCTGCCATGCGAGGTTACAGTAAAAAGATGAGGTCCTGTCAGTTTGAAAAGTAAAGGGTTGGGAGGAAACTGACTGGAATTTACAGTGGCATTATATTAATAATAGCTGAATGTATTACCAGTTCTTTATCTGTTGCCATGTAACAGTCACCCCAGAACTTAGTGGCTCAAAACAACAATCTTTTTTTTTTTTTTTTTTTTTAAGATTTTATTTATTTAGGGTTGTCTGAGTGGCTCAGTCCTTAAGCATCTACTTTTAGCTCAGGTCATAATCCCAGCGTCTTGGGATCTAGCCCCACATCGGCTTCTCCCTCTCCCCCTATGCTTGTGTTCCCTCTCTCGTTATCTCTCTCAAAAAAATAAAATCTTTAAAAAAAAATATTTATTTATTTAAAAGAGAGAGCACAAGCCAGGGAGAGGGAGAGGGACAAGCAGACTCCCCGCTGACCAGGGAGCCCATCGCGGGACTCAATCCCAGGACCGTGGGATCATGATCTGAGCCAAAGGCAGACGCTTGACGAACAGAGCCACCAAAGCACCCTGATTTTTTTTTTTAAGATTTTATTTTTTATTTATTTATTTTTTAAAGATTTTATTTATTTATTTGACAGAGAGGAGAGAGATCACAAGTAGGCAGAGAGGCAGGCAGAGAGAAAGGGGGAAGCAGGCTCCCCGCTGAGCAGAGAGCCCTACGCGGGGCTCGATCCCAGGACCCCGAGATCATGACCCAAGCCGAAGGCAGAGGCCTCAACCCACTGAGCCACCCAGGCGCCCCTTAAGATTTTATTTTTAAGTAATCTTAAAACTGGCTCAGTTGATAGAGCATGCTATTCTTGATCTCAGGGTCAAGAGTTCTAGCCACACATTGGGCATAGAGCCTACTTAAAAAAAAGTAGAGCATATGGGATAGGTTATATTGTTGTGGTCCATCTTTGGAAAATATTTTCTCTATGCTAAGTATGTGTAACTGTGGTAGGGTTTCTAAGTACTTGCTCTGTACTTTAATCTGTAGCCAGTATATATTGTAATTTACTTGATAGGGAAACTGAGGCTATGAGAGATTAAATATTTTACCCAAAGGTCATACAGCAGAACAAGTTGTCAAAACTAGGACTTCTTGCTCCCATTGTACCATGTATAAATAAGGTGAACATAGATTTCTTCACCAAATCCAAAAAGTCTAAGGAAGGTATATTCATGTCACTTGGCAAACATGTATTGAATCCCTATTAAGTACTAAATGGTAAAGAGGATTCAGGCTTTAAGGAGCTTCCATGTTATTAGAGTTAAGGTAGACACAGCTAGTTAAAAATGAGAGAAACGTAACTATGTGGCATTGGGCAGATGGGTACAAGTAAATGTTGAGAGGACTACAGAAAACTTCACAGAAGTGGTATTTGAGCCAAGCACTGAAAGATGGATAGAATCAGGACATTCAGAAATGGGAGGTGGCCTTTGAAGCAGGAAACAATATGAATAAAGATCTGGAGACATGTTGAGATGGCAATGAGTGGTCCAGGTGGCTGAACATAGGGTACGTGCAGAGAAAATAGGAGCTGACTCAGAAGGTAGATGGGGGCCACTGAAGAAGATGAGGGAACCCTGTAATTAGAGCTGTGCTTCAACAGAGATTAATCCAGAGTTTATTTAACATGAATGGAAAGAGTCTGGAGAAACAGAAACCTGTCAGGAGATTTACCATAGCCCAGAAAAGTGTCAGTGAGGATCTGGATTAAGGCAGTGGAGATAGAGATGCTTAGAGATACTTTTAAACATAAAATCAATAGACTTCGCAACTGATTCAGTATGAAAATAAGACAAAAGTAAGAGAGAAATTACCCTAAAAAGCTTAGAATCTGAGAGTCTTAGAAGAAATAGGAAAATCAAAAAGAATCATCTAGGATAGAGTAAACATAGATTCATTTGAGAAAAATAGATTTCGGTATGTAATGGATTAAGTCAGTTGAAGCCATCCAACAGGAAGTTGGAAATCTCAGGAGTGTTTCCATAGCTAGAGGTGGAGATTTGTGGCATATCTGTAGAGCAGTAATAGCTAAATCCCCCTTAGGAACAGGGACAGATTCCCAAGTAGGAATCCATTAGGAGTGAATTGAAAAAGAGAAGCCTGATTTGGGGAATGTCTTTTTGGGGGGTTAGGGGGAAGAAGAGGAGTCAGCGAAGAAGCAGTTAAGTAGAGAAGGAAAACCAGTGTGGTCAGTGCTTTCAGAGTCATAGAACAGTTTCAAGAAACCCAGGTAAGTCAGCAGTCAAATGCTTCGAGGAGTTTAAGGAAATGAAGCCAAAGGGAGAGGATTCCATATGGTGACAAGGAAACCACTGGAGACTTCAGAAAGTCTGGGTGCAAAGGGAGGAAGCTAGGCCGGAAAAAGCCTAAGGAGCGAGTTGACTGAGGAGGCATGGTTGCAGGATTCGACTCTGCTTTTGAAAATGTGAAGAGCAGAGGAAGAAGAGCTGGAAAGATAGGAGGTTTGAGTGGGTCCAAGTGGGTTTGTTTGGGTTCGTTGTAATTAAGGATGCGGGCGATCTGAGCATGGGCACTGCACTTGAAGCCAGAGGAGAGGAAGCTGGAGATGCAGTCAGGGAAATGGTGGAAGGCTATTATTGGTGGAGGACTTACCCTGCGAAGGAAGGGAGGCTACTTCTTCCTCTGAGAGGAAGTTGGAAAGATAAACTGTGAAAAGCTGGGGCAGTTTCGACAGGAGGAGGAGAAAGTTGAGGAAACCTAAGCTAAAGGACCTCGGCTTCATTAAGGTAGAAACCAGGTCATTAGCTGGGAGGGAGTAAGTGGCAGCAGAGAACAGTTGGGGGTCTGAAGAAATAGGGGGAAAATTTGAATGTAGCACTGAAGGAAACATGATAGAAAGTCATTTAGAGAAGAATGGAAGTCCAGCTGAGCAACAGTGAAGATAAATAGCATGGAGCTTGTTTCCTGACTTTGTCCTGGAGTAACTAACGTGAGCTAAGAGAGCAGTGAGCAGTGAGAACTTACCTGGGGCTGGACAAGGCAAGAATTTCAGTGGTTAGTTCAAAATGATTGTGTAATTCCTACAGTGTAGAAGTTTTCACTGTGTGGGCCTGATTAAATCAGCAGTATTATGTATGAAATATAACCAAAAACAGTAGATTATCTAATGGAAGGTAGGTCCACAAAAAAAGAATAAAGAAAAAAAATAAATGTATGGTCTGCCTAACCCCAAGGTTACAACAGCAGGAGGACAACTTCTGATAACATCTCTCCTGTGATTTCTGTTGGTAATGATGTTGGGCTGAGTGTGATCCAGTTTGCCTGTTCTCATGTTTTTCCCAAGTTTTTGATTCAATTTTATGTTGGAATAGTGGAAATAGGAGACTTTTAGCTTCTGGTCTAGCTGTGTCTCGTGCTCACAGTTTGGCTTTAAATTAAGTCTTTTTACTTCTTTGGCCTGTTTCTTTTTGGGGGGGTGGGGGAAGAAAACAAGAGGGACATACTCAAAAGATCCTTCTAACTGTGTCGTTCCTGACTCTGTCATTCATGGCTGTGCTAAGTGCCTTTTCGGTATAGCTGGTATTGAAGAAGCTAATGATCTCTATAGGTGCAGGTCTGTTACAGAAATTCGTTGGCTCCTCTAATATGGGAATTTTCTCCTGATTTATCTGCTTAATTGGTCTGCAAAAATTGTGTTTCTTAATCCAGCTGCTTGTGTTGTGTTTTAACTGGGTCTCCACTGGGCTCCATACCCCAAGCCAAGGTATTTTGTTCTCACACACCCACAAGTCACTTCATGGCCTTCCCTGGAGATTGTGCTGCACAGTTGCCAGTGACAGCTGTGCTGGTCAGTGTGAGATAGAAGATCAGCTTAGCACTCAGTCCTGACTCAGTGTGTGATATGGGTGAGATGCTTACCCCTGAGCCCTGGTTTTCTACCAGTATGATAAACAGTCAATAAATACATTATTCCTTCTTTAATTGGTACCTCCCTTCTAATACCTTCATCTACTCACTGCCACAGAGTAAGTAGGAGTGGATTACCATACTTCAGAGTTATTATGTAGGTATTTTTGTATCTGCAAATGAGAAATTCCCAGTAATTATTTAAATGGTCTGGCCAAATAAATGACTTAAAGATAAAGTAGTTTGTTGACCTCTGTAGTTTAACTATATGAGGAATAGGGACTTTGTTAACTATCTTTCTTGTTCCTTTTAAGTGCCATAATCTCCTAAGTTAGCATAACACTTTAAATATAAATTTCTCAGGGGCCTTTTTTGATGGCCCTCAAGGAGCTTTATTTCCTCAAAAAGTCGCATCACTGTTTTTCAAAGCTACTCAAGTTGCAGTTGCAGTTGGCTAACCATTATTCATTTTGCTCCTGAAGGGGTTGTTGCCCACCACGTTTAGTAGTGGTACTGACAGAAGGTCTGTGTAGTACCTTGCTTTTGCTTTCTCTGTCATCATCTGGATACTGCCAGGCTGTAAGTCTTAGGTGAATGCTCCTGGAAGGGACTCAGGGAAGTGACTGGACTGCCTCAGATGATTATTTTATGGAAAGACCTAGAGTGGCTGAGCATGGGTCATAAGTCTGCACAGGAGAGCTGCATTTAACAAACTGCTGTGCTGGATTCTGGAGTGAGGTTCCTGTTTCCCTGCTCTGTGTTTCCACAGTCTGTGCTCTGCTTTGCACAGTCACACCTGTTGCCTAAAGGAGCACCCTCTCTCTCTGGTCACAAAGAAAATATTGACTCAGGGATGGGAAAGCAGTCCCACTTGTAAGCCTGTGGGCACAGGCTAAGTCTTGATTACTGGAGTCACCACTCATCTGCTGATGGCAGTTTGGAGGAAGGCAGTTAAGGAGTGTAGATGATATAGTAGGTTTTCACTTCAGATGTCTTTGGCACTAAGGGAGATAAAGGGTGAAGTCATACGCCACGGGACAAGTGGGGGGAGGAGCAGAGAGAGAGAGAGAAAATCCCAAGCAGACTCCCTGCTGAACACAGAGCCTGACATAGGGCTCAGTCTCACAACCCTTGAGATCATGACCTGAGCTGAAATAATGTTAGGCTTAACCGACTGAGCCACACAGGCGCCCATACACATGTTTTCAACAAGAATGACTGGATGACAGGAGTGGGGAGCCAGTTTAAAAGAAGCACCACCAGCTGCCTTATCATGGTGTTTGGTGGGGCCCAAGTTTCAGTACTTTGCTTTACATACTGCTGAGTACTTGTTTCATTTAGCAACATGCTTTGAGAGAAAGCAGAGGGTTCCAGGGTCCGAGAGAAGCAAGTTCTGGCTGGAGCACAGAGCATGTGCTGAGGGCGAGTGAGAGGTAGGTGTTGAAAAACGAGGCTGGAATGGTGAGCGGGGACCACTAAGTCATGCAGGGTCTTGTATGCCAAATTAACAAACTTGGACTTTTTCCTGAAGTCAGGAGGAAGAAAAAAATGTTTTATTTATTTGTTTTTAAAAGATTTATTTATTTTCAGGGGAGCAGAGGGAGAAGGAGAGATAGAGTCTCAAGCAGACTCTGTGCTGAGCGCTGAGCCCAACTTATGGCTCAGTCTCATAACCCTGAGATCATGACCTGAGCCAAAACCAAGGGTTGGATGCTTAACCAACTGCACTACCCAGGTGCCCCAGAAAAAAAGGTTTTAAAAGGAAGGCAATGACCCGTTGCATTTTAAAGATTTATTTGTTATAGAGAGAGGGAGCGAACAAGAGCAAGCAAGCAGGGGGAGGGGTAGAGGGAGAGGGAGAAAGAATCTCCAGCACACTCCCTGCTGAGAGTGGAGCCCGAGGCAGGGCTTGATCCCAGGACCCTGAGATCATGACTTAAGCTGAAGTCAAGAGTCAGATGCTCAACCGACTGAGCCATCTAGGCACCCCTCATCAGTTGCATTTTAAAAGGATTTCCCTGGCTGCAGAATAGAGAATAGATGGGGTGTGGGGTGCAGGGGACAAGACTGGAGGCAGAGATCCCAGTTGAAAGACTTGTAAAAACCATGATGGTGAGAAATGATGACAGCCCCAACTGGGAAATAGCAAAGATTGGAGAGAAAAGGGAAGTTTGAAAAAACATTTGGAAAGGCCTAAGAGTTGAGGGGTGGAGGTGGGAAGATGAAGGAGAATCTGTTAACCACGAGGCCCAATTCTGGCTGGAGAAGGTGGTAGATAGGTTGTAATGCCAGTCTCCTGAGATAGGGACCACTGGAGGAGGGCAGGGTTCACAGTGATTTAATTTGAGAGCATAGTATTTCCAGGAAATGGAGGAGTGGCTCAGTGGGCAGTTGGATGTGTCAGCCTGAAGTTTGGAGAGAAATATGTTGTGGAGATAGAAATTGGATCATCTGCCTGTAGGTATAAATTGAAACCATGAGAGTCAGTGAGAGTGCAGGGAACTGGAGGAGGATCCAGGATAGAACATTAAGGCATTTTAAGAACCAGCAGGGGAGGAACTGGGAAAAGAGACTCAGGAGGAGCAGCCAGCAAGGCAGGAGGAGAACCAAAGGGTCACGACCCTTGCACACTCGTATGATAAGAACTAGGGTGTTGTTGCTAGATCTAATGAACATCTGGTATGGATTGGCCTTTAGTAGACCAGGCATGTGCTGAGGGTACTAATAAAGCAGAGACATAAAATACAAAGAAGTGGAGAGAAGTGGGTATTAGACATTTCATGGAAACATAGCAAAAGTCATCTTGGAAAAAATCTAAATGTTGTTGGACTTCCTCAAACTCATTTTTATTTTTATAATGATTAAATAGGGGGAGCACCTAATCTTTCTTAATATCCTAAGGCTTTCTGAAGGTTTTTAAATTTTTTTTCATGCTTGACTTTGTTTGAATAGGTAATGCATTCAAATACTTCAAAATTCAAAAGGTACAAAAGTATATTAGGTAAAAAGTCTCTTTGCCACCCAGTTACTCTCACATGCAGCCTTCCAAATTTTATGTGAAAACTTCCCCTTCTTTGTGCAAATGTTTACTGTTCTCACTGTTTTGCTCCTTGCTTTTTTCACTTAGCAATATATCTTGGAGATCATTCTGTATCAGCACATTAATAACTGACCCATTGTTTTTGACACCTGCACACCTGTTCCATTATATAGATGTTGTGTAACTTATATAAGTTCCCTACCAGTGGATATTGAGGTTTTCTAATATTTTGCCATTACAAACAATGCTGTAGGGAGTGTCTTTCTACAGGAGTCATTTTGCTGAAGTGTAGGATAAATTTCCAGAAGTGGGAATGGCTTGACAAAAGGACCTCTAAAGATGATTTTTCCCCCAAAAGATTTTATTTATTTATTTGACAGAGAGCACAAGTAGGGGGAATGGCAGGGAACCCAATGTGGGGCTGGATCCCAGGAGCCTATGGATCATGACCTGAGCTGAAGGCAAACGCTTAATGACGGAGCCACCCAGATGCCCGAGGACCTCTAAAGGTTTTAATCCAACTCTGCTTATTAGAGTTCCTGGCATTTGGCAGGCCTACAGTGAATGGTAGCTATTATTAAGATAAATATGTCATGGATAGATGTGTTATAGATAGTATATTAAATATGTTTTATGCTATGTTATAGATAAACAGGAAGAGGGGCACCTGACAAAAACCTAAGGTAGGGGGCGTGTTAGAGAAGGCTTCCTCAAGGAGGAAATGCCTGGGCCGAACCTGGAGAATGAGAAGTCAGGTAAAGTGGAGGGCCTTACAACCAGAAGGAGCCCAGCACGGAAACTTACAAAGGAGCATATTGTACATGGGGATCTTACAGGAGTATGGTATGCCCTCCTCATACAGTCAACACCTGCCGTGGGTCAAGCTCTAGGCTAGGTACCACATATAGGGCAGATGTGTACATACATAAATTACGGTACAGTATAAAATAAATAGTAGGAGCACGTACAATGATTAGTTTTATCAGAGAAGGGAGGTAGGGGGCATGGAAGTTGGAAGGGGAAGGTGTTCCAGGAGGTCACATCTGAACTAGAATTTGAAAGAATGGTCAAAGGGTGGTTTAGCCCATTGGTTCTCAAAGTGTGTTCCCTGGACCATAGCATCAACATCACCTGGGAGCTTGTAAGAAAGAAATCAGTCTCATTCTACTCAGACCTTCAGATTCAAAAATTCAGCTTTTTAGGGGGCACCTGCCTGGCTTAGTAGAGCATGCAGTTCTTGATCTTGGGGTTGTAAGTACAAGCCCCACGCTGGGTATAGAGATTACTTAAAAATAAAATCTTGGGGCTCTGGGTGGCTCAGTTGTTAAGTGTCTGCCTTCGGCTCAGGTCATGATCCCAGGGTCCTGGGATCGAGACCTGCATTGGGCTCCCTGCTCCTCAGGAAACCTGTTCTCCCTCTCCCACTCCCCCTGCTTGTGTTCCCTCTCTCACTGTGTGTGTGTGTCTCTCTCTCTCAAAAATAAATAAAATCTTAAAAAAAAAAATCTTAGGGTGCCTGGGTGGTTCCCATCGTTAAGCATCTGCCTTCAGCTCAGGTCATGATCTCCAGATCCTGGCATCGAGCTCCACGTCAGGCTCCCAGCTCAGCGGGGAGTCTGCTGCTGCCTCTCCCTCTGCCTCTCTCTCGCAAATGAATAAATAAAATCTTCCAAAAAATAAAAATCTTTATTTTTTTATTTTTTTAAAGATTTTATTTATTCATTTGAAAGGGAGAGAGACAGAGCACAAGCAGGGGGGAGGCAGAGGGAGCCTGACATGGGGCTTGATTCTAGGACGTGGAGATCATGACCTGAGCTGAAGGCAGATGTTCAACCATCTGAGCCACCCAGGCGACCCAAAAATCTTTGAAAAAAAAAAAGAGAAAAAATCAGCTTTTTGGGTTTTAAAAAGTCCTCCAGATGATGATTATGATATACTCCACAGTTTGAGAACCCCGGGTTGAGATTATTTAAGGGAAAGGGAACAACATTGTAAAGTTAGGGAGCCATAAACTCCACGATATTGTTGAAATGTAGCTTGTATTTTTAAAAAAGTAGTTATATACAAATCTAAAGAAATGAGATACATAAAACTTTTGTGTTATATAATCAGCTGAAATCCCTTATCTTGAAATTTTAGTAAAATGGATGCAAGCCCTATAAACCCACATTATGTGAAAATTCCAGCACCCTCCCCCTATATTTTTCAAATTTAACTCATTTAGTCCTCATAACATCTCTGTACCGTAGGAATTATTATCCCTACTTTTAGACCTTTTATTTGGTTTTCCTTCAAACCACATCCAAGGCTCTTACAAGTAGGGCAGGCTTTACTGAAAATAGGGGACGGCAAAGGGATTTTACCCTGCAACAACACAACTTCAGTTGGGTTTTGGATTGTCCTTTCCTGAAGAGGCATTCTGTCCTCACCCTCCAGACCTTTCCACGCCCAGGCATACTGAGTGTTAATGTCTCATAGGTCACTTTGTTCCAAAGGATGCAGCTCTTCACCTTGGTTTTGGACTTCTCTTCCCCTCCTTTTTATGGTCCAGGCCACTTCTAGTTCTGTT
Source organism: Potos flavus (assembly GCA_028534135.1). Taxonomy (NCBI): domain Eukaryota; kingdom Metazoa; phylum Chordata; class Mammalia; order Carnivora; family Procyonidae; genus Potos; species Potos flavus. Next base: position 6,427,577 of record CM052897.1, on the reverse strand, counting down.
CTCCCCTGCCTCCAAATTTCTATTCATTTCTTTTGCTAGGCAATTGATAGATCTCTTCTTTCTTTTATGCCTTTAAGGTTTACCTTCCACCTTTAAGGAGCTTATCAAAGTATTTTCCAAAACAAAGATAAAACCCCTCTCCGGGAAGCATTCTGGAGCCAACTATTAAAATAGTAATTCCTCACTGTGCTATAATGATAATATTGTAAAATTTTAAGTGTAGGGGTCATTGGGTTAATTACCTTGCTTCAAATGGCACCATATTAAACTCTAATATCAATAATCTGGTTATTAACCTAATCTCATCCTTTGATTTCTTTTTATAAAGCTGACACTTTAAAGTAGAAAAAGCAGATTTTCAAAAATCCAAATCCTCTCCCAAATGAGACAGATTCATTAATTTCATTTAAAATTTTTTCAGAGGGAGAGTTCCTCACATTATTTTTAATGCAGATGTTGCTCCTAGGTGCTTAAATGTATCAACAGATGACTAGTCAGTTACAGACTATATCACTATAAAAACTGCACGGTTACTGGGGAAAATGCTGATTATTTAGTTCAGTAGAGAAAAATATTTTAAAATCTATAATGTTAGATTATATATATAGGGAAAAGCCAAAAGAGAAGATAGAAGGGAAGAAAATGATTTGTTGAGGTGGCAGACTTATGGCAGAATTTTTTAAAATTTTGATTTCCATTAATGTTGCATAAGTACAAAACTCAGAGAAGAGTGCAGAACTTCCCTTCCCATGAGAAGCCCAAAAACCGTGTCTATACCCCAGATATTTTCCTCTGACCTGAAGCTCAGATTTATCCTGCTACCGTTTATCATTTGTGTTTGTATCTTACTGTGTTCTCAGTGGAAAAGAATGATATTGTTCAAAATGCCCAGAGGTGTTGGAAAGAAGTGCTCCAGAGCCTTGGGCTCTAATCCCACCTGACCCCAGCTCAGGTTGTGGTGCCTGAACTGTGGAGAAAATTCAGGGTATAGGGAAATATCTCTGTAAAAGTTTTGGTTGTGGAAATAGCAGTTTTCCTTTACAGCTTATCTTGAAAATTGCTGTACTTTTCTAGTTTCCTGGTTTATAAGCATCTTTTCTCCTTTAAACTGCTTTCAGTGGCTTTGCCTTTGGAAAGTGTTGCACTTGAATGTAATAGAAAGCTAGGCAGCCCCAAGTGAAGTCAGACACCTGGGGATTTGGTTTAGCCTTCAAAACAAAACGACAAAAAACCTGGTGTCTTGGAAATATGAATTTTAAACTATTGTCAGTTTTTCCAGTGATTACTTAGATTATTGGGGGGAAACTTACTACAGTAAGTTGAAAGATGACAGACTTTACCTTTTAGGGAGTTCCTAACTTCGCAGGTTGCTAAAATGCTAAGATGTCAAATTCATGCTGAGTGGTGTTAGTAAAGTGTTAGTTACAAATGAGAGGGAAAGGGATCGTTTTCACAGTTATAGATAAGCTATTTCTAATAGTTTGCATCTTTTTTTCGCTTTTGCTTTTTATGGTTTTGTGTAAACATTAAATCCCTGCAGAGTTGGATACTTGAGGTAATAAGTAGTATTTCTGTTGGAGGAAGAGGAAGGCAAGATTTAGAGAATCTGCATACCTGCTGTAAAATCAGAGCTCATGGAGGACACTTCCTTAGTCCTCAGGGTTCCACTGTACGAAACTGTAATTTTTAAAATTGAGATATAGTTCATGCACCATAAAAGTCACTTTTTTTTTTAAGAATTTAATTTTTAAGTAATTTCTACGTGCTGCAGCATGGAGCTTGAACTCACAACCCTGAGACCAAGTCACATGCTTCACCTACTGAGCCAGCCAGGTGCCCTAAATGTCACCCTTCTAAACTTTCCAATTCAGAGGTTTTTAGTATATTCACTGTGACGTGCAACCATCGCTGTTGTCTAATTCCAGAATATTTTCATCACCCCCAAAAGAAAACCCACAGCCATTAGCAGTCCCTCCCATTACTCCCTCCCTCCAGCCCCTGGCAACCACTAATCTACTTACTATCTCTATGGATTTGCCTATACTGGGCATTTTATATAAATGGAATCATACAGTACATGGTCTTTTGTGACTGGTGACTGGATTATTTCACTGAGCATGTTTTCAAGTTTCATGTTGTAGCCTATATCAGTACTTCATTTCTTTTTATGGCTGAGTAATATTCCATTGCATGGATATATCCATTTTGTTTGTCCGTGCATCTGTTGATGGACACTTGGATTATTTCCACTTTTGGCTGTTATAAATAATGTTGCTATGAATATTCAGGTACAAGTTTTTAGGTGATAAAATTATTAAGCAATACCTCTGTATTTTTTCAAAAAAGAAAACATTAAAAATCAAGACCAATAAGCGCCATCCATACTCCTACCACCTAACCCAGCAATGTTTATTTTTGTAGTACCTTCAACGTGTAGGTATTGTATTTTAAATGGGTGAAATCATGTACTATATTTATGCTGATGACTCCACTTTTCTGTTCTCTCTACAACTCACTCCAGTTGGACTTTCACCTTCACCATTAAAATTTAAAACTCTTCTACAGATTACCAAAAACCTCCAGCTTGCAGAACCAGCAACCCATTCTCTGTCCTCATACCACTTGACCTCTAGGTAGTACATGGCACTGATGATCTCTTCTTCCTCCTCCTCCTGATTTCTATAGCACTACACACTACTAGTGTTCCTTCTATTACACTGGCCACCCCTCAAATTTTATTTCCTGTTCCTTTTCCTGCCTAACCTCTCAGTATTCGAATGTTCCAAGATTTGGTTCTAGGCCCCCTATTCTGCATTCTCTCCTTGGCCATAATATCTAGTCCTAATGATTCCCAGATGTAGTTCTGACTTCTGTGAACTTTATATTCATATATACAGTTGTCTACTTGACATCTCCACTTGAAGTCTAATAGGCATCCCAACTTAGCATGACCGAAGCAGATCTCTTGATTCCTGACCCTGAAACTTGCTCTCCCTTGAGTCTTCCCTCATATTCGTTAATAGGACCTACACAAAACCCAGAAGTCCTCATTGATTTCTTTCTTTATTCTTTATTTCTGTTATCTTCCTCTGCACCTTCAGATTATATCCAGAATCTACTTACTTGTCACCACCTCAACTACTTTAGTTGGAGATACTGTCTCTCACCTGGACAACTATAATACCGTCCATCCTTAACCCATCTGTAGTTCATTCTTCACACAGCAGCTATTGTGAGTTCTTTAAAACCTAAGTCAGAGCATGTCATGCCCCTGCTCAAAGCTCTCCAGTTGCTTCCCATTAAAATAAAATCCAGCATTTTTGCCATGGGTAGTAGGCCCTCTGAAAGCTAGTTCCTGCCTGTCTCTCCAGTGCTGTCTGCTATGTTCCCCTCATCACTCTCCCTCCAACACACTGGCCTATTACTTCTCCGGTGTAATAAACTCTTGTTGTTCTTTAAGACCCTTGCACGAGCCATTTCTTCTGCTTGGGCTGTCCCTCTAGGTCTCTGCAGAGCTGGTTCCTTATCATCTCTGTGGTGTCAGATGAAATGTCATTTCCTCAGGCCTTCTCTGACCACCCATCAAAAGTAGTCCTTCTTCCCCTATGTGTCACTCTGAAACCTATTAGTCTGTGTTATTTTCTTCATAGTATATACTATTACTCTGAAATTACCTTATTCATTTATTTACTTATTGTCTGTTTTCTGTCACCAATATTAATAGCTGGCATTTAATAAGCACATACTATGTGCCAGGTATTGTGATAAATATTTATTTACTTTTTCTCATTTGTCATCCCCTTTTACAGATGAGAAAACTGCAGGTTCACAGGAGCAAGAGTTTTGTCTATCTTGTTTTACATGCTAGCACTTTTTTACTCCCTAGAACATGGAACAGTGTCTGGCACATAGTAGTTGCTCAAAAAAATTTGTTGGTTGGATAGATGAATGAAAGACTCCCAAATTTAATCTCTTTAATTCTGACAGTTCCCTGGAGATGTACACTTTTATATCCAGTTACCAACTTCTTGTCTCCAATTGGATATCTAAGAAACATTTATATTATCCCTCAACTCGTAATCCCTTCTTCCCTCAAACCTATTTCTTTTCCACTCTCCTCCATATAAGTAAATGGTATCCTCATAATCCCAGGATTCAGACCAGAAACCTAGGCCTCACTTTTGTTTGCTCCCTTTCTTTGTTCGTCATATCCCGCCCAGTTGCAAGGCCTGTTGGTTCTTCTTCTGATTCTATCCTGAATCCATTCACTTCTTTTCATCTCTACCTCCACTGTCACCACTCCCATCACTTGTTTCCTGGATCTTGCCCTTCCTCACTTGTCTCCATGCACCTACGCTTGTCTCTCTACAAGCCATTTGCCACACAACAGCCACATCTAGGGCCCTTTGTGGATGGATTCCCATTGTCCTTAAAATCTAAATCCTTTACCGTGACCTACAATCCCTTAGTAATCTAGGTGCCTCTACCTCTCCCATTTCCTCTTATTCCCTCTCTTGTTCATTTTCTTTCAGTTACACTGGGCTCCTTCCTATTCCTCCAAGGTCTTGCCCACACCAGAGCAGAGCATTTGGATTTGTCATTCCTTCTGTCCATGACTCTCCACTCCTAGATCTTTGCAAGACTGGTTTCCTGTCCTTCAGGTATCAACCCAAATAGTACTTCCAAGATTCCTTCCCTGGATTCTATATCACATCAGTCTTTTGTATTATTCAGAGTACCTCCCACACTCGGGAATTCTCATTTATTTGTCCATCTGTTTATTTGTTTTCTGTTTGATTTTCCCCTCTAGATTGTAAATCATTGTTGCCCTAGCACATAATATGTGTTGGAGAAATATTTGGGGAGTGAATGGCTGAAGTATTTACACATTTCTGGGTGTGCATGCAGCATTATAATGTTTTCACTTAATGTTAGATAATAAATAGTGTACATATTTCCTTAGTCCCCACAATTGGAATTTTTATGTCTGGTTTCTTTCACTAACCATAATGTTTTCTTTTCTTCTTTTATGTTATGGTATAATTTACATATGATAAAATTCACTTCTCTTAGTGTGCAGTTCTGCAAGCTCTGACAAATACGTACAGTCATGTAATTACCAACAGTCAACATATAGAACAGTTTTCTTACCTCTCAAAATTACCCTGTAGAGCTAAGTAGTTAACTCTTCCTCCTACTCGCATCCTGTAGAAACTACTGGTCTGTTTTCTGTACCTATAGTTTGCTTTTTCCAGGGTGTCCTAAAGATGGAGTCCTGCAGTATGTATCTTTTTCAGTCTGACTTTTCTTTAGCATAATACATTTGAAATTCATTTGTGTTGTTGAGTGTGTCAGTAGTTGTTTCTTTGGTTTTTTTTGTTTGTTTGTTTACTGATTAATAATCCATTATATGAATTTATCACAGTTCTTTATCTATTTACCAGTTAAAGGACATTTGGGTTGTTTTCAGATTTTGGCAATTATGGATAAAGCTGCTGTAAACATTTACATACAGATTTTTAAAAATATTTTATTTATTTATTTATTTGACAGAGAGTGAGAGAGGGAACACGAGCAGGGGGAGTGGGAGAGGGAGAAGCAGGCTTCCCGCTGAGCAGGGAGCCTGACGCGGGGCTTGATCCCAGGACCCTGGGCTCATGACCTGAGCTGAAGGCAGACACTTAATGACTGAGCCACCCAGGTGCCCCTACATACAGACTTTTGGGGTAAGCTAAAGTTTTCATTTCACTTAAATATACCTAGGAGTAGGATTGTTGGGTTATATAAGTTATGTTTAGCTTTATGAGAAACTTCCAAACTTTCTTCCAAAATTGTTGTACCATTTTACATTCCCACCAGCACTATAGGAGAGTTCTAGTTGCTCTGGATCCTGATCAGCACTTGATATTGTTTTGTTTTGTTTTGTTTTTAAGATTTTATTTATTTATTTGACAGAGAAAGAGAGAGATCACAAGTAGGCAGAGAGAGAGGGGGAAGCAGGCTTCCTGCTGAGCAGAGAGCCCAATGCGGGGCTCGATCCCAGGACCCTGAGTTCATGACCTGAGCCGAAGGCAGAGGCTTTTAACCCACTGAGCCACCCAGGTGCCCCAGCACTTGATATTGATGGTAGTATTTGGTTTTTTATTTTAACTGTTTAATATTTGTGTGGTAATATCTCATTGTGGTTTTAATTTGCATTTCCCTAGTGACTAATGATGTTGAATATTTTTCTGCACATTTGTCATCTGTACATCTAATTTGAAAATGTTTCTTTTTATCTCTCTATTCATTTAAATAATCTCTACACCCATTGTGGGGCTCGAACTTACTGGAGATCAAGAGTCTCACGCTCTTCTTACAGAGCCAGCCAAGCACCCCTGAAAATGTTTCTATTTGAATCTTTGCCCCTCCCTTTTAAAAAAATTTTTTTTTTCTTACTGAGTTTTGAGAATTCCTAATATTCTGGATACATGTCCCTTATCAGATATGTGATTTGAAAATATTTACCATCTGTGGCTTTGATTTGATAAAGTCCAATTTATCTTTTTTGTGTGTGTATATGTCATGCTTTTAGTTTAAAATCTAAGGAATCTTTGCCTAACCAAGGTCACAAACATTTTTCCCTGTTTTCTTCTAGAAGTTTTAGTGTTCAGAGCACCTGGCTGGCTCAGTCGAGAGAGTATGCAACTCCTCATTTTCAGGATCATGAGTTTGAGCCCTACATTGGGCTTAGAGTTTACTTAAAAAAAAAAAATAGGGGCACCTGGGTGGCACAGTTGGTTGAGCATCTGACTCTTGGTTTCAGCTCAGGTCATGATCTCATGGTGGTGAAATCGAGCCTCACATTGGACTCCATGCTCAGTGTAGTCTGCTTGAGCCTTTGCCCCTCCACTTTACACTCTCTGTCTCTCTCTAAAATAAATAAATAAATAAATCTTTTAAAAAAAATTTTAGTGTTAGGTTTTACATTTAGGCCTCAAAATCCATTTTGAGTTAATTTTTTGTATATGGTGTGAGGTATGGATTAAGGTTAATTTTTTTTTTTTTTTTTTACCAATGGCTATCCAGTTTTTCTAGGACCATTTGTTGAAAAGACTATCCTTTCTCCATTGTATTGTCTTTATATTTTTGCTGAAAATTAATTGTAATCATTTCTAGGACTGCTATAATAAAGTGTCACAGACTGAGTGATTCAGAATGACAATAATATTATCTCAGAGTTTTAGAAGCCAGAAATCTGAAATCAGTATGTCATCAGGGCCTTGCTCACTCTGAAACCTGTTGAGGAAGGATGTTTCCTTTGCCTCTTCCAGCTTCTGGTAGCCTCACATATTCCTTGGCTTGTTATAGCATAGTTCCAGTCTCTGCTTCACATAGTATTCTCCCTGTGTGTGTCTCTTCCCATTGTCTTCCCTCTGTATATGTCTATGTCCAAATTTCCCCTTTTTATAAGGACAACAGTCATACTGAATTAGGGCTCACCTACCTTAATGATGTCTTCTTAAGTTGGTTAAATTATAAAGACCCAGTTTCCAAATAAGGTCACATTCTGAGGTATTGGGGATTGGGACATCAACATATCTTTTTTGGGGAACACAGTTCAACCCATAACATTAATTGGCAATATGTATGGGTCTATTTCTGTATTGCTTATTCTCTTCCATTGTTCTGTATGTCTGTTGTTATGCCAATGCCACACTGTACTGTAGCTTTATAGTAAGTATTGAAATCAGGTAATGTGAGTTCTCCAGCTTTCTGCTTTTTCAAAATTATTTTGAGTATTCTAATTCTTTTGCTCATTCATTTAAATTTTGGAATCAGCTTGGCTTACTCCTATCAGCTGCCCAAATGTCTCCATTCTTTAGTCTCTAATGGTCTTCTCCTTATCCGTCATGTAGACTCCTACTCATACTGACTCAAATGAAATAACACCTTGTCATAGAAAGAAGCCTTTTACAGTAGCCAGCCTCCAAGATGGCACCAAATGTTTCTACCTCCTAGTATTCACACCCTTGTGTAGGCCCTCTCCACAGTGAGCCACAGCTAACCTCTGTAACCAATTATGGCAGCAGTGACCATGTGTAACTTTCAAGGACAGGCCATAAATGGCACTGCAGCTTCCATCGTCTCTTGAATCACTTGCTCTGGAGGAAAGTCAGCTGCCAAGCTGTAAGGTCACTGAAGGAGCCCCATGGAGGGGCACCAACTTTGCAAGCCACTTAGGTGAACCGCCTTGTAAGTAGATCCCCTAATCCCAAGCCTTCAGATGACTGCAGGCCCAGCCAACATCTAACAGCAATGTCATGAGAGACTCTCCTCTCTCATGAGCCAGAATCTCCCTACCAAGATGCTCCTGAATTTCTGACCCATAGAAACTAATAAGAGATAATAAATGATTATTTCTGTATTAAGCCACTAAGCTTTAGGGTGATTTGTTATGCATCAGAGATACCTAATACACCTTCATGACTCTTCCCTGCCTTGAGTTGAGGATCTCTCCATATGTTCCTATAAAGTATTGTGAATTAAGTCCATCACAGCACTTACCTCATAGCATTTTTATCCCTTTTTCTTTTTTGGCCAACTGACTCCACAAGACTAGACTGCATCTTATTTCCCTCTGCATCCTTGGCACTCAGAAGTCTTTCAATAAGCATGTGTTAGATAAATTAGATGAATGAATGAACATCAGCAAATGAAAAAAAAAGTAAATAAAAGTCAAATTTCACACCATGGTAATAACTAACTGGTGTTTTATTTACCCCATATTCTCCCTTCTTCTGGGTGTCTGGAAGACCGCAACCTCCCTACCACACTGACCCTACACTTTTTGAGACTGCTTCCTTTACTCACTCTTTCTGACTACACAATTCTGGGAAGCTATTTACATTTACATGACTTCATCTCTCTCAGCCTAGTCAGTTGGTTCTGGGTGAACACAGACTTGACCTGGACCAATCATTAACACTCAACAGCCGCTGCCAAACATGAAAGACCAGGCATGAGAACTTTTCTCAGAATGGCCTAATGATCCCTTCTTGGATATATTGAATTTGAGACCTAGAGACCCATGGGGGTCAGCCCCTTTGGTGATGAAAGCATTCATATATATATACAAACACATATGAAGATATATATGTAGGTATAATATACTACCTCTAGGATCTGTAGTGATATATCTATCCTTTCATTCCTAATTTTTACAGTTGGTGTCTTCTCACTTTTTTTCTGGTTCACTCTGTCAGAGGTTTGTAGACTTTATTGATCTTCTCAATATCTTATCTCCTTTGAGAATACCAAAATCTTCTCAAAGGAGATTTTGGTTTCATTGGTTTTTCCTCTATATTTCTGTTTCCACTTACTTGATTTCTGTTGTTATCTTTGTTACCTATGATTTTTTTTTGTTCTTTGCATACTTCGCATTAAATTCACCAATACATTCAACAACTTAGATAATAGACAAATTCCTTGTAAGTACACAAACTACCAAAGCTCACTCAAGAAGAAAAAGACAATCTGAGTTGCCTTAACTCTATTAAATAAATTATATTTGGAAACCTTTTGACAAAGAAAACTCCAGGCACAGAAGGCTGGTATCTCCCACTGCTCTTCCCCTGTTTTGCCCACCCCCTCACACCCCTCACCTCTGGTAATCATTAATTTGTTCTCTGTATTTATGGGTCTGTTTTTGCTTTCTGTTTGTTTGCTTGTTTTGTTTTTTTGGAGTCCATGTAAAAGTGAAATCATGTATTTGTCTTTCTCTGGTTTATTTCACTTAGCATAATATTCTCTAGGTCCATCCATGCTGTCACAAATGGCAAGATCTCATCGTTTTTATGGCTGAGTAGTACTCCATTTGTGTTTGTGTGTTGTGTGTGTGTGTGTGTGTGTGTGTGTGTGTGTGTGTATACAGTATGTCATCTTTATCCATTCATCTATCCATGGACAGTTGGGTTGCTTCCCTATCTTGGCTATTGTAAATAATGCAGTAAATATAGGGGTGCATATATCTTTTCAATTGAGATTTTTTGTTTTTTTATGGATAAATACCCAATAGTATAATTAGTGGATCATATAGTATTTCTATTTGTAACTTTTTGAGGAGCTTCTATACTGTTTTCCATGGTGACTACACCAGTTTGCATTCGTACCAACACTGCACAAGGGTTCATTTTTCTCTGCTTCCTCACCAACAGTTGTTTTTCTTGTCTTTTTGATTCTGCCCATTCGGACAGACGTAAGGTGACATCTCATTGTGGTTTTGATTTGCATTTCCCTGATGATGAGTGATGTGGAACCTCTTTTTGTTTGTCTGTTGACCATCTGTATGTCATCTTTGGAAAACTGTTCAGGTCCTCTGCCCATTTTTTAATAAAACTATTTGGGTTTTTTTGGTGTCGAGTTGTGTAAGTTGATCATATATTTTGGATATGAACCCTCTGTCGGATATATCATTTGCAGATGTCTGCTCCCATTCAGTAGGTTGTTTTTTCGTTTCGTTGATGGTTTCTTACCTCGTGCAGAAGCTTTTTATTTTGAATAGTCCCAATAGTTCTATTTTTGCTTTTGTTTCCCTTGCCTCAGGGGACCTATCTACAAAAATGTTGCAAAGGCCAATTTCAAAGAAATTACTGCCTATGTTTTCTTCTAGGAGTTTTATGGTTTCAGATCTCATATTTAGGTCTTTAAGATTTTAATTTCTTTTTTTTAAGTAGGCTCCATGCCCAGCATGGAGCCCAAGGCAGGGCTTGAACTCACAACCCTGAGATCGAGATCTGAGTTGAGGTCAAGAGTTGGACACTTAACCGATGGGGCCACCCACGTGCCCCAAGATTTTAATTTTTAAAGCACTTATAGTAGCTACATTATTATCTTACTCAAGCCTTTCTTGGGACTTTCCTGGCTTTGCACTTCTTTCTCCCAGTTAGTTTTTATCAATAATTTTCTGTGTCCTGTCATTTTCTCACAGAGAAAGATAGTCCTTAGGATCTCAGCCTTTTTAGAATACTTGTGGCAACCCTGCATTATTGTCAAGAAAATTAGAATAGTAGGTCAAGAGTGGATGAAGGATAACATCTCCTTAATCTATATCAAGAGTGAGCGCCCCTTCCCAACACACACAGATTTACAGCGATATCTGACAATCTTTGCTTTGTGAACAAAATTTGTCTTACAGGAAAGGTGCCTAAAGGTGCCTTTAAGCATGTAAATTTAATTTAAAAAATTCCTTCTGTAGCACCTCAAAGTTGCTTGCGTTGATCCTGATTTTCAGAAGTTTGTCTCCCAGTACCCTTGTGACAATAGGGCAGCTGGTGACGTGGCTAACTTCTTAGCCGGTTTTTTCGGTTTCCAGATGGCTGCTTTCAGGAAGGTTTCCATAGCGACCAGAGGCTGGAAAAACCCGCCCGCCCAGCTTAGCAATATCATATCCGGCTCCTACTGGGAACTTGGAGACCCAGAGCAGTCGGTGGGAGATGTGGCAAATATATATTATTGCAGAGACTCTTTAAAATACATCCAGAATCTGACCATTTCTTGCTGGTCCCACTGTAGCAAAGCCAGTGTCATTCCCACCAGCGTCACCGGCAAGCCTGTTTGCAGCCTTCTTTGCACAGCAGCCAGAGAGCTTTCAAAACCTGAGTCATTCAGGTTCACCTCTGCTCAGAACCCTGCTGTGATGCCCACCTCACTGAGAATAAGATCCAAAGTCTGCACACAGTGGTCAGGCCCTCCATGACTCCTGCTGTGTCTCCCACCCCAGTTTGCTATCGCTCTCCTCATTCCCAATCCACTGGCCACCTTGCTGCTGTTCCAGCCTTCCAAGTATGTTTCTGCCTCAAAGGCTTTGCACTTGCTATTCCTTCTGCCTGGATCCCTTTTCCCTCAGATAGCCACATGACTTGATCCCTCCCTTCTGTTTTGGTCTTTGCTCACATGCCACTTTATCCTCAGAGGTTTTTCCTGACCATTTTATTATACATAACCCCTCTCTTCTGTACTCTCTATAATTTTACCTTCTTTATTTTTCTTATAGTACTGTAGTTATCATGATCTGACTCAGCTATTTTTATGTTAATTGTCTGATTCTCTAATGTAACGCCTGGGACTTCTAATTTTCACTGTTGCATCTCAGCTCTTAGAACCATGCCTGGACTGTGGTGGCACTCAGTACATGTTTGTTGAGTGAATGAGTGGGAGGCAAGCTAAGATGAGAATTGTCTTCTTGTTCCCCTCAGTTCTCCACAGCCAGAGATAGCTCATTTCTTCCACTGTCAGCAACGCCTGCTTCCTTCACACTTTCTCTGTCACTCCGGAAGAAACAACCTCTGTGGCGTCAATGATGAGGACGCCGGTGATGATCTAGCTGGTGGCTGTGTGACATCTATTCACCAGGCAGGATGGGGAGCAGCCATGGTTTTGTAGGAGGGTACATGGTTGGAGTCTATTTGGAAAACTGTACGTGGGTCTCTTCTAGGCTTATTTTCTTCTGTATAATGAATATAGAGGTATCTACTTCAAAATGTGTTACAGGGATTGAATGATGATGTGATTTTAAAACTTCTAGTTTATTCCCTTTAATGTAAAAATATATATTGCTCCATCCAGTATGAAATTCTCATTCAAACCTGGCCCTACATACCTGTTAAACTGAGGGAAAACATTCTTTTTATTAAGATTTATTTATTAGCGCATGCACACGTGTAAGTGGGGGGAGGGGCAGAGGGCATGAATCCTCAAGCAGACTTCCCACTGAGCACGGAGCCCCACACAGGGCTCAATCCCATGACCCTGACATCGTGACCTGAGGCGAAATCAAGAGTCGGACACTTAACCACTGAGCCACCCAGGTGCCAGGAAGACATTCTGTTTTCATTATTATCCTTACGCAGAACAGACAAGCCTACAATGGCCAGCCTGTTAGGGAAGTGGATTCTGCCATCTGGCTCTCAGTGGTTCTTGTCTGGAAATAGCAGGGAGCAGCTCTCCTAGTTGGGCAGCAAAGCCTCCCTGATGAGCATTTAGTCCAATGTGGCATGGTTGGGGTGTGTCTGAGGCAGGAGTGGAGATCAGTGACCAGTTGAGCTGCCCTTATGAGCTACAAGATGACTCTTTTGCCCCAGATTTGCAGGTGTGTCTTTAAAGAGAACGGGATTTTGTCACATGCCACTATGAACATATGCTCAAGTTAAGGGTCCGTAGGGTGATGTTTTCCCAAAGCCCCCTTTGATATTCCTTTTTTGCTTCTTCGTCAGTCATCTGACCCTTCTGGTCTACCAGAACTCTGTGGCAGAGGGCATGGAGAAGGTGAGGCACTGCTGTGGGCCAGAGCAGCAGCAGCCCCCTGAAAAATAGAAGACGACGTTTCCTTAGGTCTGGATCTGGAGGAACATGATTTGAAACCTGGAAGGCAGCTTGTCCTAAGATATTTCAGCTACCTCTCATTTTGCTACCTCTCATTTCTTTCATGGAGTCCAAGCCTTTATTCCCTAGTTGGAAATAAAAGACTTAATATTCAGAAAAGGCTGAGGAAACTGCTCCAGAAACTACATTTCTGTTGAAACTCAGGTAATAATAGATTCTTTCTAGATCTACTAGGAGCAGGTTAGCAATGAGAAGTTAGAGAGTTAGAAGATACCCCAAATTGATGGCTTTTTCTTTTTTAAAATTGGGATATAATTTACATGCTGTAAAGTTCACAGTTTTTATTTAAAGTGTGCGATTCAGTGGTTTTAGTATTTCATACTGTTGTGCAACTATCACCACCATCCCATTCTAGAACATTTTTCATCTCCCCCAAATGGAAACCCTTTTCGTGGTCATTCTGCAGTCCTGTCTCCCCCAACCCTTAGCAGTCATTGGCCTACTTTCTACCCATGGATTTGCCTCTTTTGGACATTTCACTTAAATAGAATCATATAGTCTTCACCCTCTTCTGAGTGGCCTCTTTCACTGAGTGTAATGTTCTCAGGGTTCATTGATAGAGCCACACGTATCAGTACTTTGCCCTTTTTTTTTTTTTTTAAGATTTTATTTATTTATTTGACAGAGAGAGACACAGCGAGAGAGGGAACACAAGCAGGGGGAGTGGGAGAGGGAGAAGCAGGCTTCCCGCTGAGTAGGGAGCCCAGTGTGGGACTGGATCCCAGGACACTGGGATCATGACCTGAGCCGAAGGCAGCCGCTTAACAATTGAGCGACCCAGGCACCCCTACTACTTCGCTCCTTTTTATGGCTGAATAATTTTCCACTGTATGGATGCTCCAAACATTTTGTATATCCATTCATCAGTTGGCTTGTTTCTCCTTCTTGACTATAATGAATAATGCTGCTATGAACATCCATGTATAAGTTTCTGGGTGTTTGGACATGCTTTCATTTCTTTTGGGTGAGTAACTGCAGGAGTGGAATTACTGGGTCATATGGGAACTCCACGTTTACCTTTTTGACAAACTGCCAGACTGTTCTCAACAGCAGCTTCTCCATTTTATATTTCACACACCACCTGCAATGTAAGGGTTCTACTTTCTCCATGTCCTCATCCACACTTACGGTCTGTCTTTTTGATTTTGGTCATCTTAGTGGGTATGAAATGGTACCTCACTGAGGTTTCAGTTTGCATTTCCCTGATGAATAATCTTTTTACCTGCTCATTGGCCATTTCCATCTCTTTGGAGAAATGTATATGTGGAACTTTTGCCCATTTTGTCTTTTTATTGTTGCGTTCTCGTTTTTTTGAGAGGACAAAAAAAGGAGGGAGGCAGGAATTTCAGTGGTAACAGGAGAGATCTGGATTAGATCGCAACCTTCTGGTTTCCCAGGTATAAGGTTAGTGGAGAATGTGGTAGAGCGGATGGTTTGGTGAAGGAGAAAATGTCAGTGTTGAGGTAAATTCGAGGTATTGACTCAGAGGCTAAGTTGTATTCTGCTAAATGGTTCCTCAAAGATTCTAGCTCAGGGAAACCTATTCATGGAGGTTTGTCCGGTTTTTCTTTTCCTTTTGAAAAAGCATTTGCTTGAGCCTAGGGCATCAGGAAGCTTGTGTGTATAATTCTCTCCTTTAATAATGGAACTGAGGGGGCACTCCCCTTGGCTCACAGAGCTGTTAACATCGGTTTTGTAGCTTCTTCAGAGAGTTTCATGTATGCTATCCTAGACAAAATGTTCAGAATAGGAGGCATTTCTTTCAAGTGTGACTTTTCTTTCTCACTGCTCCTTGGCCAGCAAAATCAGAGTAGTGGGTGGAAACGACTCCCAGGAGAGGGCTGCACTGTAATGACTTTCCCCTCTGCTCTCCTACCAGGGTAGATGTTTCTGGACCAGATGAAGCCTGAGGAGCCTTCCAGCTGTAAGATAATAGGCTAGGAAGCCTTCTGAGTGTGGATTTGCAGAAGACTTGCCCCGCCTCTCCACACAATGTCAGGTGGGAGGCAGGCCCTGGGCTGGAAATGGGAGAGGCTGTCCAGAAAAAGGGGAGGGTCTCACCCTGGAGGGCCCATCCAGTGGAGTGGAAGCAGGATAGATCTTTGAGGATAAGAGTGCGAGAAAGGAGGAGGTCCTTCTACCAGGCATCAGGGTTACAACTTTTCATGGCTCAGATCTCCAGGTTCTCTGAATCCCTCCCTCCAGCCTGCAAATCCTCACACTTGGGTGAGAGAAGAAGCAAGGAGATGAAATTTGGTTATGTTTTGTAACATGCTCCTTTTTTCTTTTCCTTCCTCCAGAAAGTTGCTCATTTTTAGGTCTCTTCTCCTCCCCCATCCATCCCACTTTCAGTGGTGCAGTCCCTTTTCTGCTGAGGCCCTTGTTGGGGGTAGTGGGGGATGTCGCACCTTGAATTTTCCCCCTGAATGCCCTGCATTTTCTTAATTTCCCATTCCTGGTCCTCCTTGATTTTAGGAAACCACATACCTTCTGCCAGTGGCTCCTTCTCAGCCCTGACTCCGAGCATGTGGCCCCAGGAGATCTTGGCCAAGTACACGCAGGTACAGCTCTGTGCCCAGGCTGCGGCGCCAAAGGGAACCCCCTGCTTTAGGCTTCCTTGGGAGGGTAGGGGGTAGGCACCCCACTGTGTTCACTTGGGCTCAGAAGCCACCATCAGAGATGGCATCTTAGCTCCATGTCCTCTGGGAATTAGTCATTAGGTTGGAGGAAAAGTATTAGGCACTGTGTGCTCAGTGTATTATTAAGACACAGAAATGCATAAAATCTCTTTCTTACCTTGATCTTACTATCTCTGACCTCTGAGGAGAGCGAGGAAAATGCTGGGCCAGTCCGAGGAGGTGGCGGCCCCTGTAGCTGAGTGAAGACCACAGAGGCTTCAAGGAAGGGGGTAGCCTTTGATCCAAGTCTTGAAGGCTGGCGGAATTTCAGCAGGCAGCGGTGTGGGTGGCATCTTCCAGAATCTGTGGTCCCAGACTGGTAGCCACACAACTGACTCTTCCTAATCCTGCTTCTAGAAGGAAGAGTCAGTGGAACAACCAGAGTTCTGCTACGATGAGTTCGGTTTCCGCGTGGACAAGGAAGGTAAGATGGAGCCCCTGGTGTGTGATCTTGCTGCCGTCGGCGGGGAGGACTCCGGTGACTCTCCATTGTGCCGCTACGACCTGGGGGGCTTCACCTGCTCCCGAACTGACGTAACAGTGTCACCCTCAGAGGCAGCTCTGAGTATATGGAAACCTCTGACTTCTTTAAATTTAGGTAAATTCTATTGATCTTCATATGATAATGATAGCAATAGTTTTATTGTAGTGAAGTTGAAAAATACAGAAAAGTATAAAGATGAAAACAAATTAACCCATAATCCCACAACCTAAAGATAACCTCAGACATTTCAGTTTGTTCCTTTCCTGGCTGCGTGTGTGTGTGCGTGCATGCATGTGTACTTTTCATAACTAATATGTTATCTACACATTTTTATGTTGCTGTTAGGTCTCTTAACATTATTTACCATGAGCATTTCTTCTGTCAGTTAAGACCTCTTTGAAAGCATAATTTTCAGTGGCTGCATAATATGCCATTATAATGGATTGATCCTAATAATTTATAACCACTCTTCTATAAGTGGGCCTCCAGGCCATTTCCATTGTTTTCTACTCTAAATACACCTGCTGGTTTCCAAATGGGCTGTCGGGAAGGCCGTCTGCCAGAACCCAGGACAGCCTGTCACCAGGATAGAATTATGACTAGAAGAGTTTAATGGGCTGAAACTGGTCCTCTTAAAGTCACTCATATTCCAATTCTGATGTAAGTTTTCCTTACTCTCTGGGTTTGTAGGCAGATACTTGGAAGTTAAAAAGCTGGGCCTGTGAGGAGCACAGGGAACTCTCTAGCATAATGGAAATATTCTCTGTCTTGATGGGGACATTTAGACATTTATTTACTGATACTCACCAAAGTGTACACTTAAAATTTGTGCATTTTACTGCATGTAAATTCACTGAAGGTGAAGTTTTGCAAAGCTGAGGCTGAGGGCATGGCTTTCGGATGAGTAAGGAGGAGGATCTGTGTGAGGCTGATGTGTCCTGAGGTTGCCTGGCGGACACAAGAGCTCTGTTGTGGGTGTTCAGGCCAGCACTTCCGGGACTGCCTGCGGGTTGTCCGCTCTCCACCGCTGCATCCGCAGTGCCTCGGACAAACTTGAAAGTGGTCTTGGTCTGCTGGAATTCCCAGGCAGTGAACAAATATACGCCGGGGGCAAGAAGAGCTATGAAAAAATTTGGAGCTGTGGAGAAGAGGGGAGGTGGATTGTGTGCAAGGTGATAAACAGGAAGGCCTCTCAAAGGGGAGACATTTGGATGGAGACTAGGAGGGAGCGAGGCAGTGAGCACAGCTGGGGGAGGGGAGTAATCCATGCCGAGGCCCCGAGGTGGGAGTGGGTTTGGTGAGGAATAGCTGGAGCCATGGGAGCAAGAGGAGAGCAGGAGGTGATGAGGACGGAGGAGGCAGGCTGAGAGGACGTGGCGGTGGAGCCTTGTAAGGCCTCTTGTCCAAGTGAGCCGAGTGACTCGTGTCTGAGAAGGGGTACTCTTCCTGCTGGGTGAGTACCTTTAGGGGGGCAGGGGTGCAAACGAGCGAGTGAGAAGGCTGTACGGTGGCCCCAATGGAAGCTAATGGCTTAGTCAAGGGCTGTAGTGGGAGGCGATAAGAGCAGTGAGAATCTGCCAACAGGACTTGCCTGGGGGCTGAATGTGGGGGACAAGTGGAGGAGGAGCCAGAGGGGCTTCCGAGCTCTAGGCCTGAGAGTGAGAGGTGGGTCCGTGGATCTGGGAGGGACTGGGCAGGGGCAGGCTTGGGGCAGAAACTCAGGAGCTTGCATTTGCTTGTTGGTATGTCTGCGGGACGTGCGGCTAGAGCCAGGGGAAGCTGTTGGAAACGTGGCTCTGGATTTCAGTGGTGAGATCTGGGCACCAGACCTAAAGGCCACAGCCTGTCCCTCCTCACCGCTGCATCTGCCGGCTCTTTCCTGGCAGACGGTGCCAACCCCAGTTCCAGCAAGCTGCCGGGTATGTCTCTGTTGGAGGACCCTCCGCAGAGGCTGCGGTGGCAGGCCCACCTGGAGTTCACCCACAACCACGACGTGGGGGATCTCACCTGGGACAAGATTGCCGTGTCTCTGCCCCGCTCTGAGAAGCTTCGCTCCCTGGTGCTGGCCGGCGTCCCACACAGCATGAGGCCACAGGTGAAGCTGTGCGGGAGCTGCAGAGGGCCCACAGCGGGGGAGGGGGAGGGTGCAGGTCCCACTGAAGGCTTATGCCGGCTCCCGCTGCAGCTGTGGATGCGGCTGTCCGGGGCCCTGCAGAAGAAGAGGAATTCTGAGCTGTCCTACCGAGAGATGGTAAAGAACAGCTCCAACGATGAGACCATTGCTGCCAAACAGGTGAGGCTGGGCCGGCACCAGGGGCCCTTCTGAAAGAACTTTTTTTGGTCAGAAACTGTGTGGGCCTGCAGGAGGGCAGTGAGATGCCTGGGGTTACAAGAACCCACCCTCGTTGGTCTCTTGGCAGGGGGGCCCCGGGACAGCAGGCAGCTGTGTGGCAGCCCTTCCACTCCCAGACACGTGTCTGGAACATGCCTGCACTTCCTGGGTCCTCTGTAGGCAGCAGGGACAATTGTCAAAAAGATCATCAAACCTGGGTGCACATGAGGATCACCTGGAGATTTTAAATGTGGATTTCCAGGCCTCATTGCAGAGATTGTAAATTCTGTAGCTCTGGTTTGAGGCCCAGGGATCTGTAATTTTATTTTTCTAAGTTCCCCCTGATGAATCTGGTGGAGTCAGCTACATACTAGCTGAGCTCTAATGCTGAAGGAAGGTGGGTCAATTTTGACCCAGAGCATTAGGAATCCTCATTCCTGGGTGAAAAGCCTGCCTGGGGTTTGTTCTGCACAGGGGCTCCCCAGCTTGCCTCACAGGGGTGCCTTAGGTGTCACCAGTGTGGAGGGTGGTGTGGGCCTCCAGGCGTGCAGCTGCGTCTCACGGGGGCTCATTTTGGGTGGGCCGCTGGCAGATTGAGAAGGACTTGCTCCGCACCATGCCCAGCAACGCCTGCTTCGCCAACGTGAGCAGCATCGGGGTGCCCCGCCTGCGCAGGGTTCTCCGAGCCCTGGCCTGGCTCTACCCAGAGATCGGCTACTGCCAGGGCACAGGCATGGTGAGCACAGCCCAGAAGGGGCAGGGGGTGTCCCCAAGGGTGTTCTCCAGGCCTCCGTGGGTGAACAGTGCCATCCAAGGCAGTAGGATGGGTGCCGGGGCTCGGGCGGGAACCCCGTGGAGGGCTGGGGCTGCCAAATGCGTTGGTTCCACCCCTGAGAAGAGCATGAGTCCATGATGTGACCCCCAGGGGGGTACCTCTTCTAATTCACATGGAGACCTGGGTAGAAGTCCCTTGTCCCCCTGCCCTGGCCAGGTGGCTGCCTGCCTCCTGCTGTTCCTGGAGGAGGAGGACGCTTTCTGGATGATGTGTGCCATCATCGAGGACCTGCTCCCTGCGTCCTACTTCAGCACCACTCTGCTGGGTGTCCAGACAGACCAGCGGGTCCTGCGCCACCTCATCGTCCAGTACCTGCCCCGCTTGGACAAGCTGCTCCAGGAGCATGACATTGGTGAGGGGGCCAGCACCTCCCCTCTTCTTTGGGGTCAGGGGGTCCTGTGACTGCAGCTCAGATGCTGCAGGTCTGAGGCCTGCAGACCCAGCCAGCAGGGGACAGGGCAGCTGGCCGAGTTGGGAGGAAGAAAGGAGCTCACCTGACAAGGGCCAAGCCCTGAACACAGCCGCACACGCAGTCTTTGTGGTCGTGTTCTCTGATGTTCCCCAACAGCCTATTGCCCCTCCTCTTGGGGCAGGCAAGGCCACTTGCTGCTTTTTGGGAGCGACCCTCCCCCTTCTCCCCAGCTTGTGGACCTGGGGAATGCCCCGTCTTTCCGACTGTCCCGGGCTGGCGGGCCCTGGTTCCAGCCACAGAGGCTCTGGTCTGTGTCCACAGAGCTGTCTCTGATCACGCTGCACTGGTTCCTCACGGCCTTCGCCAGCGTGGTGCACATCAGGGTGCTGCTGCGCCTCTGGGACCTGTTTTTCTACGAGGGCTCGCTGGTGCTGTTCCAGACCACGCTGGGCATGCTGCGGCTCAAGGTGCTGCTGGAGCCCTGTCCCACCTGGGGCCCCTCTTCTGGGGGGCTGCCGTGGGGTTCCACCTTCAGCATTGTGTGGCCTGACCACTGGCCCCTCCTGGGAGGCCCCTGGTGCGGTGGGGCCCCCCGGGGCCCGGAACTCCTCGTGCTCAGCTTGATCACCCAGGGAGGTCACGCGTGCCGCTCGCAGGCCTGGCATCTGGCAGTGACGGCCCCTCCCCCTACTCCTTCCCTTGCATGGCCCAGGAGGAGGAGCTGATCCAGTCCGAAAACTCGGCCTCCATCTTCAACACGCTGTCAGACATACCTTCACAGATTGAGGACGCGGAGCTGCTGCTGGGGGAGGCCATGCGGCTGGCTGGCTCCCTCACGGATGTGGCTGTGGAGACGCAGCGTCGCAAGCACCTGGCCTACCTCATTGCAGACCAGGGCCAGCTCCTGGGGACCAGTGCCACCACCAACCTCTCGCAGGTGGGCCCATGAGGGAGGGTCCCTGAGGAAGCCCAGAGTGAGAGAGGCTGCTCTGCTGCCCCCTCCCTAGCCCGGCCCCCCGGGGCCTGGCCCGGTCAGACCACAGCTGTGCGAGAACCTGCCGCCGGCCCTGCCTTCTGTGCATCTCTGCTGTGACCTGCCCCGTGTGGGTGTAGGACACACCTGGCTCTGAACTGACCGCATTTCCGATGCTCGGAGCTGGCCGCGGAGGCCATTTCAGACGAGGTGGTGTGAGACCCTGGCCCCAGGAGGAGCTCTATTAGTTTCCTCCAGTGCTGGGGCGCCCGCCGCCCCACCCGGCTGCCACTGACTGCTCCCTGCCTGCAGGTTGTGCGTCGCAGGACCCAGCGGAGGAAGTCCGGCATCACCTCCCTGCTCTTCGGTGAGAACTGCTGTGGCAGCCGGTGCCAGGCTGGGTTCAGTGGCTCCTTCCCTGCCAGTGGGTCCCCGCTCATAGCACTCCCCGCCTCAGCCGGTGGGGTGGGGGTTTAGACTGGGGGAATCTGTGCTCGGACCCCTGCATGGACCCTCAGCTTCCTTGGGGTTGTAGGGGGAGGCTGGCTGGGGCCATGGCTGCCATAGTTCTCTGGGGCTTCCAGGAGAGGACGACCTGGAGGCGCTCAAGGCCAAGAACATCAAGCAGACGGAACTGGTAGCTGACCTCCGGGAAGCCATCCTGCGTGTCGCACGCCATTTCCAGTGCACAGACCCCAAAAATTGTAGCGTGGTGAGTTGTGGGCTCAACCTGGGGGCCCTGGCTGCCCAGCCTCATTCTGAGGTGCCGAGGCCCTGGCAAGGAGGCACCTCCCCCTCAGCAGGCCTTTCTGCCACTTGGGCAGGAGCTGAGCCCAGACTACAGCATGGAGAGCCACCAGCGGGACCATGAGAACTACGTGGCGTGCTCACGCAGCCACCGGCGCCGGGCCAAGGCCCTGCTGGACTTCGAGCGACACGATGACGATGAGCTGGGCTTCCGCAAGAATGACATCATCACGGTGCGTGGGGCGCGGGGAGCAGGCACCCCTGGGCTGTCCCACCCGCCCAGCTGAGGGTGCAGCTGCATGGCTGCAGGCACAGGGCCTGGGCAACCAAAGCTTTGCTTCCTCCTCTTCTCCGCCGGCCGACCATGCAGATCATCTCTCAGAAGGACGAGCACTGCTGGGTCGGGGAACTGAACGGCCTGAGAGGTGAGGCCTCTGTGTGGAGGACGAGTGGGCTGGGCAGTGAAGCCGGGAGCCGGGCTGCCCTCCCCGCACCCTCTGGCCTCGGCAAGAGCTGGGCTTTCTCGGCCAGCAAGCCGGCCCTTAGGCCACGGGCGGTGGGGGGACGCCGGCCGGCCACTCCTCACAGGGCCCTGCTTCTCCTACAGGCTGGTTTCCGGCCAAGTTCGTGGAAGTCCTGGATGAAAGGAGTAAAGAGGTGAGAGGGCGCACAAGGCTTGGCTGCCCCTGGGAGCTGCTGCTGCCTGACCCTGGCACGTGCTGGCTTGTGGCAGTGGCTGTGGGGATGGGGAGGGGGTGGCTGGCGCCTCTCAGACCCTGTCCCCCACCGTCAGTACTCCATCGCGGGGGATGACGCTGTGACAGAGGGGGTCACGGACCTTGTGCGAGGGACCCTCTGCCCAGCTCTCAAGGCCCTGTTTGAACATGGGCTGAAGAAGCCGTCCCTGCTTGGGGGCGCCTGCCACCCATGGCTGTTTATCGAGGAGGTAAGTCAGTGGCTGGACCCACGTCCCCCATCCTCCTTTCCCTTGAGCCCCTGGGCCCTGTAGAGCTGGCAGGGGTGGCAGGATGCACTCCGTCGGACCCTGTGGCTTTGACCTGGTGCCTGCCCTGTTGTCCCTTACGCTCACCTTGACCCCCAGGCAGCAGGCCGGGAGGTAGAGAGAGACTTTGACTCGGTGTATTCGCGCCTGGTGCTGTGTAAGACGTACAGGTAACAGGCCCCAACCCCTGCCCCTCGGCCTCCTGGTAGCTCCCGTGCGGGGAGGGCACAGCCCCAGCCACGCATACTAGGACAGCGCTGGCAGCTTTGATTCCTCTCTCAGGTTGGATGAAGATGGCAAAGTCCTGACCCCAGAGGAGCTGCTCTACCGGGTAAGTGGGGTGGCGGGTGGAGCAGGCCTCCTGGGTCGGCAGCTGGAGCCCCCGGAGTGACCACTGCGCCCTCCCAGGCTGTGCAGTCTGTGAACGTGACCCACGACGCCGCACACGCACAAATGGATGTCAAGCTCCGGTCCCTCATCTGCGTGGGGCTCAAGTGAGTATCTCTGCCCACTGTGGGCCAGTGACGGTCCAGTCAGATGAGTGGTAGCCTGGGCCGTGGCTCTGGGGGGCAGCGGCGTGCCCATGAGCTGGGTCTCCAGGGCCCAGTCACCCTTGCTGCCTCCCAAAGGCCTTCCTCTAGTACACGACCGGCCATCGTTTGGTGGGCTAGGGAAGGCACTCACAGGGTTTGTGAGGCACAGGTTTTAGCAAGGTGCCCGGAGTGGGGGGCGGGTGACACCAGCCTGAAGGGAGCTTGGGCATTTGAGGCCCAGACCCGGGCCAGCGTTGAGTGTGCTTTCTGCACCTGCCACCCAGTGGAGGGGGGACAGCCTCCAGGAAACTAGCTCAGAACATGGCTGTGGGCCTCACTCTTGGCCTGACCAGCAGGGCTGAGGCCCCTGGGTGCAGCAGGCGGTCGCCGAGTCTTAGAGGAAAGAGCTGGGTCGGGACTGAGGGGAACGGGGACCATGGGGACAGTGGGCCTGAGTGTCTCCCAGAGGAGAGGAGCCGGAGCCAGGCCACTCTGCAGGGACCTGGTTGAGCAGGAAGGTGCAGTCACCTGAGGTGGTCACAAAGTGGAGGGAAAGGGGCTGGGGGGTGGGACAGCCCACTCTTCCCCCCGCCCTGTCCCCAGCGAGCAGGTCTTACACCTGTGGCTGGAGGTGCTCTGCTCCAGCCTGCCTACGGTGGAGAAGTGGTACCAGCCCTGGTCCTTCCTGCGCAGCCCTGGCTGGGTCCAGATCAAGTGCGAGCTCCGGTGAGTCCCCTGCCACTGCTTCCGGAACCCCTGCCCGGTGGTCTGGGGTGGGGTTAGTGGGGGCAGAGCTGACCTGAGAGCGATGGACAGCCTCCCACTCCCTTCCTCACCTCCAGCGTCCTCTGCTGCTTCGCCTTCAGCCTCTCCCAGGACTGGGAGCTTCCTGTGAAGAGAGAGGTGTGTGCTTGGGGTTGGTTCTCGGCCCTGCAGCCCGCCTTCCCCCTGTGGGGGCCGCCTGGGGTGGGCAGATCACCCCAGACACTAGGTGGGTGGCCAAGGCAGGGCCTGTGGGGACCCCATGAGTGCTGGCATCATGTGGCACACGAGCCCCGCTGGCCCTGTCCCCTCGGGCTTCCTTGCCGCGTGCTCCCGCACCCCCCGCTGTGCCGCCCACGACAGAGGCTGTCCCTGTGTGCAGGAGGAGAAGAAGCCACTGAAGGAGGGTGTCCAGGACATGCTGGTGAAGCACCATCTCTTCAGCTGGGACATAGATGGGTGACGCTCTCCCTCCACACCCGTCAAGCCCAGGCTCCCCCCCAACCTGTTGGCTACCGAGCAGCCCCTTCCTCAAGCAAGAAGAGAACAGCACAGTCCCGGCCAGTCTCGGGCCTGCTTTGGGATGGGGTCTGAGGTGGCCCGGGCCCACTCCAAGCTGCGGGGGTGAAGGGGAAGCGACACTGGCGCTCTGACCAGGCACCAAGGCACGGTGAGCGGGGACACCACCTGGAATGCCCAGGATGTCACTAGAGAACAGTGGGTGGCAGGAGCAGAAGGTGGGGTTGAGCCGGCTTCTCCCAGTGCCCAGGGGAGTGAGTGCTCTGCCCGGGTCTTTCTAAAGGCTCCGGGCCCCGATTTCACAGTTAGTACCAACCGAAAACCTTGTGAGGAGGTGGAGAGCCATCTCTTGTTTTGTCCACTTTTGCTCAGGAAGGGGATGGGGTGGCCAAAGTCTCCTTGGCCTCTTTCGTTTGTCAATAAATTGTGTCCTTGGGGAAGCTTCTCCCGTCTGCTGTGCAGCTAGGGCCAGAGAGCTGTGTGTCCGAGGTTCTGTCCTTCCCGGTTCTGTCTTCCTGGTCTAGAAAGCTTGGGACCCAGCCATACCACCCACCTTTTCTGAACAAAAATGGACCAAAATCAGTGTTTTTTAATTTTATTTTAAAAAGTCCACACAGCTTCCCAACCTCTGCCCCAGCCCTGGTTTGGTGCTCCGTCCCTAATCCCGTTAATGACAGTGACTGGCCAGAAGGGAGGCTGGGCCCCAGGGCAAGAGGACGCCACAGCTCAAGGGCCGACACCCCCTCCTGTCCCAGGGCCAAGGTGGCTGCAGTGAGGCAGCGGGACGGAATGTGGGTGGGTGGCCAGGAAGCACCTCTGCCCTCGTGGCACTAGTACGGAGCAGGACACAGGTGGGGCACAGGCTGTGGCAGGGTGTCTACATGTCAAACACACGTGACGGGGCTGAGGTAAGCTGCATCCAGCCCCGGGAGCGGTGGTCTCCAGGCCCTTCTGTATTGTGCACAGGATGGGAGGGAGCGCCAATCCACCTCCCAGCCCCCAAAAATAGATGTATACATATGTATGGCCATATAGAATATAGAGCTATATACACCTGTACAGAAACCGTTTGCCACCAGCCACTAAGAGGTTACACTACACCGAGACCCTAAAATGGCAAGGGGCTCCCCTCCCAGGAAGCCTAGGACCCTGGGGTTGGCATCACGGGGAACGGGGAGGTAGAGGCCCAGCTAGTTTCTTCCTTCACAGCGAAGAGGGGAGAGAAGGAAGGAGATCCACCCCGGGCCTCGCTGCCTGAGCAAACTGCAGCCAGACTGCACCTCCGACCTCACAAAAGGAGGTCAATAGAATGGCCCTGGCCTGTCCCGGCCTCCTGAACTCCAGGCTGAGACCAGAGCTGCTCCTGGGCAGCTTCTCTCCTTGGCGAGCCTGAGCCAGGTGGCGGCTTGACCTGCTCCAGCCTCCCAGGGAGGGAAAAGCAGGGCCTGTGATTGTCAGGACTCATGACCACGGAGAGGCAGGATCAGGCTGAGAGCGCGGAGCTCCCGGGAGTTCCCGAGGCTCCTCAGCTTCCAGCCCCTCCCGTCCCGGCTCTGCAGCCCCAGAGCTACTAGCAGGAATCCCAGTGGAGTTGCAAGTCGTGACCGTCGAGGAAGTCCGTGGAGAAGAGGCTGGGGGCGGTGGTGCTGAGCGGGGCCAGGCTGAGCACGGGGCCGCCCGACGACAGCTCCAGCCAGTCCATGCTGTCCAGGTGGCCGTCAGCCAGGTCCAGGCCCATGCTGCTGGGCTCAGGGGCAAAGTGCAATTCCGAGGTGTCCATGGGTGAGGGGGGGTGGTCCAGGATGGCAGAGCTGCTCAGCATCTGGCTGTGGAGGTCATCGATGAGGGAGAGGGGCTCTGGCCCCTCGTGCCCGCCGGTCAGCAGGGGCAGCCCTGTGCTGCTCTCCAGGAAGTCCTCCAGGCGCCCAGGGAGGACGGGTGAGCCCGAGGGAGGCGGTGCCGCCTGGGGGAGCTCGGCAGAGGGTGGGGACGGCGTGGCCAGGGGCGACCCGCAGGTTGTGGTCGAGGGGTGCTTCTCTTTCCCTGGTAGGGAGGGTGGTGGCTCCTTGAAATCTGCTGAGATTTCTGGCAAACAAGAAAGTGAATGGATGTCAGGAACCAGGCCGGAATAGGACCTGAGGCTGGCCCCACTTTACACCACATACAAAAAGTTAACTCCAAATGGGTCAAAGATCTAAATTCGCGAGCTGAAGCCACAAAACTCTTAGAGGAAAACGGGAAATCTTCATTGGCTTTGGTAATGATTTCTTGGTTGTGACACCAAAAACAGAGACAACAACAACAACAAAAAAAATACATTAATTGGACCATATGAAAATTTGTATGTGCACCAAAGGATACCATCAAGAGCAAAGACAACCCACAGAGAGGGAAGAAATGTCTGCACACACACCATGGATCTGATGGTTCATATCCAGACTAAAGAGCTACAACTCAACAAAACCCAACAGGGAAAAAGGGAAAAGGACTCACCAGTTTTCCAAAGAAAGCTCTGCAAATGACCCGTAAGGACAGAAGCTGCTCAACCTCTTTAGTCTCTAGGGAAACGCAATCAAACCAACAAGGAAACACCACCTCACACCGAGTAGGATGGCTTTTTTAACAACTGGAAATAGCGTTGGTGAGGATGTAGAGAGATGTGAGCCCTTGTGCACGGCTGGTGTGAACAAACACGGTGCAGCTGCTGTGGAAGACGTGCAGGGACTCCCAGCAGCTGCGAGTGCGCCAGTGTTCACAGCAGCATCACGTACGACAGCTCAAGGGGAAACCGCTCAAGTGTCCCTCGTGGGTGAGCAGATCAGCACAAGGTATTCTGTCCCTACAATGGATCTCATGCGGCCACAAAAAGGCAGGAAACTGACACCTACAACACGGATGAACCTTGAGGGCGCTGTGCTATGTGAAGTAAGCCAGAAACCAAAGGCCAGGCACAATAGGATTCCACTGGTATGAGGTCCCTAGAGCAGGCAGATTCAGAGCAGAAAGGAGAACAGAGGCTCCCTGGGGCTGGGGAGGGGAAATGGGGAGTTCCTGCCTAACAGGACCAAAGCGTCAGTACAGGACGATGACACGTTCTACAAACAGATGGTGGTGATGGCTGCACAACACTGAATGTATTTAATGCTACTGAATTATACATTTTAAAATTATTGGAATGGCAAATTTTATGTGTATTTAACAATAAAATAATGTAGAAGCAAACCAGGCTTGCTCCCTCCCTGGCCCTCTAGGGCCTGTCCTCCCTCCCGCTCTCCTCCCATCCCAGCCTGACACGCCTGCCCATCTCACCAAGCTGATCTCACCATGCTCGGTCTCCCCAGATGCCTACTCCCATTCAAGTGCCTTCTCAGGGCATCTGTGCCACCTCTCTGGCCAGTTCTGTGTTCCTTAGGGGGCAGGCAGCACCCCCCCAGCTCCCTTTCTCTGCTGTATCTTCAGGGCTAGCACTCAAGCACCCTGCTGGCCTGCTCCCTCTCTGCTTCTGGCATCATCTTTTTTCCCAAGAAGCCTGAGCCCTCCCAGTTTGGGTTCCTGTCTGGACACCAGAACTCCCCAAGTCTGCTCCCAGGCCTCTCTCCCAGGCTCTAGACTAGCCTTTTGGACTGCCCGAGAGCACCGCCCAGCCCAGCAGCCTCAGTGCCACCTGCGTTTGTTAGAAATGAGCCTTAGGCCCCACTGCAGACTCTAGAATCTTCGGAGCCTCCCTCATGTCAGAATCCGTGACCTTGAGGGTAACATCAGCTCTTCAGTTCTGTGGGATTTCTTTTTTGAGATAAAGTTCACCATTTTATTTACTTAAAAATCTTTAAAAAATAAACGATCCCTACACCCTACAAGGGGTTCAAACTCAAAATCCCAAGATCAAGAGTTGCACGTTCCACGCACTAGCCAGCCAGATGCCCATAAAATTCACCATTTTAAAGCGTACAGTTCCATGCCTGAGCCCTCGCTTAACCTGTACCATCTTGCTAACCCTCTCCCTACCGCCATCGGCAAAGCACTCAGAGAACTTCCACACACACTCTGCCTTCTTGGCTACTGCCGCCTACGAACGCCCCCAGCTCCTACCTGACGCTGAGCCCCCCTCATCGGCCCTGTGCCCTCCCTGCACTCAGGGACCTCCTCCATCAGCATGCAAACAGGCTGGCTCTTTGGTCCCTTTGCAGGAAACCCTCCGCAGAGAGCTATCCAGACTTGCTGGCTCCTACACCCCCCAGGCCCTTACCTCACCCCCCAGGTCCCACTGCAGCAGGCTGAGGTCACTGTCTCCCCTGGCTGCCCAGTGACAGCCCTGGACTTTAGGACTTCACAGTCTTGAGGGCACCCTCCCACTCTCTGTCCACTGCTGAGCGTCATCTGCTTGTGCCCCTGGACTATGCCTCATCCTCCCCTCTGCTCACCCAATCTCATGGCTCCAAATGTCAATCTAGATGCCAACAACTCCCCTGCGTGCCTTCACATGACGCCCCAGCTTGGCTGTCTCAGGACGTATCAGCCTGAGGCTCCACGGACGCATCCCCAACGCCCCCCTGGAGCTCCCCGGGGCAGTCTTGCAGCCACATCCGGGTAACTCAGGCCGATCCCTTGGTGACATCCATGGCTGCCCTACTGTTGTCTTGCCACATCACATGCCTAATCTACAAGGAAACCGACTGGCTCTCTAAAATATACTGAGACTCAGGTCCTTCTCCGTTTCCCTGCTCCGGGCTGGCCCAGGCCCCCCTGGATCCCCACAGCTGCCTCCTGGCTGCTGCCCTTCCAGCTGGAACAACCCTCCACTCAACTTCCTCCAGAGTTCAAGCCCTTCCACCACACACCCATGAGGCCTTGTGATCTGCCCCGACCTGCGACTTCTCTCCCTCCTGTGCCCATGCCACTCCTCCAGCATACCTGGCCCCACAGGTGCTCCCCAGGGAGCTCAACGAGGTCAACCCAAATGCCCCCACACACCTAAGACCCTCCCCTCTCCCTCCCCAGCTTTAATATTTACCCCTCACACATGATATGATCTACTTGTCTACTATTCGTCTCCTCACACTAGACCGTGCAAAGGCAAACATCTGTCTCGCTCATCGCTACACCCCAGGCTGTGGGGACAGGGCCCACCACGCAGTGGGTGCTGGGTAAAGCAACCCCTGCTGGAGGGCCGCACCCCTGACCAGTGTTCTTGTCCAAGCCCTGGAGACGGTGTAGGTCTCAGCTGTTGCTACATCCAAACTATAAGGCCTGTCAGCCCCTTAAGTGTTCCGTGACGAAACAAAAACCAATAAGCACCCCAGGGCTGAACACAACCTATGGAGCAAGGAGGAGGTTGGCTGGGGAGTCAGCTCAGGGAGTCTGGGCTTTACCTCCACTCTGAATAAGAATGTCGAACAGGTCATCCATCTGCTGGCTGGAGGAACCATTCTCCTGCAGAACAAATAGGGAGAGGGGGAAAAAGGAGATGAAAATCTAGAACAGGAGGCCCCCTCCTAGCTCAGGGCAGAGCCCCTTCCTTCCAACCTGGGGCTGGCAGCCAGACCTGCAGAGCCCACGGCCTGGGCTCAGGCTCCCAGAGCTCACTCCTCAGTCAGGCCAGGCTCTGGCCAGTCTGCCCATAATGCCCCCTCCACCCTCCCGGCCTGGCAAGGCCTCCTCTGCTCCTATCCTCCAGCTGGCTTGGTGGGGGGAGGGGGACTGTGGGAGCCCAGCCCGGTAGCCTAGGCCAACGCCCACCCTGGCCAGGCCTCAGTCTACCTTCTTCACCTGCTGTCTGGGCTGCTGGCTCACGGCTTCCTCATAGCCAGGCGGCTCCTTCTTCAGCAGCAAAGTAGGGGTCCCAAAGAGGGGCTGTGATGGGTGCTCGAGGTCCATCTGGGCTGGTGGGCCAGGGGCTGGAGAACCAGGCTGGGACAAGGGCTGGACAGGAGAATGGTGACAGAACCCGTGGTTGGGATGAGGGAAGCAGGCCCAGCACATTCCAGGAAGGCAAGGCAGGAGGCGCCTAGCTTCTGGGCCAGGACAACCTGCTGCTGCACTGGCTTTTAGGAAGCTTGCATGGAAGCCGCTGGGGAAGAAGGGAGAGGGGATGGGGAGGCCCTGCCTCACCTCTGACGCTGCAGAGGGTGGGGTGGGCATGGGCGACCGGCTGCCTGGGTTTGGTACAAGCCACGTGGGACAAGGAGGGGCTCTGGGTCAAATGTCCCCTCTCCCCCCTTTCTGCTGGAGGCTGCTCAAGGGACCTGATCTCCCACCCTGAGGTGCCCGGTTCCCATCACTGTCCGCTGTCCCCTCCTCCAGCCCCGAGCTCTGCAAGGCTGAGAGGCCACGCAAAGCCTAAAGCAGCCTCACCTTTGGACCAGGCTGGGTGGAGGGGCTGGACTGTGAGGGTGGCAGCAGCAGGGAGCCAGCTGCCAATGACGGCTTGGTAGGGGACAGCTGGCCTCTCCCCGCCCCTCACCGGGGCCTGTCCCACCCCCATGGCGGGGGCCCTCCACCCGGGCACAGAGATGGGCAGTCCCTGACGGCTCCGCCCTCATGGCTCTGGGGTCTTTGGCAGCTCCCTTCATCTTCCCAAGTCTTAATACCTCCCTTGGTGACACGGGGATGGCAAGCCCTCACTTGAGGACCGAGTGGAAGTTGAAAGGAAGCGAGCACAACCTGCCCAGCCATGGGGCTGCCTGGTAAACGGGGCTGTCAGCCTCAGTCTCCTCACACTCCCCCGCGGCCCCTGCCCCTCCCACGCCCAGGTACCTGCCGGGGGCTCCCGCCGGCCAGGCCGGGGCTGTCTGCATTCTTATTGGTCACGGTGAGGACAAGGTGGGTCCCTGTGGAGTCGGTGATGAGGGTGGGAGGCGTGACCCCCTTGATGAGGCTGGGGCCCTGGGGGCCCAGAAGCAGCTGGGGAGCGGGGGCTGGCTCAGGCTCCGGCGGCGCGGCCTCCTGCTTCACTACCACGGCCGGGGGCGCCAGGGGACAAGTGTCTGCGTGGTGGGCAGTGGGGGCCACCAGGCTGGGGCTGAAGGGGTGAGCAGGACCTGGGGGCTGCCGGCTCAGCTGGCAGCTGGAGAAGCTGTTTTCCTGCTTGACGGGGGTGCCCAGGGGGGCGGGGGTGGGGGCCGGCTGCTGGGCCCGCTTCTCCTGCTCCAGCTGCAACCTCAGCCACTCCACGAGCTGCTGTTTCTGGCGCAGCATGCGGGTCAGCTCTTCGATTTGCTTGTCCTTTTCCTGCAGCATCTGGTCCTTGTCACGCCCCTCGAGCTCGGCCCGCACCCCGGGGCTCAGGCAGCAGGAGCTGGCCCGGGGGCCCTCCTCCTTCACGAGGATCTGTAGTGGCGAGGCCTGCAGGGTGAGCTGGGTCAGCGGCGAGGTCACCATCTCGCCAAACGTGTCCCCGGGTGTGGAGTTCTCATCGCCCGTGCTGAGCAGTGAACGCTCTGAGGGGGTGGGAGACACGGGGGGTGTGGAGCCCGTGCTGCCGAACTTCACCACGCCGTTACTGGTCACTGTGGCCACCACCACCTCAGCCGGGGCCAGGCCTGCTGCCACCAGGGCAGGCCCCGTGCTTAGCCGGGCAGCCGGGAAGGCAACCACCACCTCCCCAGCCTTGGGCAGGATGGAAGGGGCGGCGGGGCCCTTGGGGGCTCCTGGGGCAGGGCCGACTTGTTCCTGGTATGCACGCAGACGCTCGATCAGGTCTGTCTTGGTGCCTGACACGGGCAGTGACCGCAGCTTTAGCTCCTGCTTCAGCTCTGCCACCTGTAAGGGGCCGAGAGTCAGGGGGGCAGGGCGACAGAGACAACTGGGTCTAGGGAGGAGGGCAGTCGGGGAGGTGAGAAGGATGAGTTCTTTGTTCGTTAGGCTTCAGCCATCTGGGTCCTGTCAGTCCTTCAGATTCACGAGCCCCCGACCCGCCCACAGCCCCGGAGGGTGGGGCCTGTGCGCCCTGAGCTGGGCCTCCTCCCTCTCCCCATCCTCACCACATGAGGGGCCTGGCTAAAATGCTCCCCCCACCCCCGTCTGGGCATGAGATGCCCTCAGCTGGCCCCAGCCCCAGCATGATAACTGGTGCTCGATTACTTAAATACTTAATTGAATCAACTGGATTTTACGGATGAGAAAACCGAGTTCACAAAAGTAAAAGAACTTCAAGATCACTGCCAGTGAGCAGCAGAGCTAGACGATAAATCCAGGTCTGATGGGCTCTGGAGCCCGCCCCCAGCTACCCGCACAAGGGCTGCATCTTGCTGGGGTCCGATCCTGACTCAGGAGGGGTTGGTTTGCTCCTGAGCACAAACTCTCCAGGGAGAATTTGCTCCGTTCCACCTTGTGATTGGGGCAAAAGAAACAGGCCAGGCACTGGACATGACCCACCCTCCAAGGCCCCAGGACACGAGCAGGGTCTGTGCCCCAAGAATGGGCCATTCTTTTCCCAAGGAGATGCAGCAAATTCAGGGGCGTTAACAAAGTGGAAAAGGTTGGGGAGCTGAAGTGGACAGCCCCAAGTGGGAATCCTGACTCTACCGCCAGCCAGCTCTGGGACCTCAGGCAAGCCTCTCTGCCCTCAACACCTCTGCCTGCTCGCCCTTCCGCAAGAGTGACACTCCCTGTGTGTCATGCTGCACAGCAAAGACCAAGGAAGAGAAGCTGTACAGAAGAGGTCGGTGGCCCCAAGGCCCTAGTCCGCTGGCTGCAGCAGCTGACGATAATGACTACCACGAGAAGGCAGGCGTCGTGGATGACCAGGGCCAGGCAAGCCTCAAAGCAGGCTCCAGGGGCCTCTGCTGGAGGAGACCAGAGTCCGGAGCTCGGCTCTGCCTTCCATGGCCATGAGTCTCGCGCCGGCTGCTCTCCCTACAGATGAACACTAGGCCGGGCCCCGCGGGAGAGGAGGCTGGCAGCAGCTCCAGCAGGAAGGGGGCGCCCACCTACCTTCATGTCGTCCAGGTTGGCAGGCAGGGCTCCCGGCTTGCCCGTCAGCGAGGTGCTGTTCTGACGCGCCAGCCCACTGGGCCCAGGAGCCCCCGAGCTGGAGCCGCTACTGGGAGTGGAGAGGCTGCGTATTGGGGGGGCCCCAGCACTTCCGGGGGCCTCACCGGCTGGCCTGAGAAGAAGAGAAGGGAGACATGAGACCCTAGCCAGCAGCACCCTCGGGGAAAAGATGGGTGTGGGCTGTGGGGTGTGGGGCAGGATTCAGACCAAAGGGTCCTTAAAGATCTGGGGTTCACCCAACCAGGCCTGGCACCGGCCGGTCAGGGCGCCTCTGGCAGGACGGGTGGGGGGCGCCGCGGGGGGCTCCTACTTGGGCGGGGCAGGCAGGATGGTCTGGTAGTTGTAGTGCTGCTGCTGCTGCTGGTTGAGGATCTGGAGCTGGAGGAAGAGCTGCTGCTGCTGCAGAATCTTGGCGTAGGAGGAGTCCATGGGAGGAGCCCCCTTGTCCTGCTTTTGGTCCGGGGGGATGTACTGGTGATACTTGAGCTTCTTCACCTTTGGCTTCAGCTCCTTGGCTTTCTTGCTGCGCTGAGACTTCTCACTGGCAGACTTGGGTTGGCTTTGCTGAGGGCACAGGAGACGGGGGTGCCATCAGGGGCAGTGTTGGGCTTCTCAGAAGGCCCCCGTCCTCCACCAGCAGCACCTCGCCGGCGCCCACCAGCATGGTGGTGGACAGGGGTGCACAGCTGACCGGGGGGGGGGGGAGGGGCGGTGCGCAGCCCCGCTTACTTAAAAGAGCCTCTAGGCCGGAGAGAAAAATCAAGCAAATGCAGGTGTCACCATGACCTTGAGCAAAGGGTGAACGCGACAAAGTAAGAGCAGCTGGCTGGTGGCGTGCCTGCACTCCACACCGGCCTGCAGCTCAGAGCGCCGGGGGCTCGGGGAGCCAGCCCGCAAAGGCTGAGGCATTACCCGGAAAGGAAGAAAGGTACACAGATATATTCACACTATTCTTTCGAACATGTAGTCAAAGAAAGGCATCAGTTGTGCGACAAGGAGCAGAGCTGAGGAAGGATTTTGGGGGGAAACACTTTGACATTTGTGGCCGGCCAGGAACACACCACAGAGGCCAAGAGAGGTGCCCCGATGAAGGGCCGGCCTGGGCACGGGGACCCCAGGAGGCGTGGCTCACTGCCTCCTCTGGGACGGGGAAGCCACAAAACTTGAAATTTCCTGCCAGCAGCAGGGCCTCAGGGCCTCGCAGAGATGGTGCAAACAGGGACAGCCTGGGGGTGGGGGTGCCACCCAGAAGGGCACCAAGGAGCCCCACAAACACAGAGGTAGCAGCCGGAGGCACTGCGAGCGCTTGGCTCCAGCGAGGGAAGGGGAACCGGGATGGCTCCCAGGCTGTGAGCAGCCACAGGAGAGGCACAGGGCTGGCCGGAGACTCCCAGCCGGGGCAGGGTCTGCGTCGGGGGCTGAGTCCCAGAGACCCTGGAGGCAGGCGGCTCTGGGGGCGGGGGGGCCTGGGCACTGGCTCTTGGTGCTGCTGCACTTAATTCACCTCAGTACCCAACACACTGTCCCCCACACGAAGGTGGGCCTCTCACGGGCGGGCGGTAAGCCTTGCCCCTTAGACATGTTTGGTCAGGCCTTGGAGGAGAATAAAAAACACCCAGGGGCACCTGGCTGGCTCAGTCTTAATCTTGGAGTTCAAAGTTCAAGCTCCATGTTGGGTGTAGAGATTACTCCAAATAAAATCTTTCAAAAAAGAAAATGCCCAAAAGCGGCCCTCGTGTGACCTCAGGCCCATCATTTCCCTTCTCAGTCACGTCACTCGCAGAGTAGACTAGGACTGTCTCATGGTGTCAGTGGACCAGAGGCGGTGTATTGGGCCTGTTTTCACGGGGGAGGGCGGACTAAGAGCCAGGAAGACCCCGTCCAGATCTGGGCCCACCGTGCTCAGTAACCGGCAGCTGTGAGGGTGACAGCCAGCGTCCGCAGAGGAGAAACTCCCACATTACCTCAGTGACCTTCGCCAGTCCCCGACCAGGGGGGAGATATGCACCCCACTCCCTGCAGCTGTCCCCCACACTGGGACAAAATCACGGCAAGGCCTGGAGGGGCCCCAAAAGGGGAGGGAGGGCAGTCAGCTGGGGACCCGTACCTTGATGAGCGTCGGGGTGGGCTTGGCCGCGGGGGCTGGGGTTCCGTTGGTGAGGCTGGGAGGCAGAGGCGGCTGCTCTGCCAGGAAAAGTGTTTCTCCGGGTTCCGGGCCCAATGGGAGTTGAGACACAACCTGAGAGAGGAGGAGCGGGGTGCGGCCCTATCAGTCAGGGTGCATCTCAGCCCTTCCCTGCCTGGGTGGGGCTGCAGGCATCTCCTCCAGCACCAGCACTGCTCGGGGGGCGGGGGGAGGAGGTGGGCAAAGATGGGAGCAGTCCTGGGGGGGGGAGGGCAGAGGGAACTGGAACTGGAACACGGAGACAGAGGGCAGTGAAAAGGTCACTGAACTGTACGAGGGAGAAGCGGGCAGGTGTGGGTGGCCGCAGGGACAGGCCAGGGAGACTCAGGGATCTCACTGGGAGGCAGCCCCAGCCCGAGACGGCGGGCTGACTAAGGCAGCTGAAACGGGGCCCAGTGCCGACATCTCTGGGACCCAAGCAGCCAAGGCAACATGCCAGTTTCCCCGTCCCACCTGACCCAGGGGAGACCTCACTCTGGGCAGCTCCAGCAAGTCTGGGGCCCTCGGGGAGCAGGGAAAGCCTCGGAGGGGCAAGCTCACCTGAGTGGGGGATACAGAGGTGGCACTGGGCAGTGGCTCGCTGACTCGGGCTTCCAAGGGTGACGGCACGGAGCCCTGGGATTCATGGCTGGCAGGCTGCTCAGGGGATAAGGCGTCACTGCTGTCCTCATCGAAGGAAGAGCTGTCCGCTACTTTCGGGTAATTCACCTGGCCCACTGAAAGCCAAAGCCGGCATAAGACTCCACCCTCAGCCCCCACAAATGGGAAGAGGTGCTGTGCTCCCCAGCCAGGCCCGTCCCAGCAAGGTGCCTGCTCTGTCCCCTCCCCCCCCCCCCACCACCCCAGTGAGGCAGACAGGAGAAAGACCAACAGCTGACCTGCTTTCTGGGTCCAAAAGAGCTCCAGGAAAGCTCATCATCACGACCCAGGAACAAAGGCAGAAGAGTGCTAGCTACTACGCTCTCAAAGCGCTCCCTTGTCTTTGACTCTACACTGCGTCCAATCCTCAGAGTCAAGTTCCACGCTCCCTCCCTGCAGCCTGTAAGGATTTTCCGCCATCTCATCTAGATGTTTCCCTGCTGTTAAAGGCACTTCATGTCCATCCTGTGGTGGCACAAACGCTCCTCTTCCCCCAGAGGCTTGTGGACCCCGCAGCAAAGGCTCAAAGGGACCAACAGCCTGAGAACGCGACTCCTCCCCCGGGCTGCCTCGACCCCCTGAAAGGCAGGGACAGGCTAAGAGCCTCCTGGAAAAGGTGCGCCTGCCCGGACAGGTGGAACAGGATTACTGGACGTGTGGTGACTTCCTTTTAGTGGCCTGCGACTCCCGGAGATCCAAGGCCTGGCAGCGGCAGCCACCAGAAGAAAACCCATCCTGCTGGCTCCAAGTGCCCTGCCCTGCCGCACGGCCAGGGTCCTGGCTCGGGCCAGGCCAGGAGGGAGGAGCAGGACGGCCAGGGCCCTAGTGTGGAAATCCCAGGACACAAAAGAAAGACAAGTAGGATATTTCAGAAAATTATGTCACAACCGCCCGCTTGGCACCGCCGGGGAAAAGGTTCTGCCCAGGTCTGCCGTTCACACGGGAAGAACGGAGGCGGGCGTCACGGCCGAGGTGAACCGTCGGGCATGCCTGGGGAAATCTGCCGTGGTGGGAACACCGCCGATAGGGAACAAGAACCAACCAGGAACTCTCCCAGCAGACTCTTCCTCTCCAGGGCCACGACCTGAGGCTCTCTCCTCCCCTGGGACCAGGGAAGGACATACCTGGGCTCGAACCTCCACTAGCCAACAGTGGCGAGGGCGCCAGTCACGCCCATCGCGGGGCTGGCTCCTACGCTCCCTCTCCTCCGTCCTGGCTGGGGCCGTGCATGCGGCGCGTGGGGGGAATGGAGCTCCATTACTGCCGCATACCCCAGGCCACTGACACATCTAGGTTTCTCCCAGCATCTCTTCCTCCCAGCAAGGAGACCTGCCACGGGACGGCAGCCACACGGCCCCCCGCAGAGGATGGTGGAATCCGGGATGGAGGAGCTCTGGCTCCTCCCCAGAGGGCAGTCTGACCGGAGCCAGCGCCTGGCCAGGGGCCCTGTAGAGTCCATTTCCCTCCCTCCCAGCTTCGGGCCGGGGCAGGCTTTGGAGAGACACGGTCCTTGCCCCCTGATTTTGGCCCAGTCCCCTCTGCTCAAGGGAAACACAGACTCTGTGGAGATGCTCAGGGAAGACTTTTTGGAGGAGTGGTCTTGACATGAATCTACAGATCAGCTGGGGGTGGCCTGGAGGAGAGGGCAGCAGTGTGCCGTGGGTGGCCGTGGGGAGTATATGGGGAAGACAGTGGGAGGTCAGCCTCTGCAAAGGCCCCGTCATGCCCCCATCTTTATCAGGGCTCAGGACCGCCTCGGCACCCTCCCCACACTCTCCACACCCAGCTTCACCTCCTCCTCAGACCCGGCCTGAGTCTCTCCCCTCCCAGGACCCATCTCCTCTTCTGACTCCTTCCTCTCAGCCACAAACCTGCATTTCTCCCGGTCCGAAAATCCTTTGCAGCCCACCCTCTCCCCCGCTCTTCATTCTCCACTCACGTCTTGAACAAATGGCCCGCATCTGCTGTCACGGCCTCCTTACCACCTACTCGTTCCCTAACCCGCACGATCTGCTTTTGCAGGCAAATGCTCCTTTCCCTCAGGTCACTAAGGGTTAACACCTGCTTACTGAATTAGCCTACTTCCCCCTCCTCAAACAAGCCAGGCTCTGCCGCACCTCCAGGCCACTGCCCACATGGTCCCCTCTGACTGCAATGTCCTTCTGTACCTTCTCCATTGGGCAAGGTGGACCCCACATGTTTCATACTGTCTGTGATCCTTCTCCGGGCCTCCCCACCATACCCATCTCTGAGAGAAGCCTGCGTGGGCCAGGCTCGCACTATACCTGACACGCCATTACCCCCACGGCATCACTAGAGCACCTGTCCCCTGGTCTATAACGAATGAGACTGCTGACGGCAGGAGCCCTTCTGTGAGTCTCCCGAGACTCCGAAGACCGCCGGGCCCTTTATATCCATTACTGCCTGTGGGCCTGCAGCCTGTCCTGCGAGCCAGGTGACTCAGCTACTATGTCACAGGACCGTGGCCTTCTTGCTACACAGCGCTGGCATCTGACCAGGAGCCAGGCTCAGAATCGCACGTTTCTACGTCAGTCTTCTCGCATCGTACTGAGTTCTTGGAGGAAAGCGGCATATTGTGTTCATCTTTGTAAACTGCGCGACTTCGCCCAGGGCCTGGCGCCATGCCGACTCTCACATTTTGGGTGGGTGAAGAGTCCAGAACTGGCCTTGGCCTAAACACAGGCCTGACATTAGGGGCTGCTGTGGAATCCAGTAATGATTGGGGCAGGAGAACACGAGACGAGGTGGGATGAATGCCAGGGCAAAGCGGGGAGCTCAGAGGGCTATCGGCCCCAACTGGCAGAGGGGCCGTCAGGGCACACTGGCTGCCTCCCCCAGCGCAGAGGCCCTGGAAACCAAAGTCTCCTCTCACCCAGAGCTCACCACCCAACTTGGGCTGCTCTGGGGTCTGTGGTTCCCCCCTGGTGCTCTGCCCAGAAGATCTAACTCCTTACACTGGAGGGAGCAGGTGAACCTCATGGCGACCTCCCAGGCGCAGGAACGCACGGCCTTGTCCAGGACCAGGTCTTGGGCCCACTGTAGCCAAGAACACATGCTTGTACTAACAATGACCAAAACCTAAAGGAAACAGGTCCGAACACCTACCTGTGGCACACAAGGCCCTGGCACGTCCTGGACTCTGCCCACCTTCCACCTCCATCCAGTTCCACGCCCAGGCTGCTCCTCGGCCTGAGAGGCTCTCCCTCCCTGGAGCCCATAGTGCCTCTCTCCCCATATGTACCTGAATTCCAACTCATCCCGCAGCCCCAGTCTCGGCCGTCACCTCTCCCGAACCACCCCCTGGGCAGGGCCGGGATGGGGACGCTCCTCTCTGTGCCCAGAGGAGTCAGGGCTCTGTCTTGCTGTCTTGCCTGTAACTGCTCCCAAGCGCGAGTTCGATAAGGGCGAGGGGCTTGCTCTACTTTGTGGGGCTGTGGTCCTAGCCCCCGGCACACCTCTTGGATCAATCAATACTTGTTGAGTGAAGTATCTGTGGAAAAGTGTCAGGCTCCAAGGAGAGATTGCACCAATACAAAGAACCAGGAAGGAACAGACTTTTGATTCCTGGCACCTCCGTGGGTTCACACACGCCAATCCTGACATCTAGCTACCCTGTGAGAGAGTGCACCGAGGAGACGGTGGACAGAGGCCCCTCTGTTATTTAATCATTCTGGCATGGTCCTTGAGGCCACTGGCACTGTCCCGAGCTAACACAACCTGTTTCTCGGGCTCTCAACTGTGAGCCTCAGTTCCCCAAGTCGAAGCAGGAAGTCAAGCAGCAAGAAGCCCAGAGCCCCTTCCTCCTGCATCCGGCCCGCACGTCCACACAGGGTGCTCGGGGCCTCCTCACCAATGATGGCTTCTTTCAAGCTGGACTCCACAGGCAGAATGTTCTTCTCAACCAGCTCCATGGGGCCCGGCCTCTGTGCAATCTTCTCGTTGAGGTCATCGGCCAGTCTGGCTCTCTTCAGCTTCAGCTGCTTGGCCTGGAGGGAAGGCTCGGCCGAGGTCTCTGCCCGTGGGAGAGAATGGAGTGCAGGAGGATGTAGGAATGGACCTGGCCCTACCCTGGCAACTCCCGAGCAGCTCTCCTTCCCTCTGGGGAAGGAGGAGAAGCCATCGGGATGCAGAGAGTGTCCCAGGCAGAGAAGAGCGGCCCAGCCTTAAGTTCTGCAGGACACAGAAGGGGCCCCGACTGCAGACAGAGCGCAGGCACACCCAGTCAAGGTCACTGGGCATGGGGGCTACAGAGCCGAAAGCGCAGCAGACGACGGAGCGCACCTTGCCCTCCCTCAAGCCTTCTGGGTTATGAAGGTAATTCAGTCCCTGCTCTGGGTCTCCGCGTCTCTGTCTACATGATGTGGGGCTCAGACTAAGAAAGTTCTCCTCCAGACTCAAAGTTGACTCAAAACTAAAAACAACAACAAAATGGATACATTCACACTGCTTTCAGCAGCCAAAACAGTTCCTTCACTAGAACGTGGACAGAAGTGTGCGCCGGGCCAGGCGGACACACCCGGGATGTGCTCACTTGGGTGTCACAGATGCTCACGTGAATGCTGACTGGATGTGGGAGTGAAGGAGTGAATGAACACAGAAAGGAACTGCATTTTTAGAAGATGGTGGAGAAAAGGCTTTCATACCAAGGGATGACAAGATCCAGGGCCACCACATGGCCAGAGAAGAAAAGGGCAAGCCAACCCAAGAGAACGTGACTGTGCTGCTCTGGGAACTCGCAGAAGCAGCATGGCTACCACAGCTCTGCTGTTCTGTGTTAAGGTCTGGCTTATGCACGGTCAACAGAAATGGGAGCGATAAGAAAGAGGGACGAAGAAATGAGGGGGATGCATGGTGGAAACAGCGAGGGCAAGGGGAGAAAGCATTTCCAACCTAACATACCTTCCAAAATATGCATCCTGACCAGCTCCGATCTCTCCGGCCGGGAACGAATCTTCCGTTTCAGATAATCCTCTGTCTACAGAAAAAACACACCAAGAGGATCTCAAATCCAGGATACAAGTTATGGCGTGGAACCTCTGTAGCCCCCCCAGCCCCCCAGCCTGGAGCCTGCAGGGTTCTGAGGCAAGGGGAGGTCTGGGGGCACCGCATCTACTTGCAGTGCACCTGCCCACCCCCACCCCCTGTCAAGACTATTTGTTTCTCTGAGGCTGAATTACTAATGCAGTTCTTAAAAATCTATTGTACTATCATAAAAGTAATACATGTTCATCAAAGAAAATGTAGAAAATTACAAAGTAAAACAATAATAAAAATATTAATCATTCACTGTATTTTGGGATATTTATTTCTAATCATTCTTCCATGCAGATTTCTAATTTTGCAGAGTTGTAATCATAGTGAACATAATTTTATATCTTGTTCAAAAAATGTAGCTTATGATCTCATGAGCATTTTCCATTCATTTTGAATGGCTGCCCAACGGAATACTAATTCTGATAGACGGTGTCATAGGTGTAGTTCCTTCAAGTCCAATGCCCTCATTTCTGCATTTCTGAGACTCGAGGTGAACTAACGCGTTCCCTGAC
Source organism: Potos flavus (assembly GCA_028534135.1). Classification (NCBI taxonomy): domain Eukaryota; kingdom Metazoa; phylum Chordata; class Mammalia; order Carnivora; family Procyonidae; genus Potos; species Potos flavus. Next base: position 6,385,495 of record CM052897.1, on the reverse strand, counting down.
CAGTCTCAGCGCCAGCCCACTGCTATAACGCCCAGGTGGCCCCGGGTCTGTCTGACTCCAGAGTCTGTGGCTCTTAACTACTGCACCAGAATTTTTCAAACCATAGGTCAAGACAATGAGTAGGTCAAAACCAGCACAAGACAGGATAAGGTAGACGAGCGTCAAGTAGAAAATTACAAGCCAGGGCACATTGCCTGTGGGAACGGTAAAGCCCTGGCACTCGCCTACTGCCTTGGAGCCCTCACTGGGCAGTGCGGAGCCCTGCGGGGGACGGCTCTGGGTCTGTCGCTCTGCCCCATCTGCAGAGGGCACTGGGACTGCCACGGCTGCTGCAGAAGACGGTAGAACAGGTGTCAGACGCCACAGGTCTTCAGAGGCATCAGACGGAGGCGTATTTTCTAAGCCACCTGACATCCTGAACTGTGGCTGAGGACAAGCTAGAATGCATGACTAAGAAAATACCTTAAGTCCACAGACCAAGGTTTGAGTCCCAGCTTTGCCACTTACTAGCTGGACAACTGAGTTAACCTCTCTCAGGTGCAGCTACGAAATGAAGAGAAGAGCACCTAACCCTTAAGAGCCCAAGTGAGCAGAAACGAGAGAATGACATCACTCAGCATGTGGAAGTAATCGATAAGTAACAGCGGTTCGACTGAGCTCCTGTTAGCTCCTACTTACTTGTGAAGCAGGCCAGGTAATGGCACCAAGTCTTACAAGCAGGTCGGGGGCCCAGACAAGCCCCCCTCCCGCCACCCGCCCCACCCCCTGCTGTATTCTCCACTCCTCCCAGTAACTACAACAGTGAAGCTTGTTACTGCTTTGGTTCCCGGTGGATGACCTCATTCTTCCCACTCTCTCTAAGAATTAATCATAATTTTCCTTAGAAATTTAAAAAACAAATAAGACAGTAAGAAAGTCTTAGAAGTAAATATTTCAGTCTCTGACAGAGCAGTGGGTCTTTGGAAGCCCTGACCTATATGGTCCTCCACTGGGGAGGTTCTCTTTCCTTGTCTTTTATGTAAAAGAAAAAAGTGAAGGGGGTGGAGGGGAAGCATGTTCTGGCGACTTCCCCATCCCTACCCACACTGGGCAGCAGAATATCCCCCTGAGGCCCCTGAGGGAACTGAAACCAGTGGGGGACAAGGCAGCAGGCCAGGTGCTGTAGCAGGAACTGGGGCTCGAACTGGGGGCCCAGCTTCTGCATCCACCCCCTCCAGTGGACACTGACTACTCAGGGCCGATGGAGACTGGTGAGGTTTCCTGCCCCTCGGAATGCCCTTCCTGGAGAGGTGTGGGCAGTGCAGCCAAGGACGTGGAAAATCAGTCCTCAGCAGGCTTTCCTATGGCTGGTGTCTGTGCCCTAACATCTATAAAAGAGCAGATGGAATTAAAGATGGGAAAATACCAGCGGTCTCCAAAGTAACAGGAGGGAGGGCTGCTGATATACCCTTAAATGCAGTAAAGGAGAAATCCTGATCACATTTCACATCACGCTGTCAGATGGCTGGGGTGGGGTCGGAACAGAAAAAGGCAGCGCTTTGTGTCTGGAACTGAGGTGTGGGCTGGCCCCTTCCACTAGATTGGAAGGAACGCACCAGCAATGCAATGGCTTCTGGAGGCCCGTGGGGGAAGAAAGGCCTTACCCTGGCCCTCTCCAAGCTCCTTCTCTGTTCATGAAATGCAGCTGGACTTTTCAAAGCTGTTGGGAAAAGAATAAAAAAACAATTACTTTTAAGAAGCATCATGTGTACAGCTGTAATGTACAGTGGAGAAAGCATTTTAATTCGAGTTAATTTTCACAATACTAAATCTTATCAGCGGAAGTGAAGAAGAACATGGCACCTGAGTAAGCACGTATCTTTTATGGTTCAGCTAACCTATTAAAACCGTTTTGGTTACTTCGTTCCTAATGAGAACAGTCACTGCCTAAGCTCAGGCTCTATGAAGTGCACAAATGGAATACAACTTAAAAAAATATCCTGGGAGCGCCTGGGTGGCTCAGCCGTTAAGCATCTGCCTTCAGCTCAGGTCATCATCCCAGTGTCCTGGGATCGAGCCCCACATCAGGCTCCCTGCTCGGCGGGAAGCCTGCTTCTCCCTCTGCCACTCCCCCTGCTTGTGTTCCCTCTCTCGCTATGTCTCTCTCTGTCAAATAAATAAATAAAATCTTTAAAAAAAAAAAAAAAGAAAGAAAGAAAGAAAAAAAAAAAATATCCTGGACCCAATGCTTGACCATTAGCTGCACAATCCTTACTGATCAGTCAACCCTCCAGGAATGCGTTGCTAGGCCCCACCTCACTTCTGGTGCAGACAGGGACACAGACAGGAGCACAGCTGCATGTCGGGTCCACCTTACTTCTTTAAACTAATTAGGAATCACAAAGTGACCAGAAAGACATATGTCTGGTTGGATGCCATTTCCTTCTTCACTTTAGCTAATATAATTGTGCTGCTAAACTTACCTTGAATTTCATCTCTGAGGACTAAAAGAACTTCACAGTAAGTGTATGGTTGACCCTGGTGCACGCAACCAGCCGCTGACAAGAAGGGCTCCCTACAGACCCTGAAGCCTACCGCTACACAGACCACAGCTCTCGACTCAGCAAACAAGACCAAACCAGGACCAAATCTCAAATGCGGCACAATGAAGAGAGTTTTGCATCAAACACTTGGCTATAAAGACAAAGGATAAGTTGGGACACGATGACAGTAAGAGGGAAAAAGGCCTGACTCACTTCAAGTAGGGAACAACTGCAATAAGAGAGAAATTTATAAGGCAGTGGTCAGTTTCACTTCTGCTGCCCTAGAATTTCAGAACAGCTGTGAAACTGTGTGTGGAGATAACTTTTGATAGGCTGCTGGCTGTGGTAGGAGCACAGGGGAGAAGCTAAAAGTAGCAAGAGCACAGATATGACCCTATCCTGCCTGGGCCTTTGTGCTTCCTCCCCCCAGCCCACTCCTGGGGGCTGGGCCTCAGCAACAACAGTCCCAGCAGAAAGATCTAAATGTCCCAGCAGTCCTTATTTAAAAAACGAACATTTCTGAACTCTTAGGATGAAAAACAATCATTTGAAAAGATCAGTTGAGAGCCCTCCCTGTCTTCTAACAGCAGGGGGAGCTCTAGATTTAACAAAAAATCTCTAAGAAAAACCAGCATGGCCTCCCTCCCCACCTACCAGAGCATTCCAGGGCACTATCCAGTCTATCCCAGCCCTAAGCTGGGGAGGTCTTGGGCAATTCAGTGGGTAAGCAGACAGCTCCTGCACCTGCTTCTACTGGGTAAAGCTGGTTCACCTCTTAAAACCAGTCTCCTATTCTGCTGGAATCTGGGAATAGGGTGTAACAGACCATTCTCATGGAGGAGACAGTAAATACAAAGAAAGCGAAAACTCGGTGGCTACCCCATCCCACCCCCAGCTTCTTTTCCGCCTTATTCCTCCGCACAGCATTCATCACCACAGACACTCTTTCTAATTGGTTGATTGTCAGCCTCTCATTAGGACACACTCCATGGGGCATGACTCTTTGTTTCTGACAGTATCCCTGGTGCCTACGGTGCCCAGTACATAATCCATTCAATGAATTAATGAATATTCTGTAAGAAATGGAACAAGGTGTACACTAGTGACATGAAAGTAAGAGGGTTCTGTGGTAGAGCTCTAAACTTTCTAAACTTTCACTTGAATGGCCAGAATTTTGGCTCTCATCTATGTTCAAAACTTCACAGAAGTCTCAGATAGAAAAATCAAGGCAACTGTGGTATTTTCCTGGGTTCTACGAATCATTATTAGTGTGACACAGGGGACTACATTCTGGGTCTCATTTTCTTCTTCTGTAGAGTGAGAATCTGCCTGCCTCTTGGGACTCTTGTAAGAGTCGGATGAAAGTGGAGCGCTTGGAAGCAAGTGGAGCATACACAGATGAATAAGAAGTGCTGCTGTCACCAGATGCAGTGGTGTAGTTGAATCACAGGTTCGATTCCCACACACGCCTGCCAGCGTTGGTACCACAGCCATACACCTATCTAAAACCCCGATTAGTTTGCTGCCTCAACAACCCACCTTGGCTATCCCAAGGGGTAAGGCATAAATCCAATTTCTGGAAAAACAACTCACAAAGCAGAGAGTTTCTAGATGGGAGGGGAGTCCATCAAGGATGATGCAGCACCAAGGGGAATAAGAGGCAGGAGAACCGGCTGTCGCAAAAATGACTTCCTGTTTGGTAAGGGAATTTTCACTAACGGCAAAGGAGAGATTAGTATTTATGGAGTGCCTACTTATGTGGTCGGCACTGTTCCAGGTATTTTAAACATGTTATCTGATTTAATATGCCTAATAATCCCATATGATAGGTAATACTCCAATTTATAGATAAGGATAGGCTCAAGAGGATAGAAAAGGCTAGCGGGTGGCAGAGTTAGGATGACAACCTGAGTCTATCACACCCTCAAATCAGACTTCTTCCCACTCCTCTGGGTCGATTTCTTAACTTCAGAAAGTAGAGAAGGATGACCCTATCGGATGGGGAGGCAAAGAGGCTTCAATTATGTGTACTGCCTGAACGGAGGGCTGAGTAGAGGCAATTGGAAAGGTCAGCTTGACCACAGCACTGAACACAACAGGTGTGAAGAGGGGTTCAAAGTGACTGCAGGCACAGAAAGCCACGGTTTGAAGCCTGAGGCTCACCGTGGAGCTTAAGGGGCAGCCTTCGGCACTGATACTAGGAAACAAGTGGGAAGGGTAATGAGAGACCAGAGGAATTCACCAGCTGCTCAGGGCCTGATCAAGAGAACCAGAAATGAGGACAAGAAAAGAATTCAAGACAGTAATTACCAATCCCACAAGACTATTTCATTTTATAACAACAGTATAAATACACTGAAATCTCTACCAACCCACGAGGTAAGGATCCTTCTTCTAATTTTATGTGATGAAGCTAACAGCGGAGTAACCTGTGAGGTTACTCATTGAGTGGCAGGTCCCAGCCCAGCTCTAGTTCTGTCTGCCTTTTCTTCTCTGATCTCGACCTTCTGACACGTGTGCTAGTTTGCCCCAGTCTATGAGTAGCCCACACTCGCTCTGTGCTACTCTCTCCCCATTGCTAACTCTGCTCTCTGAGAGCAGGTTCAGTAAAGGTAAGCCCTGGGCTTCCCCGGAGGAGAGAGTGGCAGTGTGTAGTCAAAAATCACCTGAGGCTTCACAAGCAAGCGCAACAAAGCAGAAGTTTTTAAAGTTGAGGCCTCTGCTTATGGAAAAACCCTAAAAGACTCAACGTTAACCCATAAATGTATGTCCAATGAGGAAGGTTACATTTGCCTTGGACCTCCATCTCCCTCCTCCTTGCTGTCTTAATGGCTTTGCCACAAGAGCCAGGATGTTACTCAGAAATTTCATTTCCCCAGAAACTCCTAGAAGGCAGTCTTTGAGAGAAGCCCCCAAAACCAATGCAGACCCAAGAACTATGCATGTGGCTTGTGACATGTCTGGGGTGGGAGGGCACCACTTGACCCTTTACTCCTACTGTCTGGAAGCTGGTTCCACTGGGACACTTTACTGCTTTGTGTGCACAAAGGGAAGTGTGCAGCACATACTGAAAGGAAAAATAACCAAGCTCCTCACGGAAATCAAATGAACAGAAGTGGCTAAGAGGTGTGACGTTCTTAATCACAGTTTCAGTTCTAGATGTGCGTCTCACCCCTGGCTGGCTATAACCACCAATTTATATTCTGTTCCCTCTCTCCCGTGCTCATTTTCTTTCTCTTCTTACATGTTTCCTGCCTTAATTAAATGAGGGCCTTGTGAACTAAAAAAAGAAAAATGGTTTTAATTTTTTAAAAAATACACTGCCATCAGCTCCCAAGGGGGGAGTCCAATGCCACACTCAGCGTGTCCACTGAGCTTTGTGGCTTACAGTGCAGGAGCACAGGAATAGAGGTGTCAGGATTTAATCTAGCACTAGAGAGGGAGTAAAAGACTCTTAAAAACCAACCTATAGCATTAAATTAGGACATTAAACCAGCCCCAGATTTACTTAAACATGTAGGCAAGTGAAAATCTTCTAGGATACACAAAACAGTTCTGAAAACAGTTCTGTTCTTTCCTTGCATCTCAGCAAGGAAAGACAGCAATTAGCCATCAAGACTCATTTCCTCATTATCATTAAGGAGTATTTACTAAGTGCCTGTGTCAGAATGTCACTTTATTAGGTACTGACATAATAAAAATGATGGTTCCCATCCTCAATAAGATACTTTTGCCAGAAGCTCACCACCAAGTCTATATACTCAGAGGAACGCAAGAAGGCTATAAACACAGTATAGCTAACAGCAGTCAATGGAGTGCCACAGTCTGAGGAGGCCCTCCTTCAGGAAAGCCTGCTGGATTTCTTTTTCCACTGTGGAAGCAGCACGCATACACACAGTAGATACGTAAATTGGGGGCTTAGGCAGGGGATGGGGTGTGGAAGATAAATGCATTTAATAACCTGGGTAGGAAATTAGAAATATAGTCATCCATCCATCCGTCCAATAAACAATTCTTAAGTATTAGGTTAGTCACTGAGGACAAGGATAAAGAGAATAGGGTCCCAGCCCTCAAAGGCAGTTCATGGCCTGGTTAGAGAAAAAGACAAATAATTACAATACAAGATGGAAGCACAATTATAAAGGTAATTTAAAGTGCCACATAGGACAGAGGAGGCAAAATTCAGCCCAAAGAGTGTATGAACTGTCCAGGTAGATTTCACAGAGAAAACCAAAATGAAGAAAACAGAAACAACACAGACAGATAAGAAAGGGTGTGGGGAGGTCATCTGAAGCTAAAGAAGAGCCAAGAGCATGAAGGTACAAAGGAGCACGCCAAGTTCAAGGGGCTACAAGTAGTTTGATATGGTGGGACCAAGGAGGAGGTCATGTGTGACAATGAGGTTGGAGGGGAGGCAGAGCCCAGCCCACGAAGACCCTTCAGGTGCTACTGCAGGGACTTCTGCACCTGGGAAGATGGAGCAGACATACTGTTCTCCACTCCTCCCACTAAGTACAACTAAAAACTCCAGATGTTATACATAAAACAAATGTAAGTAGGGGCGCCTGGCTGGCTCAGTGAAGGAGCATGTGACTCCTGATCTTGGGGTTGTGAGTTCGAGCCCCATACTGGGGGTAGAGTTTATTTAATGTAAAAAAATAATAAAACAAACAAACAAACCTAAGTAGGTTCTGAAAGGTGAAGAGAAGAAGAAGGCAAGCTGGCTAGGGACCATGGGACCCGAAGAATGATGCAGTAGTGAGTTCCCTAGGTTTCGTCTTTATCTCATACATCCCAGACTTGGAGCTGAAGAAACCAACAATCTGGAAATGCCAGTGGAGGCAGACAAAAAAAAAGCCACAACAAAACCTACCCTCACTGGCCAAAGGACCAGAAAAAGGGCAACCTCGCCAAACAGAAAAATTTTAGACAATAATCGTTCTATTTCAGACAGACACCACAACAAACACTTCACCCGCTACCGGAAGTCTAGACTCCCCGCCCCTTGCAAGGCTATTATAATACAGCTCTCCAATACCCCTGCCCAAAGGTGTCAAAGAAGGCCAGGTAGGAAGCTGGGGTTTTCATTCTCAGTAGCCAGTAACAAATACCCTCCCCACAACCCAAGGAATAAATGGGAGACCAAACAGGGAGCCTGGACTTGTAACCCCACCTAGGAGAAATAAGACACCTCTCCCCTCCCTGCTGTCAGGGGAGGGCTGGTGAAGAGTCAGGACTTTCACTAAGGCTCAGGGATAACAAGGTCACCCCTACCCATAAAAAAAAAAAAAAAAAAAACTAACATCATATCATCCAACCTTGGATAAAGAAGAAAAAAGGTGGGTTGAAAAGTACTTAAAGAAATAAATGGCTGAAAACTTTCCAAATTTGGCAAGAGACCTAAGTCTACAGATTCAAAGGATGAGCAACCCGGAAAGAGATAAACCCAAAGAAATTCATGCCAGGATACATCACAGTTAAACTTTTGCAAATGAAAAACTTGAAAGCAGCCAGAGGGAAAACAATTTGAATAACAGCAAATTTCTCATGAGAAACCAAGGGGGCCAGCAGGAAGTGGCATGATATTTTTCAAGTGCTATTAAGATTTGTATCCGGAGATCCGTATGTAGCCACCACATTAACCAAGGGAATGACATAAACAGACCTGCATGGCAGGTGAATGGGGGGGGGGGGGGGGTGTAGTTCTTACTTGATGTTTTATATGAAAAAATAAAAGGCGCAGAAACACAGCTGGTAATTGGTACATACTCATTTCACCCCCATGTCTACACTCACATGCTCCCCGCTCCCCTTCCCTGCATCCCCTTTTAATTTTGAATCTATGAAACCCTCAAATACATTGAAAGAATAATGAACAGCCGTATAACTATGATCTAGATCCAGCAGTTATCTTTTAGCTATATTTGTTTTCTCTCTCATGCATACACGCACGAGCATATACACACACAGTTTTTGTTTATAGAAACATTTGAAAGTTGCAGATATCAATCAAGACATTTCATCCCCAAATTCTTTAGAGTGCAGTTTCCTGAGAATAAGGACATTCTCCTACAGAACAAAGATACCCTTATCACACCTAAGAAAATTAACATTGATTCAATAATATATTCTAATTTGCAGTCCGTATTTGAATTTCCTCAGTTGCCCCCCAAATGTCTCTTATAACCTTTTAGATTTTCCCCTCAATCCAGGATTTAATTGAGAACCATGCACTACATTCGGTTGCTGTCCCTTCAGTCACAATCTAGAATAGTACATCTTGCCTTTTTTGGTTTTTGTGACACTGACCTAAGTATCTAAGTCATTTGTCTTGCAGAAAGAATGTCCTATATTCTGAATTTGTTTCCTCGTGATTAGATTTAGGTTAAACACTTCTGGCAAGGAGACTACACAGGTGATACGTGTAACTCCTGGTATTAGGCAACACATAATACCATGTTGCCCAACCACTGATGGTGCTAGAAGTTTGAAAGGTGACAGGAGATGTCTCCATCTTAAAAGTAGCACTTCCTCCTTTGTAATTAACATGTAATTTGTGGGGTAACATTTTGAGGCCATGTGAAAATCCTGTTCCCTAACTACCACTTACCTCATTGTTTTAGCATCTATGGATGACCCCTGCCTGAAATCAATTATGACACTGGAATGGCAAAACAGCATGACCTGCATCTTTACAAGATCGTGTAGCAGTGATCAAGCGGTCATTTAGACGAATAAAGTGGAATGACTGGGTGAAGGGTTATGCCATTAACACTCCCAGACTCAGGAGGAGTAAGCTTGGGACAGGGTGGGAGACTACGTTCAGTTAGGGGCACGCTGATACTAGTTGATCATGAGACATCCTATCAAGAGATGTGCAAGTATGTGCATGTGTATACATGTGTGTGTGCGTGTGTGTGTGTGTATGTATGTGTGTGTAAGATGTCATTCAAAGATAATGTGATAGGTTATGTAGAAACAGAAGAAAATCCTTGCCAGGCTGAATCTTAAGAGAATCCCAGAATTTAAGTGATTCAATTCATCACTAATGATGAAGAGAGCCCAGCAAAGGAACCAGAGGCGGCTCTCTGAGGCAGGAGAGAGCTATGCAAGGCTGCTATCAGGAGTCAGCCTCAAGAACGAGAGTAGGGAGAAGAAGAGAGATGGCAGCAGTGGAAAGGTTGGACAAAGTAAGGCTGGCAGAGTGTCCAGAGGATTACTGACACTTAGGAAGTGGCCACTGGTCTTGGAGCCAGGCCAGTGGGCTGCTGGGGCACACTCTGCACCAGGTGGAGAAGAGGTGAGGAAGTGGGGTTCAGAGGTTTATGTCCCCTAAGAGGTTAAGATGTGCTAACAGTTAATTACTCATTCTCCCAATAAATATTTACTGAGAGCCCACGTGTCAGACTCGGTTTTGGTGCTGGGATAGCCATGTTCTCCTGCAGCTTACACTCTAGTGAAGAATGACACATAAAACAAATGAACGTATCACACTGTAGGAGGTGATACGGGCCATGAAGAAATATAAAGCAGGAGTTGAATGAGAGAGTCATTCTGTGGGGCAGGAGCATTTCACTCTCCGGAAGGTCAGGAAAGACTTTCTGGTGTACCGTCTGAACAGAGACCTGAGGAAGGAGTGAGCCCTGCAGCCATCTGTGGAAGAGCCTTCCAGGCAAGGAGAGCAGCAAGAGCAAAGGCCCTGGGTGGGAACCTGCCTGAGTGACAGAGGGCATCGAGGAGGCCAGGGTAGCAGAGCAGAGTGAACAAGGAGTGGCAGGAGATACGGAGAGAGGAGTGAGAGAGGGGTGAGAGGGGGGTAACCACCGGGGCTTTGTAGGACTTTGGGCTTGACTGTTTTCAAGTGGTACCAGAGGAAATGACATGGGGAGAAGAAATAAAGTAGGACTGTGTCTGCCAACCTAGTGATGGACAAAAAGGCTTGCAAGAGTAACGTAGAATTGCTGCGAATGGCTTCCCTGTTCTCCCTGATGTTTGTACAGTGTGTTGGGAATTACCTTCCTTGAGCTTCTTGGGACTTATTATTTTCCGCAATTCATACTGGAGAACTGACTTGCCTGAGATCACACCCTAACTGACTACAGAATGGAGATCAGACTTTGGTTCTTCTGATTCCAAAATTTAGATCTTTTTATTTGTCTATATTTCAGCATAACAGAGAGAGGAGAAGGGGAAGGGGATCGGGGACACAAAAGATAATCTCTGATCAAGTATCTCCTTTCCCCCCCCAAACAAAATGTGATAGTTACAAAACAAAACACACAAAGAAACAAAAACCTCAATGATTTTAATCTGACCTTTTGCATTTTGCTTTCATCTCCTGCCTATTCCTCTAAGAGATGCTGCCTTGTCCTTTTCTCTAATACTGGCAATGGGACAGAAGGGAGGACTTCAGATATAACCTCAAAAAAAAATGTCTAGTGGACACACATTCTGCCATGCCTCTTCCCTCCAGCCCTCTATTGAAGGGGGCCAACAAAGCAGGAGTCACTATATAACCAAACTCCTTCGAAAGTTAATGGAGCCTTTTGTCACATCCCTTAGCCTAGCACTAGTCTGTCACACTGCTCCAGGCAGTTCATTAACTTGGTCAAATAGACCACTGACATGGTATGGGGCCCCCAGCCCTGAAGACAAGGGACTCACAAGCTGTCCAAACTGGGTCATTCCATAAGCAGCAGCCTCAACTGTCCTAGAAATTTGTCATCACTCTTGAATCACGAAGACAGGCTATCCTCTACTTGAGAATTCCTGTGAGAAGATAGTAACAATGATCTATACTACCACTAAAAATGAAAAGGGAACAGATCAGCAGTCTTTGGTCCAGTGTCCCTCTGCGTGCAGCTGGAGAGTCACTGGCATTAGCTGTCTCTGGAGTGCAAGACTCTCTCTGGGATGCAGATTCCTGGGCTTCAAGATTTTTACTCTTTATTAAGCTCTTTGAGGATTCCAGTGCCACTAAAATTCAAAACCCATTGTTTCTCTAAGTCCAAAAGGCAGAGGAAAGGTGTCACCACAGATGAGAAAGGATTTTTATTTGCTCACTCTCCAACACCAGGGACTAAGTGACCATAAAGTACACCTAGTAAGGACTTGATAACTTTTTTCAACAGCTTAGTTCCAAATTTCAACTCTGCTAGCTATGTAGGTGACCACAAATTAGTAGAGTTTAATCTCCTGAGCCCTTTTTAGACTCGCTGCCCTGGGTGGCAAAGCAGGCATTTTTGAGAGTCAAAGGATTAGGTCTTTTTGCAATTCCCCTCCCACCCCAGTGAGGGCCTAGTTCAGCTGAGATGGATTCCACACCCTACTGTTTGTCTTTAGAGCCTGGCGATCACACTCCATAGAAGGCAGCTATAGAAAGCGCGAGGAGCCCAGAGGACTGCTGGAATCAGAGGAGGGTCACTTACATACCTGAGTGATGAAAGCACAGAGGTCAGGCATGTCACTGGTGTGTAAGGGTGTACACTACCTTTACATGTAATCAGAATCTAAGGACTCTGTATCCGGGCAGAGCAGGGGCTTCTAACCTGGGGCACGCTGTACCCCCGGAGACCATCTGTGAAGCCCCGTAACTGTGCTGAACCTTGGGAACCTGCCCAGGCAACTGTGTGGCGAAGGGACAATGTAAGATTGTCTAAGAAGCATCAATGGCCCAAGAGAAAATCAAGAAGCTCTGATCTAACTAAGGGTTATTATGACAGAAATGGAAAGATGCCCCTGGCCTTCAAGCCTCTGCCTTCGAACAGCGGCAGAAAGGAGCAGCCACTTGGAAGCAATTTTACTGCTCCTCTCACCCCCCACTACCAACTTTCACCTTACCTCACTAACTGTGGGTCCTGATCTGATGCTGTTTTCAACTTTCACTGTTGAAACTGCAGGGGAAAGTACAACAGGGCTATCATCATAAAATTCCTGTCATTAAGAACCATTAGTCTGTGGCCTTTAGGAATTAGCACGGACTTTGGAGCCAGGAGACTGGATTGGCTCTGCTTCTATCTTTCAGTGGTGGTGTGATGGGGGGCAAGTCACATGACCCCTCTAAGCCTCAGTATCCTCACCTACAAAATGGCAATCATACAAACCACTGCACTGATGACTGTACTACATAAAGTGAAAGTGCTTTGCCAGCTGCTAGAGGCTCTGTTAAACTTGAGGCATTGTTACTATTTTAGCTTTTTTCTGTGCCATCCTCCTGCAGGAAACGGCATACGTGTGGAATCAAATGCTGACCGCTAGCTGGGCTTGACTTCCAATTTTTGTCTTACTGTTTTTAGCTGTCATACCAAAATGCCTACGGTAATATTCTACAACAAAGACATTAACTAAAGAGTTGTGTTGACAGTTCCAGGGACTGGCCATGACAATGGAAACCAGAACTAAATCCATGTGAATCGAAGAAAGAGCTGGGTGATGGAGTGTGGGGAAGGGATCACACACTCCGGTGCAAGCAAGAATCTAAACAATCAGAAAACGTGCTGCATGCACATCCTGTTTTGGTTCTCGGACTTACCACCACCCGTTTTGGCACCTGGGCTGTCACCCCCACCCAAACCAGCAGAAAAGCCAGCAACCAAGAATAAATGTAAAAGTGGAGACTCGGGACACTGAATTTTCCCTTCCAGAAATGCAAACTGCTCCAGAGTCTCACGACCTTGACCCCACGGCAGTGAAAGAGACTGAGACTGGGGAAAAAAGGTCAGTGTGCAATCTTCAGCATGAATATCAGCAGTTTCACTGAATTCCTAAAGGTTAAAATATGAGGGGCCAAAGACGGTAAACTTGGTCTTCTGAGTTTCCCCTTGACATCTATGGCAAGCACGTTTATATCCAACTCTCACATCACAGCCCGGCCTAATGCTCTGGATCAGTCAATTATCATCCTAGCGTACGCTCCCGGGGTGAAGCAGACACACCCCCGCAAAAGCTACTGCCTCTTATTGAAGTCCCATGATCAACAGGCTTAAGTCATCTGTGTAGATAAAAACTCCAAATCACCTTTGCCCTGCTACAGATCTCATCCCACCGGGCTGAAAATGTTAAATCACCACATCAGCAGACACTATGAGGGCCTCCCTTGAGTATGTGATTCTTCAAGTCTGTAATTGTGCAGGCAAAATCTGTGAGTAGTTTCAACAAGCAACTTTACAAACTCCTTCACTCCATTTACTACCTTGAAAAGAAGTTGGCCTTGGATGTCTCAGACACTTCAAGAATTATTATTATTATTTTTAAAGATTTTATTAATTTATTTGAGAGAGAGAGAGCAAGCAAGGGGAGGAGCATAGGGAGAGGGACAAGAAGACTCTCCCTTGAGCATGGAGCCTGATGCAGGGCTCAATCCCATGACCCCGAGATCATTACCTGAGACGAAATCAGGAGTCAGACACCCAACCAACCAAGCCATCCAGGTGCCCCACTTCAAGAATTACTAAATAAAACTGAATACCTACTGTACTTCTTAGATATTAAATTGTATCAAGAACTCTTATCAAGAAGACTACTTTTGATGGCCTGTTCAACAGAGCTCCCTGTTGGATTCTTTGGATTCAACAATGAACATGCTGAGAACATGAACATACAACTCACTCTAGAGTCCTATTTTGGGATTTGTTACCAACTGGCCAAGGAGGATGTCTGATGCTAGTCACTGACCTGTGAGTGAATACACCCTATGACAGCAGGGAAGAGGTCGCGGTATCTATCAGAAATGAGACATATAACACCCGGGAGTGACATAATCAACTGGTCTCCTGAGATGAAAGAGAAGATTCCTGAGGCCGCGTGCCTGACACAATTTTCTCTGGGCTTCCGATCTAGGATCAGGTTAGCCCCAATCCTGGGACACACGTTTTACAATGGTATTTCTCTAATGCCATATCACCTTGGTATTCGACTACAGTGAAAGGGTCGCATTTCTGGGCTAAAGAAACATCATCTCAATTAGGCAGGGTTCTCTGCATCTTAAAAAAAAATTTTTTTTAATAATTTTATAATTTATATATTGTACACCTGAAACTAATATGTTAATTATATATCAAGTTTATTTTATTTTAAAGATTTTTATTTATTTACTTGTCAGAGAGAGAGAGAGAGTGGCGGGCAGAGGGAGAAGCAGACTCCCTGCTGAGCAAGGAGCCCAATGCAGAACTCAATCCCAGAACCCCGGGATCATGCCCTGAGCCAAAGGCAGACACTTAACCAACTGAGCTACCCAGGCATCCCTAAAATTTTATTTTTAAAATATTTATTTAAGTAATCTCCACACCCAGCACGGGGCTCAAATTCACGACCCTGAGATCAAGAGTCACACACTCTTCTGACTGACCCAGCCAGGTGCCCCAATTCTACCTCAACTTTAAAAAGGAAACGGGCAACTAGCTCTTTCATGCAAAGATATCTATGTATCTAAAAGTGCTGAATGGATCACAGGAACATTTGTGAGGGTCAGCATCTAGAAGAAGAACGAGCCTGAGGGCATGGACTGGACTGGAGGCAGCGGGTAAACTGTTGGGTTTGGGAGACGCCTTTTCTGGGCTCCTACTGGAAAGGCATGCAGGCTACAGACACTACCACAGAGCTTCTAGCAACTCCCAAGTGGACTGGAGCAAACGGGAAATGATGCAAGGCCCCGGTGAGGATCTGCTCTCACCCCAGCCCCCACGGAGACAAATTAGCCCCTGGGACTAAGTCTTGAACCCCGTAACACTTCACTTAAAACAAGACAAATGACATTTCCTTGAAGCCTATGCTTTTGTCATCTTAAATCTAAGTTTTAAAAGAAAAGGGCAATTCAACCTCAAACCAGACCCTCATCCATCCTGGAATCACCACTGTGTCCCCACTGGTGAACATTTCTGTTTCTTGGCAAGTTGCCCAGAAATTTAAAAACAAAAACAAAAACAAAAAAGAAACTTAAAAAAACATTTCCAACCCAGACACTTACTTGTTTTGTTTCAAGAGAGGTTAAAGAAGAAACATCCACTGCCATGAGAGAGTAAGCTAATAAAATGATAGTCCTGTTAATATATGACCAAAATAGGAACAATCTTAACAAAACAGTAACAGTCTTAACAGAACACTATGTTGTCCAGTGGTTCTTTGACTCTTAACAATTTTCAGCAACTGTTTTTTAATCTGTGGGTAGGAAGAAAAATGGAAGAAGCGTTTACTGAAAAATAGTTCCTGTTCCCAAACACTGGTTTTGAGAGAAATTAATGAGATACATGTGTGTGGGGTGGAGGGTGGTAGATCCAAGCTAATGCTCCTCTCATTCCTTTTTTTTTTTTTTTTTAAAGATTTTATTTATTTGAGAGAGAGAGAGAACATGAACAAGGGAAGAGGGGCAGAGGGAGAGCAGACTCCCAACTGAGCAGGGAGCCCAATGCGGGACTCGATCCCAGGACCCTAGGATCATGACCTGAGCTGAAGGCAGATGCTTAACCAACTGAGCCACCCAGGTGCCCCAACTCCTCCCATTCTTTTCTTTTTTTTTTTAAGATTTTATTTATTTATTTGACAGAGAGAGATCACAAGTAGGCAGAGAGGCAGGCAGAGAGAGAGGGGGAAGAAGGCTCCCCACTAAGCAGAGAGCCCGATGTGGGGCTTGATCCCAGGACCCGGAGACCATGACCTGAGCTGAAGGCAGAGGCTTTAACCCACTGAGCCACCCAGGCGCCCCCTCCCCCAACTCCTCCCATTCTTAACTGAGAATAACACTGCCTATATTTCAAAAGCATGAACAGTAGATCACCTCATTTATTTCCAAACTAACTCTGTGGGGTAAGTAAGAAGGGTTATTATTTCCTTTTTATAAAAGTAGAAGTTGAGTTCAGAAAAGTTAATAGAGTTGCCCAAAGTCACCTTGTTCCTAAGTGGCACAATAAGGTCTGAAACTCCACTAATACAATAGCCGGCAGTCACATGCGACTATTTAAATTAAAATTAAATTAAATTATAAATTCTGCTCTTCACTTAAGCTAGCCACATTTCGAGTGCTCAAACAGCCCATATGGCTAGTGGCTAGTGTTACAGAATATTTCTATCGTTGCTGAAAGTGCTATTGGACAGGGCTGGTCTTATGGCTAGTTCTTTTGTTTTATTTGTTTTTATTTTTATTTTATCTTATTTTGCAGGGTGGGGAGGTGCAGGGACAGAGGGAGAGGGAGAGAGAAAATCTTAAGCAAACTCCATACCCAGTGTGGAGCCTGATGCGGGGTTCGATCTCACAACCCTGAGATCATGACCTGAGCCGAAATCAAGAGTCAGATGCTGGGGCGCCTGGGTGGCTCAGTGGGTTAAAACCTCTGCCTTCGGCTCAGGTCATGATCTCAGGGTCCTGGGATCGAGCCCCGCATCCCGCTCTCTGCTCAGCAGGGAGCCTGCTTCCCCGTTCTCTCTTTCTTCCTCTCTGCCTGCTTGTGATCTCTCTTTCTCTGTCAAATAAATAAATAAAATCTTTAAAAAAAAAAAAAAAAGTCAGATGCTTAACTGACTGAACCATCCAGGCGCCCCTGTTTGTTTTTACCTTTTAAAGATTTTATTTTTAAGTAACTCTACACCCATTGTGGGGCTCGAACTCACAACTGGGAGAAGAGTTGCGCACTCCACCAACTGAGCCAGCCAGGCGGCCCTGTGGCTAGTTCTTTTGAATTCTAGTAACCTGGGGAAAAAATCCCATGCTATCCCCAAGTCACTAGATGACAAAATTAAATTAAAGCCTCTTTCTCATTACAAGAAACTCCGGGGCTTCGGGAAGTTGGTTTATCCTCCCAGGGGTTACAAAAACAAAAATCAGTTTTAAAAGAGGTTTACCAAAATGGATTTGATCCATATATATTAAGGAAAGAGAATATGTAAACTCAGTTTGTACATTTGGTGAAGAATAATATAAGTACTAATTCCTAAGTTACAAATAAAAATATCATTAAGAAGAAATTTAGCTTCAGAAGATAAGAGATCATAGTAATCAATCCTAATACTTCAAGCCATTAAATAACCTCTTGTCAGAATTTAAAAGAAATTTCTTCTTGGTGCAGAGATTGTTATAATCAGATGAACAAGAGGTTTCCAGCTAAAGCCGGGGCCCCCGTAAAATGACAGATTAGCCGTGAGTGCTAGAACTGGGCCACACTGTCTCTACATAGATCACTCAGCTAACAATGACAGCCGGAACGAGACAAAGGGATCAAACTGCAGAACTAAGGGTTAGGGAGTCAAGATACAGCCAAGTTTATTAAAAATACAGAGTGGTGGGGCACCTGGGTGGCTCAGTGGGTTAAAGCCTCTGCCTTCAGCTCAGGTCATGATCTCAGGGTCCTGGGATCGAGCCCCGCATCCCGCTCTCTGCTCAGCGGGAAGCCTGCTTCCCCCTCTCTCTGCCTGCCTCTCTGCCTACGTGTGATCTCTGTCAAATAAATAAATAAAAATCTTAAAAAAAAAATACAGAGTGGTGGGGATTCATTACATAAAGCTATTCTTTACAGATTCAATGTGAGATACACAGCACCTATTTGCAGACCTACGAGCCAGTCAAAACTAGCTGACCAATTTGTTCATTTTTTTACGTAGCAACACATTTGAGTACCTCTCAGGGGCTAGGCAGTTTGTGAGTCTTCTGGATTGACAGCAACTGGCTGCCCTCTCTGAACTGTGATGCCCTCACACTCTCTGGATTCTTCTAACTATTCGGTGGTTAAGGGTCACCAATGGCACCAGCTGGGTGCACAGAAATGCCGTTTAAAGTGAAAAAAACAAGCTCACTCAAGCAATGGAGCAAGGTCCTTAGAGAATCTATTGGACAAAACTAATGATTTCTTCACGTGCTTGCCAAGGTATTTCCACTACACACACATGGGAAAACAGTGAACTGAGGGTTCATGGTAGCACAGAAACATGCAACTCTATGCTTTTCTCGAGGACTCGCAATAGAATAAGAAAAGGCTGAGACAGAAGAGACAGACAGGGTTCTTTCAAATCCAGAAAGATTACAGGAGACTTTTTCTCATTTGTCTGGGTCAGAAAAACTTCCATGTTTTCCTGTAAAAGGTTATTCCTCTGCAGCAGCTCTCACCACTATAACATTTTTCTTCATTTTCACCTAAACCTTATGACCTAGTAAACCTTTAAATGTCAAAGAGAAAGGCTGTGGGGAAAGCTCTGTTTGAGAACAGAGTGTACCACACATGACCCACGTCTTCTATGAATCTTCATTCTGGGTACAGCAACATTTCTGGTCTTAATCTTGGACTTAAACACAAGCTTCCTATCTGTGCCATCTTTCCTCTCCCTCAAGATATGCAGAGCTTCAGACATTATTAAAGAAAGCTCAGGGTCTGGAATATGTAATCCTTTGCTATCTGGCACTCTATATTTGGTAGGGTTTATATAGTGTTAAATTTGAGACACGTTTACATGAGGAGAATGATAGATGCTGGGAAATGATCCTGTTTAAAAACATATCAGAAACCAACTTCCATACGCCATAGTTTAGATGCCATGAACAGAGCATATCAAGCAGCAGAGAGGGGTATGTAGGAATTGGGAGATGCTTTAATCCCTGTACTTTATGAAAGGCCATACCTCAACTCTGAACGATATGCAGAACATGAACAACCCTGAAGGCAAGGGAGCCACTGAAGACATGGGAACTGTGTAGGAGTATTCTGGAAGATGAGGTGGGTGGGTTTTCTTCCCAGAGCTATAAATAAGATTGGAATGAGAAGAATTTGATAAAAGATATAAACAGAGAAATGATGAGGCAGAATACAGCCATGACTATATCACTCCTTCCCCCCAGTTCAAGGGCGTACCAACTTCCTCAGTTGTACAACAAACTTACATATAAACGCACTTTAGAGAAACCCCTCAGGCCAGCAAGATGGGAATGGAAGTGGACCCTTTAAACCAAATGTTACTTTTTCAGGCCTCCAAATCTCCAACAATCAACAATTTGCTGGTCACTTACAAGCTGCTTCCAATACTGCTCTATTTTCTTTGGAAGCTGTGGCATGGAGGGTGAGAGGTGGGGCTGGTGGAGGATGGCAGGTGGTAGGGAGGTCAGGGAGGCTGAGGGTGCTGGAGTCTACAACAGGATAAGGGTAGAGAGTGCAGGGCTGTGATGAGGACGAATTTACTCACAGGGTGCAGGGCTGACCAAAAAAAAAAAGAACCTCAGGACCCTATCCATGTAGCACCCAGTACATAGATGAACAGGGAATTTCACACCTGAAACTACTGACAGGCATTAACAATCTCTCAGAATCTAAGAGATTGTGACCTACTTCCTTCACTAGAAAAGCTGAAAACCAAGACTGTCCATAGCTGAGGGTGGCTCTTGGTAGGAGGAAGATGCAGTATTCTCACAGAAGCAGGTAATTTCTATTCCTATAGGAAGGGCAATTATTCTCACTTCACAGATACAGAGAACAGTGCAGAGTATACAATTAAGTATTCAGAACATTTTAGAATCTGGGCTCCCGACAGAACAGAAGCATTGTTCCAAATTCCATGTCTAGAATTCCAACAAGTTTGCAAGAGAGTTGTATCTGTTTCTGTCTGTCTGTCATTCACACACACACACACGTACCACACTTTACAACTGGCTGTCTTGAATCATTCATTCAGTGCCAGGTTCTGGATAAGACACTTTCTTAAGGAGCTCAGAGTATGGCTGCAGGGAAATGTCTAAGCAGGTAACTCCAATAATGGAAGCATCATCTGTCTTTTAACAACACAGAACACGACAAGAAATGCTGAGAAGGGAGACTGTACTTCAATCGTAGTAAGCAGTGAGCTCCAGTAGTCCCTGGTACCAAGTATGAGACAGGCACAGGAATGCAGGGCCCTCATCCTCTCTGCAAGGCTTTTAGACCCTGAACATCTCACACATCTTGAGAAACAGCGTTATGCTCTCAGAACTAGTACTGTAATTAGTCATCACCCCCACAGGATGCTGAAGTGCTCTGTATTTCATGTATGGGTAAATTTTAGCTACTCAAACTGTTAAATGTCTGAGGGCAGGTACCTTGCTTGATATTTCTTTAATCTCTCCAGGACTAACTACCCTGGGCACAAAGTAGACATTAAACACATGATGTCCCTGGTGAAAGGGACAAGGAGATGAGACTCTGGGTGACTTGTTCCTCCACAAGGGCTTATAGAGGCATTTCTGGAGTGCTCTGTAAAGCACAGTAGTGCCCTACCTGATCACATCACTGACCCACCGCACAAGCAGCCTGCTCTCTCTGACTCTTCAGGGTTGGGGGTGGGAAGTCCTTCACTGGAAAGCCAGAGAAGATAGCAGCATAATGTGGGTAAATGGTTTGAAAGTTAACTGCAGTAAATAAAAAGCTGAATTTGAGACTTAAGCTCCTGGCTGATGGTTAGGATCGACACAGACCTCAGATTTCTTCCACCTGCTATACAGTTCTAGCTCTTAGAAATGGGCCTGCCATCACCACGACATGAATCAAATCCCATCTTCACTTGCTTAAAAGGCTTCAAGGCTTCCCATTGTACCTAAAATAAAATTCACCTCCTCCGCGTAGGTGAGAGGCTCTCATCCTAGCCCTGCCCACCCTGCCAATCTAACTTGGCCCAGGCTCCCCTCACTCACCAGGCCCCAGCCACACCCGCTTCCTTAATGTTTTCAAACATGTCAGGCTCTTACCTGCACTAGGCGCTTACATTTGTTCTCACTTCTCCCTGAGCCTCTGCCTGCTTCTGCATGGCTGACTCCATCTCATCCTTCAAACCTCAGCTCAAACATTTCCTCCTCAGGGAGCCCTTTCCTGATCATCCTATCCAAAGAGACCCCATCTCATTCCTATTTCTTGTTAACACACCGACTGGTTAATTTACTTTGTAACACTTACTATATCTGAAATTATCTTATTTGTCTCTTTGTTTATTATCACTATTCTCCTTTTAAACATAAAACTCCTGACAGCAGGAGCTAGATTTTTCTTGGTGCATCAAGGGTACACACTAGGTTTTCAAATATTCTGAATGAGTAAGTGAATGAGGATTAGGAAAAAACAGTGGCAGTAGGTCAGCACTGAGTTAAGGTGAAAAACATCAGTTCTCTCCCTCTGAGGCTAGAAGTTGTTGTATGACTTTTTTTTTTTTTTTTTTAACTTCATAGGGTGTGTCCAAGTAGCAATAACACTCAAGAGAAAGGAAAGACAAGGGAGAGCCTAAGCTCTCCGCTGATGACTTAAAAAGAAATGTCAAAAAGAGCAAAATCTTGCTGGCTCCAGCATCCACTCAGTTTATAATGCTACTGGTATTAAAAGCAAATTTTCTTACTTCTAACAGATTCCACTGTTGGTTTCATTTCTCCCCAAGTGATGTAGTTGTGCACCTACTAAGCCCAGTTCTGCAATAACCCCATCAAGCACACTCACACTCACGCCAACCACAGGGATCTGAGATCTCACTCTAAATAAAACTGCAGTTGATTCAAAATACCAGGTGGAAAATTTTCTCTTCCAAAGAACCTGAACACGAAGGCAAAACACATGCAAGAAGTGGGTTCTTTCTCACACTACCCCAGCTCAAGATTTACTCCTCCTGTAAAGGGAAGTGAGCGTAACAGGGAGTAGAATCCCCTGAAAGAAGCAATTCGAAGGGGGAGGATGGTTCAACGGCAACGTTCAACCCAAAGCTATTTGTTTCACTGAACTTAATCGGGCAGTATCTTAGCTATTAGTGATCGAAAGTCCTTGAACTTGGAAAAGCATCAGAAAGAGAGTGGCAAATGAAACCTATTGCCCCTGTTTTCTGTTAGATGCTTCCCACGGCACAGCAGGCACACACGCCCTATCGACGACGAGCTCTAGCAGACGCTGAGCGCGAGGGAGAGGCACTTACGCGGCATGATCCCTTGGCTCACCAGTTCTTCTCTCGTCCGGCGCTGCTGGAGCTTCAACTGCAGCACTGCAGGGTGGCAAAGAGAGAGGAGAGACCGAGGCTCAGTTGGGCATTCCACCACAAAAGACACATTTTCAAATACAAACAAAGTCTCAGAACAGAAGGCTGTAGTGTGAAAGAAGGATCCCTTTAATCGTGACTGTCTGTAATTGCAGAAGTGGCCTGATACAGCAGGGTTTCCGTATTCTGCTGTGGGCGGCGAGAGGAAGTTGCGAAGGGTCTTGCAGGGCGATAACAATCCACAGAGTCCCCAAGTCTTGCCTCTTGCTCAAAACCTCCTACAACACTGTCTCCTCCTCCTAAGACTAAAAAAACACAAGTTCATAACTCAAAGGAAATATAATGAGGACCAACACCCAGCAGGAAAAGCTTTCTAGATGTTCTACACTGTCTTCCTGGCAGCATGTGTTTACCATCATGAGTGTAGTGAATGATACCGTGCTCACATAGATCAGGAAGTATAGGTTATTTGTAAAATCTTGTCTTTTGTAACTAAAAATTACACCTGTTTTCACCAAACAATGCGTTTCTCTAGACCAGAAAACATTTTACCATCAATATAACTCTTTTACTCTTACTGTTCACATAGAGCTTTTTCCCGTTGAGGTGAAACAACCAAGCGACATGAGTCAAAGCGCTCCCGGGATAGGGGAGGGTGACAAGTATTTCTCCCATTTCCACTCTGGCAACACCACCTAACGAAACACTCAAAGGAATTATTCTAAAGTTAAAAGTCAGTGGTCTCTATTTCAAATGCCAATGAAACGTAAAGGGCATTACCACTGCATACCATGCAGAATGACCATGGCACGGCCTGTATACAGAGGCTAATTAACTGAGGAAAACATTCAGAGAAGGAGGGTTAGGAGCCAAGGAAAGTCCCTTTACGTGGTAAGTCTTCAATTATAAGGTCTCTGCAAGTCACATCTGAGGGAGACCTGCATCTAACAGGAATCCTATTATCTTAGGTTACCTGCCTTTTCCACTCACAGAGCAGTTTTTAAGAAAGCCTCCAAGAATGGCAGAAGCATAACGAGGCTCCTGACTACATCTCAAATTCAGCAGGTCCAAAGTAGAACCTGTCTTTCTCCCAAAAAGCTAACCCACTTTCCATCCTTCTTATCTCTTTAAAAAATGGAATCACGAGCTGCAATCCCTGCACCCCTCCACCCCCAAACTAGTATTAAGGTTTCTGAGCCAACTTCGGCTCCTCCACCTCCCTCACGCTCCTCCTCTTACCAAGGTTCCGGTGCCACAATTTCGCCATGTTGCACAGACAGTTCCCTGGCTCGTGACCTTACTGTAGAGTACCTCTCCCGTTGTAAATGCCCCAGTCGAGCCTGTCCAACTACTCTTCCTCAGGTACCATGTACTGGCCCAACTGTTTATTCACTCACTTGGAAATGCCTACACTTTTCACCTACCTTCCTGACTCCCACTAGATACTCTAGACCTCCTGTGAGCTACCTTTTATCTGTTATAAAAAGTATAGTAGTATTTTACCCTGTGTGATAGTTATCCCCTGAATATAGCTCATCTCTCCTATCAGTTTATAAACTCCTGGAGAGCAGAGAATATATTTTATTAATATATGCCCTCCATATACACTCAATACACAGTAAGTATTTAATAACTGTTTCTTGAACTGAACTGTATCTCAAAACGATAATACAGTCTGAGAGATCTTATCAGGAAGTTATAACTATTACTATTATTTTTACAAATTAACACTTAAAAGCAAAGACTTGCAGAATAAATGGATAAAACAAGAGACACACTCGTGGCTAACATTTATAGAAGATGTGCTCAGTGACAGACACTGTTCTATGTACTCTCATATTTTAACTCATTTACTCTATCTAACACCCCTACGGAAAGACGTGGACATTACTAATCCCATTTTACAGGTAGAAAAATAATGCCCAGAGTGATTCAGTAATTTACTTAAGATTATCCCACTTTAATAAGAGGTGCAACAGAATTTGAACCTAAACATTCTGATTCCAGAACGTGGGTTCCTTACTTCTCTGCTTCCTCAGGATCTTCTGGAGCCTGTGCTGCTGAGACAACAGGCATGGAATGTGACTCCGGGTTGGTTTTCTGGTGAAGACAGACAAAGGGACTAAGGAAAAAGGATGTGGTTCAGGCCAGGGTGAAAGAAGTTTGAGTGATACTTAGTAAAATAAATTTAAACTAACCTACGAATGTGATTTCAGATAAATTAGAACCACAGATTAGCAGAAACACTAATAATAATAATAAAATGCAAATAGTTAACATCTAGGAGTCACTCAGTGTCACTATGTGTCAGGCCCAGTGTTAAGTGATTAACATACTTTTAACTTAAAAAAGGGGGGGGGTCCTATGAAGATGGTACAATTATTATCTCCATTTTACACATAAAGAAACTAAGGATCAGACCTTTAAAACTTTGTCTTGGGTCACACAGCTCAAAAGTGGTGGCATGAGAATTCATACCCAGGCCTTTGTGAGTGTGGGGCACTTAATACTATGCCATATGTCTCCTTGGAGGAAGGAAAGTAAGAGGAAAAAAGGGAAAATATTTTTCATCTTTTATATATATTGTTTGTTTCTTTCTTTCTTTCTTTTTTTTTTTTGAGATTTTATTTATTTGTTTGACAGAAAGAGCACAAGCAGGGTGAGCGGCAGGCAGAGGGAGAAGCAGGCTCCCCACTGATCAGAGAGCGCAACTCAGGGCTCGATACCAGGACCCTGGGATCATGACCTGGGCTGAAGGCAGATGCTTAACCTACTGAGCCACCCAGGCACCCCTATATATAGTGTTTCTAAAGCCCAGTGGAATATGAGCTATTAGAAACTGATTAAATATAACAAATTGATTTGATTTCTGAGAACAGAGAAACCTAAATACAATTCAGTAAGTCTGAACACCTTAAAGAAACAGTAACTAATGAAAACGCTGGCCATTGTCCAAAAATAATTTTGAAATACCAATCAGCAGCCCTCCTAAATAACCCATCTATAGATAGGGCCATAAAGGATATTATACAAACTTCTTGACTGAAAAGTTTATTGCCTCATGAGAGCAAACATTTAAGACTATAATCAAGTTTTTTTATGAGAACACAGTAAAGGTTGATTTAGCCTTTGTTTTTCAACAGGTCTAGCTCAAAGAGGACGGTTTATCTAACAAATCTTTCCATCTGTAAAACTAAATGAAATTAAAGTTCAGTTATCTGAAAATTCTATCCTGAGCCCTCTCAGCAGTGAACTCCCAACTCCGTGGTTATCTGAAATCTGACCAAGTTTCCCATTCACATAATAGAATTCACCCTTTATCAGTAGTATCTTGGGTATTGCTACAACCTGACTGCAGGCATGTACTTTATACACTGCAAAACCCTCTCCTGCTAACTCGAACAGCATTTATAAGGAGGAAAAGAAAAAAAGTAAACTCTAAATTATAGTTGTCAGCCTCTACATCATTTTACTTTGGAACTGATCTGTTTGGCTGTGTATAGATGCAAGGATCCCTCTTCTGAAACTTTCAACTACAAAGAAATAGATATATATGAATTTCTGCTTTCCTTAGTCTATCTCAATTCCTCTTAATTCTAAGCACTCTAAATAAAATGCTTTTGTGTTTCCAGAATTCAGGGATTATTCATTTTACTTTTTTAATTCAATTAGCCAACATAAAGTACATCATTAGTTTCAGATGTAGTATTCAGTAATTTATCATTTGAGGGATTATTCATTTCAGAAGAAACCATTTAATAACTCACTTTCAGTACACAGCATAAGAGCCGTACGTGCTGTCTTCACTGCAGAAGGTACCCCAATCAGGAGTGCATTTCAAAGGCCAAATATTTAATGCACATCCACCCTCACCAAGAAGTACCGAACACTAGTTCAGATGGTTATACTCCTAGACGGTGCTAGACCAAGAAGATTCAAAAGAGTAGGAATTTGACAAAATCTCTCTATTCATTATACTCATTTAGATTTCCTCTCCACTCCCCAACTGGATAAAAACTAAACAAAAATACCTATTTGTGTACATGCATGAATCTTTATACTTTCACTGTTATTGAATTCCACAAATTTAATATATCATCTGTTTCTAAATGGGTCTGTGCAAGCAGCCTATATATAGATGAACAGATGTCTTTAAAGCTGATGGATGGTGAATCGACTGAGTTGTGTGCCAGAAAAAGGACTGGAATAAAAAGAAACCAAACCGTAAAGTGGGGAACCCTAGGTTCTGCACTCCCCACAGAATTAATCAAATTTTCCACCTGTTTCAAACAAAGGTGATCGATCAAGTGCTGTTTGAATAACTGGCTTCTTGGGAAATCAAAGTAAAGGAGTAAACTTCACGTATTTCTGCCCTGTAAAGACCATGGAAGTATGTTGATGGCATTCAAGAGGTAATGAAGAAGAAATGGACACATCAAACAAACAGATCAATCAGGATTGGAAAGAAAAAGACAAAAATAAGTGATGTGTCCTCAGGTCCAGCTCTGTGGCTTCCACTGGTTGGTAGTCCTGGATTTCACTGGGAGGGAGATGTGCAGCTTGGCACATTGTTCTCACCTTATTCATATTTATCCATTACTGATTCCACAAAGGCTTCTAGAAAAAATGAAGTATTTTTACTTTAGAAGAAAGGCTTCTAAAAAAGATGAAGTATTTATGAGGAAAGTGGAAAGAACAGGAAGGAGATTAGTATGGGAATGATAGCAAAAGAACAAAAGCCCTCCCTTGGAATCATCCTTTGCTCAGTAAGATCTCTTCAAGGAAGATTCTCATGGCAAGGGCATTTCCAAAGCCTGCTCTCCTAGTAACTTATCCATTGTTTTCCCCTCAATAACCTTTAGGTACCAGTCCTAGAATAAATAAGCAAACACGATTTAATTCAGCAATAGACATCACTACCTCTACCTTCAAACTGGAGAATCTGTTTCACTGGGGAAGATCAGAGAAGGAACAGAGTGGGTTTTAGCCTTAGGTGAAGCTTAGCATGCTAATAATTCAAATACTCATCTTTGTAGCAGTTAATTATACCTATTGGTGTATTTTATACTTCAGTTTATCCTATATGCCTTAAAAAATCATTTAGTGACACCCAACTTATAAAACCACATCACCTATCACTTAGGATCAAAGGCTATATTCTCCAAGTACTCACTAGTTTCATCCTCAGAATATAGGATTAAAAGCAGGTGAAGGGTGCTCCCAGAAGAGGGGATTACCCCACATGTTCTGCTGCCTGGGTTATTCTAGCATCACAACCAAAATACAAATTCAGAGTTGGGATAGGGGGACGGTTCTCCATTCATCTAACAGAGGTTTACTAAATAACTAATGTGGGGCGCCTGGGTGGCTCAGTCGTTAAGCATCTGCCTTGGGCTAAGGTCATGATCCCAGGGTCTCGGGATTGAGCCCTGCATCGGGCTCCCTGCTCAGCGTGAAGTCTGCTTCTCCCTCTCCTACTCCCCCTGCTTGTGCTCCCTCTCTTGCTGTATCTGTCAAATAAATAAAATCTTAAAAACAAACAGCTAATGCACGTCGGGCCCTGTGCTAGGTGCTGGATACACCTGTAGTCTCTGCTACCATAAAGCTTTCAGACAGCAAATCACATATAAATAAGTACAAGTTATGATTCATGTTTTACAAGAAAAGAATGAAGGATATGACAGAGGTCAGACCCTGGAATTCACAGTTTCTCCTTTATATGTTCTGTAATAACTAACTTTTCACATTTCCTCTTTACTACTATATACAGTCAATTGTTTAAGATACTAAAACTCCTTAAAAAACAGAGACCTCGGGGTAAACTATATTAAAATAAGTAAGCTAAGGCACACAGTTTCATTTATTCACTTTATGCTTATTTACTTAGTTGCTCTACGGTTCACATACTAGTTGGTAAGCACACCAATTCACCTCATATCCATGCCCTCTTCAGTTCTTCCTTAGTTTCTTGTCCTTACGCATTCATTCAAGAAATATGAGGCTTTGCTATACATGCCAGATACTTTGCTTGCTGCTGGAGATACAGCAATGACCAAAGTCACTGCCTTCGGTGGAGTTTACACTTTGATGGGGAAAACGAACGTCGAATAAATACTTGTAAAAGTAAAGAGTATTTTCAAAGAAATACTCAGACACCACATCCCACCTAAGCAATTAAACTGCTGCCATTATTCAATTCATCCATTCGAGATCTTTTGCACTCTCAAAGCCAGGGTTTTATACTAGAGTACTGGGTACTACATATGTAAGACATGGTTCTCATTCTCATGGAATTCTTACATCTAACGGGAAAGAGAGACTCAAAATGAGTAACTACGATGCTATAAGAAAGATGTGATGTCTGTAATCGAGACTTTTACTTAAAAAGTCATAGGAAAATGCAACTTAGCTAATACACATGTCCTACTATATTAAGGGTCCCTATCAAATTCAGTCATCTGGTCTTATGTGTGATATACATGTATGCATAAATAATAAAAAGAGGTGTTGGTACCCAAAAAAATAATAAAAATCCAAATAGTCATGTATTTTTTTAATGTGCATTGAGAACACAAAGGTGA
This sequence comes from Potos flavus, assembly GCA_028534135.1. Lineage (NCBI taxonomy): Eukaryota > Metazoa > Chordata > Mammalia > Carnivora > Procyonidae > Potos > Potos flavus. The sequence continues at coordinate 6,356,442 of CM052897.1, read as the reverse complement.
TAGTGCCCAACACTAGAAGTCACAAAGAAACAAGATCTTTGCTGCGTTGGGTAAGAATAATGAACACACCAGTGGGGCCTTAAAAATTTTTACCCTCATGATCAGTTTTACTAAAGTTTCAAGTAATTTCTTGAGGTTGTTCCCAAAAAGTAAAACGCTCCTCTAGGTCCCTATTTATTGTAATTTCCCACAAGTCTTTCCTGATAGAGATCAGAAACATAAAAAGAAAATGAAGCATCTGCACTCCCTTATCCCTTCCCATCACCCCTCCTGCGTCTGGTTCTCTGTCCCTACTCTGTCTCCCAGCATTCCTGGGACTGCTCTTCTCCTGCGCTTTACATTTCAAACTTTCTAAACTCTAAGTTTCTCTAGACACTTTCATGATTAATTCTTCCTTCAACTTGGGAAACCAGCCTACATGGGTTAGCACAGTGTAGACTGCACCAAAAATGTGTTTCTGGCTTGTGCTTTTGATATAAACAAGAGCATCTTTAAGGCCCCAATGTATTCTATAATTAGCCCTACCCTTAACCAGAAGGGTTTACTGTCAACCGAACTATAATTTCTAGGGAATGGGGCAAGCAATGCATATTAGGTTGGTTATATGAATATTTTATAAGTTTCAACTGAATATAATACATTTATAGAACTGACCTGTTAAGGGAAGAAGAAAGAACATCAGAGAAAGAATTGGAAGACACAAGTTCTAGTCCTGGCTCTGTTGCTACCTAATCAAGTCACTTAACTTCTTTTAGCCTCAATTTTCCCACAATAATACAATTCGTAAAAGCAATTCCTGTACTTTGAGCTAAAAAACAAAAACAAAACAAAAAAACCACAACGTATGTGAAAAGTGCTTTGTAAAACCATAACATGGACTATAAACGTTTTCCTAGAATATAAATCTTTATCTCATCTAGCTTTTCTTTAGGACAGGAATGGACACCGCTAGTAATTTGGTCCCACACTTCGAATGGCATGTTTTATTTTGCTAAATAAAAGGGCCTTATATAAAAACATCTTATTTAAAATCATATCCTATGTTTCTGGGGCAGGGGGAGCCAGGAGTGAGCTGCAGTTGGAGGGGAGGAAAAAAGAAGGGAAAAAAGGGGGAAGGGATAGAGGGGGAAAGTGGTTCCTTTTGCAAGGCAGTCTGGCAGTGAAGAAGCATCCTCTATTCCCAGATTCTCTTCAATCTGGTATGTCTAAAGAGTAAGACCCAGAGAAAAGCAGAAGGATCAGTACCGTTCATTAATAAAATTAAATATATGATGATCGTTCAAAGCGTGCTGCTGAAATTCTAAGCTGGCAATACAGAAATAGTGTTTAAAGGACCCAGAAAGGTCATTCATCTGTTGCCGGGGAAAAAAGGACCTGCAGATCCAGAGTTAAGACAAAAGGAGGTGGAGGTAAGAAAATTAAAGGTAATTCTCTCTGGGATCCTACCGATTCACCATCTAAAAATCATATGCAATGAAGTATCCTGGATTGGATCTTAGAACAGAAAAAGAAAATCAGTGGGAAAGCATATGAAATCCATATAAAGTTTGGAATTTACTTAGTAGTATACCAATGTTAACCTCTTATTTTGACAAATGTACCACAGTTATATAAGAAGCTAACATTAGGGCAACTGGGTGAAGGGTATATGGGAACTCTCTATACTATCTGTGACTTTTTTGTAAGTGTAAAATTAATCCAAAATAAAAAGCTTATTTAAAAAAAATCCATGGATTTGACTCTCCCTTCAGAAAGATTTATGAATCATTTTCTAAAACATTTAAAGGGTCAGGTTTTTCAAACTGAAATGTTACCATCTACTAGACAGAAAGAAATTACGGATTCGTTCCTATACATGACTAATTAACTATTAAGAATAATGGGGCTTCTAGGGGTGCCTGGGTGGCTCAGTGGGTTAAAGCCTCTGCCTTCGGCTCGGGTCGTGATCTCAGGGTCCTGGGATCGAGCCCTGCATCAGGCTCTCTGCTCGGCAGGGGGCCTGCTTTCCCCTCTCTCTCTGCCTGCCTCTCTGCCTACTTGTGATCTCTCTCCTCTCTGTCAAATAAATGAATAAAATCTTAAAAAAAAAAAAAAAAAAGGAATAATGGGGCTTCTAATAAATTCAAAATATAAAATGTGGCATAAACAAATACAATGAACCACAATGTAATGCTCAAGAGAAAAATTCCTAATTCTCTCTAAAATCACACACAGGAGTGCCTGAGTGGCTCAGTGGGTTAAGTGTCTGACTTCAGCTCAGTCATGATCTCAGGGTTGTGAGATCGAGCCCCACTTTGGGTTCCCCACTCAGGGGAGTGTCTGCTTCTCTCTCCCTCTCCCTCTGCTCTTCCCCCAACTTGCGTGCTCATTCTCTCTCTGAAATAAACAAATAAATCTTTAAAAAATAAAAAATAAAATCACACATGCAAAAACCACCTATGAGATTTCAAATTGGATTGTTTTATCAATATGCTCAATCATTCAACCCTTTCACAATCCTATAAATTTCTCTTCTATCCCTGTATGTATTGTATAAACATGAGTTAAATTATTTCTCAAATAATCTGCTTTAGATACCAGAAGTAATAGCAAAAAATGATAAATATTCTTTATTTAACCTGAATATTCTCAGAGATTCAGGCAGAGAGATCAGGTATCTTCCTGGGGTGGCAAACCTAAGTTACTTGTACATCTACCCTGACATGTATTTACAAAGGATAAGCTTATGAAAATCCAACTCGAGCCACTGAACTATGTATAATAAAAGGTCTCTGTATTGTGAAATAATAAATAGTGAAAACGTGCATGTGCCATCTTATTAAATTCTTTTTTTTTTTTAAGAGAGGGGTGGGAGAGGAGCATAGGGAGAGGGAAAGAGAGAATCTTAAGCAGGCTCTATGACCAGCTCGGAGCCTGACATGGAGCTCAATCTCACACCCAAGATCACGATCTGAGCCAAAATCAAGGTCACGTAATGGATTGAGCCACCCAGGCACCCCATCTTATTCAATTCTTAAAACAAAGCTATGTGGAAGGTGCTATTATTATATTATTTTGTAGCTGAGGAAATTGAGCATAAGACAGATTAAGCAACTTGCCTAAGGTCAACCAGCTCCATTTCGCTCTACGGCCAAAGCCCTTAGCCACTATTACAGGTTATGTTTCTGTTCCTTCATAAAACAGACCAGTTCCTCAGGTTTAAAAATGACACTATTAATAGTGCTTTCTGCATGATGTGGCTGGAAAAAAATTATCTACTTACTAATAGGGAAAATCTAGGTGATTTCAGTGAATAGTACAGGATATTTCAGAACTCTAGCATCTAAAAGCCTCCTTATATTAAAATTCCAAAAGGAATAGAGACTAACAGGATAATAGTGGCCACATGTAAAGGTCATTCAAAGGGGCTCCTCCCAGAGACAGGAAGTGAAGGATACAAGAGAACTTCACAGGCCTACTTCCCATTTGGCTCTCAGTGCAGAAATATCCACACTGAAAAGTAGAGAGCACCTGCTTCCTGGTACAACTTCATTCCTGCATTCTGCCAGGGGTTTTTCCCTGGTATTAGAGAGATTCTGAGTTGATTCATTCATTCATTTTTTCATTCATTGAACTGATATTTAGTATGCACCTACTATATGCTAGGCACTATTCCAGATGATACAGCACTAAAATGGACAGATGAGGTCCTTGCCCTCACAGACATATGTTCTAGTGGGAGAAACATAGTAAGTTATTTATATTATAATTTCCAATGGTACATTATGTGAAGAAAAGTACAGCAGAATAAAAGAACAGAGAGTGACTGGGGGTGGTAATTTTACACAGAGTACACATAGAAGGCCTGTGGAGGAGACAGATGACTCTTATACAGAAACCTACATAATATAATAAACCATGAAAAGATCTGGAGAGTGTTTCAGGCAGCAGAAATAGAACACGCACAAAGGCACTGAGTGAGAAGAGGCCTGTCTTAAGAAGGAAACTAAGATATAAGAGATGAGGAATCTAATCCGTTGAACTCTCAGTGGGATGCACCACTACAGTGACTCATTTCATCTCAACAGCTATTTGAGGTATGTATTACCTCCATTTTACAGATGAAGAAACAGCAGTTCAAAGAGGTTAACTAACTGTGTGCACAGCTAGTAAGAGGTAGAGCCAGAGTTCAAACACGAGTTGGCCTGATACCAAAGCCTCTGCTTTTACTGCTACATCACATTTAATGCCAGAGTTGTAACAAAAATAATATGCATAAATAAGTAAGTAAATAAATCAAACTCTTTCCCATATCCTCAAAATCTGGGGCTCACCATTTCACTTTGGGTAGCTGTTCATCTCCCCTGTGAACTAATGTCCTTCTTTAACTGCAGTGGGCAGATCTCAAACTGCCAGCTATTTCAATGTCATCAGTCTCTTTCCTGAGGATCCATAACGCAATGCTCAAACAACTAACTCCATCACACAAGATCTGAGCATGACATGTACTTGCACCAGACATCTGAATGAGGTGAAGGTACATTGGGAATGTGCTTCCTTTAGACTGGCAGGGCCATCGAACAAACCCTTCCAAAGTTAAAGGCACCAGGAACAGTGTTTTCCCTGCAGCATTAGTTCTGCACGTTCACCCAGGAAATGTGGGCAGCCTTGAATCTCATTTGCTATTCTCTGCGGGTATTACTGGTGCTGACATTTTGCACCCAACTTTGTTGAGGGTAGGTGACAGGTGAACAGATTCAAAACTGGAACAGGGTATAGTTATTCTACAGCAAGCCAGAAGTGACAAAAATTCTTTCCCTTAAAACTATATTAGAGTACTTGTTTTTTATAGATCATTAATAATAATGTGGACCTGAAAGACATGGCATGGTAGAATACTCAGGACTAAAATAATGAGGGAGGCCTATATATCCATATAAATTCTGTAAATACTTAGAAAGTTAGGCTTTTTTCTATAGAAGTATTTTAAACTCTCCCAATAGGCTTATCCTATTTAGCTTCTTCCTATTTTTGAAATTAACTTTCAGTGTTTACAGTAACTAATGACAGCTCATTTAACAGACATTTTGAGAAAAAAATAAAAAGGTAAATCCTGATTTTTGTTGTTGTTGCTGTTGTTTTTTAAGGAGACTGTATGTCCAGTGTGAAGCCCAATGTAGGGCTTGAACTCACAACTCTTGAGATCGAGACCTGATCTGAGATCAATAGTTGGTTAAGCATCTGCCTTTGGCTTAGGTCATGATCCCAGGGTCGTGGGGACGGATCTCCACATTGGGCTCCCTGCTCAGTGGGGAGCCTGCTTCTCCCTCTCCCTCTGTTGCTGTCCCTGCTTGTGCTCTCTCACTCTCTGTCAAATAAGTGAAATCTTAAAAAAATAAATAAATAAAAATAAATGAAAACAAATTTTCTCTAGGGCAAGGATTAGGAAATAGAGAGGTGATTAGAAATGAGAACTTTGGCCACATGTGCTAAAAATACATACAAAATCTGGAAGTTCTTAAAATATTTATATGTAAATTTCTCTATGGATACTTAAGGGAAAAAAATAACAGCTTCTCCCCTTAAGTCCTAGGTGATGTAAAATTGTATCTATTTGTCTCAAAAAACTTAAACTTAAAAACAAAAAACTTGGGGCGCCTGGGTGGCTCAGTGGGTTAAGCCTCTGCCTTCGGCTCAGGTCAGGATCTCAGAGTCCTGGGATCGAGCCCCACATCGGGCTCTCTGCTCAGCCGGGAGCCTGCTTCCCCCTCTCTCTCTGCCTGCCTCTCTGCCTACTTGTGGTCTCTTTCTCTCTGTCAAATAAATAAATAAAATCTTTAAAAAAAAAAAAACAAACTTAAATTAATTTTGGTAAAAGCTACAGCAAAATTGTTTTTTTCTGTAGAAGACAAAGGCAAAAAAGAGGGAGAGTTACATTTCATGCAGCATATGAAGTATGAAAGCTATAAGTCTATCAGCTAAAATTGTTGCAAGAGTTACAATTCTCAAAATCAAATACATAAAGGAAAAGCCAGTCTATTAAAATATAATAGCCCAGGGCACCTGGGTGGCTCAGTGGGTTAAGCCTCTGCCTTCGGCTCAGGTCATGATCTCAGGGTCCTCGGATGGAGCCCCGCATCGGGCTCTCTGCTCAGCGGGGAGCCTGCTTCCCCCTCTCTCTGCCTGCCTCTCTGCCTACTTGTGATCTCTGTCAAATAAATAAAAAATGTTAAAAACAAAATACAGTAGCCCATTTAACTACTGAAGGATTTTCCTACTCTCCATTCTCCAGGTTTAGTGGAAACCTCTCAGAAGTAAATGTATAAAAAAAAAAAAAAAAAAAAAAAAAAAAAGAAGTAAATGTATATGTAACTGTAAGGGAGTTCATGTTGTTTGAAGAACTACAACTTTGTATTTCCTGAAGTTTGTGTGGTCAAATTTGCAAGTGGAACATTTCATTACTACGGGTTTTGCACAAAATTTTACAAAACAAACCTACATTAAGTTAAAGCAGAACTGAAATCAATGCCTTTTCTGGACACTTAAGGAATGAATTCCATATATTTTCCTATCACAGAATCCTTTTCATTTAGATGTTTGACTCCTTCAGCACAGACCATGGGTAGAGGGGGCATTCCAGCTCCAAAGCTAAAATGGAAGTAGAATGCAGAGTAATGAAACAATTACCCAGTTACCACATACCACATTTTTCTAACATAATTTTGAGGGATGCAGAAGGTGCCACACCTATGAGCAGAATGCTTATTTTTAAAATGTCCTGGATACACTAGCTTGTAGTTTCCCTTCTCCTGCATTTTCAAATCATCCCAGTATTAACACCCCTCTTTAAGAAGCCTCGCCCTAGTTGTTTTGAAAAAATGCATTACATTTGCCTGACACTCTGTGTGATACACAAGCAAGACCCCTCTTTCTCTGGTTCTTTTGCCTCATCAAAGCATGAAAACAGCCAGAACTACAGCAACAGCTGGGGATCATTAAACCGACAGAAATAGCTTAGGAGACTCCATTGGTGTGTGAGTGGGGGGAGGAGAGGCTCAGTATCAGATTAAAAAAATCAAAAGGGCAACGGGAAAGGGGAGGGATAAGGTGAAGCCTAAGAATTGTATCATACCCAAATTTCCTTTACGCAGCCAAAGGGATGCATTGAAACCAAAGAAGGGACAGGTGACTGCAGCTTATCTTGCTTAGCCCCCACCTATTCTCATATGGAAGGCTTAGTCAAACCTAAAAATGTGAGTCAATCAAGACAGATGGGGGTGGGAAGGTAGGGGAGTCATGGCATCTCAAAGGCTAACCCTGGGTCATCCCCAGGCTAGAGGAATCTCTTAGAGGATGGGAGTCACTTCTGGGGCTGGGCTGACAGTAAAAATCAACTCCAAGAGGGACAGAGGTATGGAAATACAGGCCAGTCCCTAAGTGGACTCAGGACACGGACCCAGTCCCAAGGCATCCCTTCAACTGGGGAAGACCAAATGCTAGATGAAATGCAGGCTGTCGGGGCCGTTCATGCCAGAGCACAACCACGCCTCCAATGCTAGCTTTGTAATCTGCCAGGCCTCCGAAGGTCAGTACAGGAATGTGCCATCTGCCTGGCCCACTGCCCGAGTGTGTTCAGCACATATCTGAATGCCCTACAGGAGCTTTATTCAGATCCCTCCATGGGAGTGGGCCTGCATATCCTGATCGCCATGCCTTAGTCTGGTTAGTTGTAGGATCCCGGGGTATCCTCTCCATCCTCACACTTGCTACGTTGTCATTTAATATCAAAGCCTATCCCACAAAGGCATCTTCTGCATAACTAATCTCACAGGACTGCAGTTTCAGACAGTTCCCCACCTGCAAGCCCGAACAGGAAATGATTCGATTGCAGATATTTTGACTGCAACTCTCTTTGGCAAGAGTGTTTAGTAACTGTGGGATTGCAGGAACTTCAGCTGAACATTTTATTTGATGCATCTAATGATTTACTAGAGAAGGCTCCATGCTGATGCCTGTTCTCAACAAAAGCAACCACGACACTACCCTCTTCTAGAATGGCTTCTTTTCTAACTCACGAACCTGCAGGAAAATATGCTCATGCATATTTCCAAACTACATCAGTTTTGGCTAAATAACTGTATTTGAACAGGATTTTCTATGGTTTCAAAAAAACCCCACAAGAATTGGCTTATTCTGAGTATTTTAACTTAATATTAGGAATGGTAGGTGACCTACAAAAATAAACCCACTAGAGAGGAGACTAAAAAAGAGTTTATATGCATATTTAGTTTATACACACCCATACAGATATATCTCACATACAGTTCATTTTAAGGCTGCATAACACCAAAGGACAGGATATATGTCAACCAAACTATTGTGACTATAGTCACTTCTCAGTGTGTGCAGCCTAGGTGGGAGCAAATACATCTCTCATCAACCTTTAACAGAGTATATTCTTTACAGAAAATATAAAAAAATATGTCATAAATGTTTATAATCAATCATTTACTATGCACATGCCTTGGTACCAGGTACACAGTAGGAACTGAGAAGAAAAATAATAAATATAATAAAAATAACTCCTAAAAATAATATATAATACTTTACAAAGCCACTTTCACACATATGATCTTATTTGACTTTATGAGTTAGGATAGCAGACATTATACCCATGATATAATGAAAGAAACTGGTTTGCCAAGCTTAGAGTTATTTAGTCAAACTCACATTGGCAAGATCAAACCAAGAACTTCAGGTTCTTGACTATCAGCTCAGCGCTGGAACACTAGCTGCCTACCAAAAAAAGGCTTTCAGCCCTCAAGGAATTAATCTCTGACACCTAATGCCTTGGCCAGTGTTTCTCAGATGTACCAAGTTTCTTCCCAGTAAGAATCTCACCAATCTCCTGGACCAGGGTCATATTCTAAATCTAATTCAAGACAATTGTGGGGAAAGGTTATTTATTAATGTCGTTGACAATTAAAAGATCTGAGGGGCACCTGGACGGTTCAGCCAGTTAAGTACTTGCCTTGGCTCAGGTCATAATCTCAGGATACTGAGACAGAACCCCGAGTTGGGCTTCCTGCCTGGGAGGGAATCAGCCTCTCCCTCTGCCCCTCCCTATTTATGCTCATGCTCTCTCTCTCTTTCTCTCTCAAATAAATGGATAAAATATTTTTTTTAAAAATTGGAGTTGCTTTTGAAGGCTAGAATTATTAACATGAGATACTGAATAAAACTCCATTAGGACAGAGTGCTCAAAATGTATCTCATTTAGGATGAACACATTTTTGCTTACGGGCATGATACTGCCCTCTAGTGCCAGGGAGCACAGTATCCTCAGCATACTAATTCAGCTAATGCATTATTAACCACCTACTGTGTACAAACACACTTCACTAATGAGCACTTTAAAGGGGGAAAAAAGAGAAATGGTTAAGCCAATTACATACATACAACCATAAAAACTAAACCCCTCACGGAATTTATAAATATAATAGACGAGATAAGAAATGTAAAATAAGTCATGTAATCAAGGACAGTGTTGTAAGGGCTTTGAGTTTGCACAGAATAAATCACTACAGTACAAAATGGATCAGGCAAGCTTTGTAGGAGCAGCAGCATATAAACCATTTCTGGAGGACTTTACACACTAGATATGAACAAAAACCAAAAACTAGAAAGGAGCCAAGACCCAGAGGTAGGAAATACTATACGGTTAAGAACATAACTAATATGTTCCAATTTAGATGAAGAACTAAGTTTGTGAAAGGGAGTAGAAGGTAGCTAGAAAGGCAGGTGAAGGTCAGACTGTGAAGGGTCTGAAACTATGCTATCCAATATGGTAGCCACTTGCCACATATGCTCTTCAAATTCAGTTAAAATTAAGTAAAATTAAAAATTCAGTTTCTTAGTCACTCCAGCCACATCTCAAGTCTCAACAGCCACATATGGCTAGTATTGGACAGTGCTGATACCGTACTGGGCAGTGCTGTACCAGAAAGTTGTATTAAACCACAAGACATCAATCTTTGAAGGCTTCTTCTAAAAAATACAGTTCTGATCCTTGTCAAAGTCAAGAAAACCACAGGTCCTAATGCCATAAGGGGTAAATAAAAGTGTGGTCCCTATCCCTGTCAACTAAAACAAGAGGAAAAGTATCACACATAGCCTCCTATGGTCCTAAACAATGCTCTTGAAAAATGTGTGCCACCTCTTAAAATCCTTTTTTTAAAAACTTAGTAAAAATAAAAGACAGAGCTAAGAAAAATATGAAAGAAGGAAAAGATTATCACCAGGCATTTATCTCTAATAATAAAACACAAGACTGAAAAGAGTCACTTCCACTGGGTGGAAGTGGTCTTTGAAGGAAAAATGGTCTTTATCCCTCAAACACCTGCTTCGGCCCAAAAGGAGTAATACTGGACATCCTTTATACTTTCGCACAATGCACAATCTATTTCTTCTGTGAAGCTTATAAAATGACAATCATTTTATGGGGTGCCTGGGTGGCTCAGTGGGTTAAGCCTCTGCCTTCAGCTCGGGTCATGATCTCAGGGTCCTGGGATCAAGCCCCGCATCGGGCTCTCTGCTCAGCGGAGTGCCCTCTCTCTCTGCCTGCCTCTCTACCTACTTGTAATCTCTCTCTCTGTCAAATAAATAAATAAGATCTTTAAATAAATAAATAAATAAATAAAATGACAATCATTTTAAAAAAACAATGTGTACTGGTAGAAAACTTAATGTGAGCTCTCTCAAGATCCAACAGACAATTCTAGATACAAAGTTCCAAGTACAGTATAAAATCAGAAAAACATATAGTCAATTGCTTTGGCTAATTGTATAAAATTACCATCCTGATCCTACTTATGCCAAGTCTGCATCTCTATTTCCTATACACTGCTACACTTGAAACAAAGCTATTCTTAATGTTCACACTGGGAATCTGAAACACTGTAATCTTCTGGTTACAAGAAGTCAACAGTAGCAGCCCAAAGCTTTAGGTCCTAAGCCATACTGTCCCTGCATTTCAAATAATCTTCCCTGAAATGTTACTGTGGTGTTTCTTTGACATTATAACACTTCTAGATATTAAAAAAAAAAAAAAATCAACTGCCTCTCAATCCATTTTTAAACCATTCTCTTTGCAAACTGGGCACTCATCTCCTTGTCAGTGGATTCATTCATTGCTGATACCACAAGCTCAAATCATCCTGTCAAATGTTAGTAAAGTTCCAAAGAGATCTTAAGAATTCAAAGGAAGTATCTAAGTTTTTAGAAAAGTAGCAGTTATACAATCAATAGTGGAGAAGTTTTCCAAGCTAAGAGAGAGAAAATGTTGACAATTCTTTTCCATTCATATTTAACAGACAGAAGAAACTAAAGTCATCATCACTAGCTCCCTATTTATTTGTATAGAACCTATGACCAGAGTATGTTTTATTGATAAAACACTGCATTTGACCCATATAAAGGGGAAGAATCCCACCTTATAAAGTTTTTTCTTCCTTCTTCCATAATCTAGGTTCAGTACATGAGCTGTCCAAGGGCGGAAGGAAGGGAGCAAGAAAAACATCATAAACACTGTCCCCCTCAGGTCATGAAGTACACCCTATGGTACCATGCTCAGCTCTCTACCTGCTTTAGCTGTCAACAAGCTTTAATAAAAACTCTGGGAGAGTAAAGCACCCAAAGTCAAAGCTTGGACAGCTACAGAGGAATAGGGAGGAGATAAAAAGCCTGCAGTAAATTAAGGAGGAAACAAAAGCATGCAAATCCCCACAGGATAAATATGCCAACCTTCCCGAAAACTGTGATAAGGGGCCAGGCACACTGCGGAGTAGCTGTCCTTTCCCGGCTCCAGGACAATCCATGAGAGTGGCAGAATCCTGCAGGTGGGCTGATGAATCTTGGTCTTCTCCTCCAGCATGCTGGGGGAGATGTGAGGCTCCAAAGGCCAGTGTTGCAATAAACCTGTCTTCCTTACCTCACTCCTTAAAGAGGCATTTATTATTTGCTGAAAATCTGATTAGCATTGCTCTTTAGGTTAAAGTGGGTACTTCATTTCTGCAGTGCTAAGGGTTGTAAGAACAGCTAGATCCTAAGTTTACTTAGGGAGTGGGACATTAAAAGCAGTGACAGCAGAAGGTCAGAATCAGTAAGTCTCCTGGAAAACATTTCTTCCTGTCAGCACTGGGCCTCGACACAGACACCTCCCTCCTTTACCCATATGCCAAAAAGCAGGACTAGGATGATTTCAATGTGTAGAGCTGGAAGAGAAGAGGGTTCCCTTAGAGAAAATGCTCGTAGCAACCAACCAACCTCATTCACCCAAAATAGTAAACAGTTGGTTTCTCTGCTCAGAACCAAAAGGCTTCTGCCAGACAAGTGGTATCACATGACCAGGTTCCCTCTTCTCTCCTCTGCCTCCCCCCCCTTCCTGTGCAAAGTCTGCACCAAAGTGGAACAAGGACCTGTAACACTGTACTATTTTATTTCACTTGACATTTGTTTTTAAAATGTTTACAGATGAAAGATACCAAATTGGGAGGAAGGGCAGTACCAAGGAAAAAACTCAGAAAGAATTCACTTTGAAATAAGCCACATCACAGCATCAAGAAGCAGTACCATAAACATAATGGTTAATTGGCAAATGTGCTCAATGAACGAATAAATGAGTAAATAGACACTTCTTGGCAATTTGCAGATATTTTAGTGACAAAGTCTCTAAAAAAAGATACAGCTCACTACATATTTGACTTTTTCATTTAGAAAGAAAATAAAGGCTCTTAAAGCGGAAGCTAGTGTCAGAGACAATATACTGCAACAGTAGCAGCCCACCAAAAATTTGAGATTCATACCCTTATCCATCTCAACTTACCTCACCATTTGATTCTACTCCTTAGATGTCATAGTCCCATCATTCAGATCACTGGGTAGAAAACCGGGGCAGCTACACCAACAGACTAAACTGAAAAACCTACACAGTTAATTATGGAAAGAGCTGCCATCCTGACACTTACAGGCATTTTCCCCTAAGGTGGTCAGTGAGGCTGAAGGCACAGCTAGAGCCAGATGTGCCACCATTTTCTTCTCCCCACAAGGTTCCCCAGCACTTGAAAGCTGAGCAAGGCATAAAACGTAGAGACATGGAAGCAAAAACCTCTAGTGGAGCAATTTGTTCTAGGAGGAAAACAGGTGAGGTGTAAGAATCAACTGTGTCACCATCCTCTGCCACAGCCCCTACTCACGGGGCCAACCCGGGGACTTTGAGGTAAGAGTTGCTCATACTCATCCATCCCCCTGCACTGTAAGATGTTCAATAAATATTTGTAATATGGAAAGGAAAGAAAAAAAGAAAAAATATATCAGAAATCCTTAACTTAAGCAACACCTTTTCCCCCAAAAGACCATATGAAGATAATAATTTGGCCAATGTCAGAATACGAATACTACTAATAAAGAATTTGCTGGTGAGGATGAGGAGCAATGGAAACTCTCAGCCATTACTGGGAGAATACAAAATGATGATCTGGGAAAATAGTTTGGAAGTCTCTTACAAACTTAACTTGGATTTACCATACGACTCAGTAATCCCATCCCTGAATACTTAAACAAAGGGAAATGAAAACGTATGTCCACATAAGGAGCTGTACATGAATATTCATAGCAGCTTTATTTTAATGGCCAAAAACCAGAAACAACCGAAATGTCCTTCAGCTTATGAAAAGAATAAAAATTGGTGGTATATCCATACGATGATGAAACACACAAACTGCTACAGACAAAAACATGTACAAACCTCAAAAGCATTACCCTAAGTGAAAGAAGGCAAATGAAAAAGGCTACAATACTGAATGACTGCATTTATATGAAATTCAGGAAAAGACAAAACTATAAGGGCAGAAATAAAATCAGTGGGTACCGAGGCTGGGGGACGGGGGAGGAGACTGTCTACAAAGAGGCACGATGGGACTTCTTGATGGAAGTATTCCATGTATCTTGATATGGTGGTGGTTTATTTTTTTAATCAAAACTCAGTGAACTGTACCTGTAAAAGTGATGACTATTACTGCCTATAAACTGATCCCAATTTTTTTTAAGATTCATATAGTTTATTGGATGTACATTATACTCAATAAAAAAAAATTATACACAATAGTGTGTATTGTGTACCATCATTTGTACAGAAAAAACAAGAATATATAAACATAAATATATATACATGTAACGCTTCTATAATAGGCCTGTCCCATGGGACAGCTCTTTCCTACCTCTTCCCATCCATGCTTGGTTGGGGACTGTGAGGTGCTTATCTCTCTTCTGAAGAGTATTAAAATTCAATTTTTTAAATTTAGTTCTTAAATTTCCATCTTCAGTGATATCCAAAGGGAAACTGATCCCAATTTTTAAAAGAAAGCAGATTACGAAATGCCATGCCTAGAGGCAGAATGGAATAGCGGTTAAGAACACAGGCTCTGGAACTACATAGCCAGGGTTTAAATCTGGCCTCTACCACTTACTAGCTGAGTGACCCGAGTTCCTTAACATGCCTGTGCCTCCATTTCCTCATCTGTAAAGTGGGGATAATACTATTTACCTCATAGTGTTGCTGTAATAAATAACTCAACACATGTAAAGCACTTAGAACAGTGCCTATCCCGCAAGCATTCAGTAAGTGCAAGCTGTTGTCATCACCCAATTATGTAATGCATACATAAACAGGTCACTGTGCACAGAAGTGATTGGAAGGATAGTTACCATCTGGGTGGTGGGAATACGCTGATTTTATTTTCTCTTTTTCTCCCTTCTGTTTATCTGTATCTTCCAAATATTCTACATTAAACAACTATTGCTTTTGTAATAAATGAAAAAAATTTTTTTTTCCTCAAAAAAACATTTCTTCAAAAAGAAAGAAAGAACACTGGGCTGAGACTCAGGAGTTCTGTTTTTCAGCTGTGCTAATTACTTCGTTGTATGACCTCAAGGTGTCACCTTCATCTCTAAAAAGGAGGGGCTAGAGCAGATAGGGTGTCCTCCATCCCAAAAATGGAATGGTTCTCTAAGATTTATGGTGGGACTGGGCAAGCTACACCCTTTATTTTGTTTCATTTTTCTTTCCATATTTACTGTCTGCCTACCATGTGCCAGGCTGTGATACAGACAGATGAAACAGCCCAGCCCCTGCCCTCATGGAGCTTACAACAGGCTCATAAACAGAGACAGACTCATACCCAATCCTACAATCTGTCAGCATGATAAGTGCTCTGATGGGAACTCGAAAAGAAGACCTAGCTGGGTTTGGAGGAGTTAAAGACACCTGACCTGAGACCTGGATGGTTTAAAAGGAAAAAAAAAAAAAAAAAAAGTCAAACTAAAGATGGGGAAGGGACCTGCAACCAAAGGGAGAGGAACATACAAAAGCAAAAGGTGTGAAAATAACACCTTCTTGGGGAACAGAGGCTAGAGAGAAAAGAAACAGAGAAAGGGCATTTTGACAGCAATATGGAAACAAAGAGGGCCAATCCCAGCAGGTAGAGGTTGGTCAGGAAGAGGGAAATGGGTATTCAGACTGTTGATAATTTCCAGAAATCATATGGAACTGTGAATGGTTTATTCTTATTCAAATGTCTACATATGCAACAAAGAAACCTGGTAAACATGAGTCTAAGATGTACTTTAGTATACTTAGAAATATAGCATACACTTATAAAAATTTTACAAACAAAAAGTTCACTTCCATATTCCATGGTTAATTGTACATCCTTGTTTATTCAGTAAATAATTATTGTGTGTTATACATATGCTTGGTGCTGGGGGAAAAGGGAGACACAGTCAGAAAGCAAGAAAACCAGATTCACTTTTTCTTCTATCCAGGACCTGCTGAGATCTTCTACCTCTCAGAAGCAGGACAGGTGCAATGTGACATAGTGGCTGAAAATCCTGACTCAGAACCGAAAAAATCTTTGTATAAATTCTTGCTCTTCCCAACTACCTCCAGTCTGGGTTTGGGTAAGTCACTTAACCTCACTTAGCTTTCATCTCACCTGAAAATAGGGATAACATCACCAAATTAATATGGTTTAGGATGAATTTAATGAAACGAGCAATAATCAGTATATTAGCCATCCAGAAAATGTTCCGGAAGTGGTTCCTTTTACTAATTTTAATTTTCTATCTTGGGACAGCCCAAGATCTCCCACTATATAGATACAAATATACTCACAGGGTAGAAAACAGGGGGAGTAGGGTATAAAGGTCTACCTAACATTACTGAATTTACATTTTAGTGAATTCACAACTGTTTTCTCGTAAAGATGTCATGCTTGGAACTAACATTCCTGAAGGATTTCTCAAACTGTTAATATCTGCCTATATTACATGACCCAGGAAATTAAATAAAAACCATCACCCAAAATAGGGAGCCAGTCACAATCTCTTCTGGGATTCCTCATTCTGACTCTGACTAACACTGAGTCATTTAAAGAACGGAGACAACGCAGAGTACTGACAAGCAGTCTGAACACAAACACGGAGCAGGGGTGCCAGGGCGCACTGCAGACCGACGCTTTACTGCAAGCAGACTTTCTGAAACAGAAAAACTAACATGGAAGGAGAGTTTTCTTTTTTTTTTTTTTAAGATTTTATTTATTTATTTGACAGAGAGAGAGATCACAAGCAGGCAGAGAGGCAGGCAGAGAGAGAGGGGGGAGCAGGCTCCCCGCTGAGCAGAGAGCCCGATGCGGGGCTCGATCCCAGGACCCTGAGATCATGACCTGAGCCGAAGGCAGAGGCTTTAACCCACTGAGCCACCCAGGCGCCCCGGAAGGAGAGTCTTCTAACTGGCTGCACCTTTTAGTAATCATTTCTTTCAGGAAAGCGATTAATGTTTCTCAACTGCTGCCTCCCTATAATCACACATACTCAAAAATACTTTAACCATCTTTTTTAAATGTTTATTTCTTAAAAAAGACTTCCAGGACTAGAGTGGTCATTTTAAGATTTTAAAAGCAGAACATAGCACACAAGAAGAAAATGTCTTTGTGATACTAGAGCTTAAGAGCCAAAATGATGCTACTTAAACATCCCCCCCCATAAAGTTCCTTTTGCAATGAAACCAAGCAGTGATACTTCAGTCCAAACAGAAGAATTTAAGAAGCAGAAGAGAACCTGGACAGGATTTTCAAGTATAGCGCTTCAAGTCTATAATTTTTTATATGCAAGTAAAGTCTATGCCTATAAGCAAAAGAACACCTTTTATATCTCTTTCTCTTATTAGTATACCATCAGTCTCTGTAGAGAATTCTCATGCTACCAGGGATCCCCAGGATCTTTCTGCCTACCTAATCCCACAGAGGACATCCTGCGACTCCCCTTCACTCTCCCTCCTGTCATCAGTCCACAAGGGAAGCTGGCAGCTAGTGAAACTTCTGAACCCACCCAAGCACCCCACTCTGCTATGCTCCACTCTGCTTAAAGTCCCTAGTACTGTGTACTGGCAAGAAGAGCCTAAAGAAAACACAAAGATGGGTTCTTCCTTTTAGGTGCAGGAAAGCTGAGCTAATGAGGGGATCTGTTCATCAGGGCTTCCCTATAACTGCTTGTGATAGGCCCAGAACATACTACCGTTTACTCTTTTTTAGTGATCCAGGTGTCACCAGCCAAAGAAGCTCTCTCCACATAATGAACTAGCAACAAAATTAAAAGCGCAAAGTTGAAAGCTGCTAGAACTCCTCTAGCATAAGGCTGTCACCCCTCACTCATCTCCTCTGAAGCAAGAGTACTGCAGGCTAATTTTCTGCCAATCCAGACATTCTCCCTAGAAATCAGGTTGCCCAGCAGTCACTTGCTCACCAAGGTTACACATTTTGCTTCAAAGACATCAATGCTCTAGTTCACATAATACACAGAAGCTCCAATCTCAAACCAGTATACAAACAGGAGAGACACTTACCTACACAGTGTTTGCAATCTGGGAATCTGCAAGAAGTTTTGGCCCTTTAAGATAATGAGTTTATTGAGCTCCCTAAAAGGTACTGTACTCAGAAAGTCAGTTCCTTTGGGATGCTTCATAATTTTAAAAAGAGTGATGTCCTTCATCACACATCTTAACTTGAGACTCTGATACTATTCAACAACAACAACAACAACATATTTTTTTAAAGTAGGCTCCACATCCAGTGTGAAGCCCAATGCAGGGCTTGAACTCACAACCCTGAGATCAAGTCTTGAGCTGAGATCAAGAGTTAGATGCTCAGGGCATCTGGATGGCTCAGTCGGTTAAGTGTCTGACTCTTGATTTCAGCTAAGGTCCTGATCTCAGGGTCCTGGGATTGAGCCCCATGGTGAGCTCCACACTCAGCAGGGAGTCTGCTTGATATTCTCTCTCTCGCTATCCCTCTGTCCCTCCCCACCCCCACTCACTCTCGCTCTCTCAAATAAATAAGCGAATCTTAAAAAAAAAAAAAGTCAGATGCTCAACCAACTGGCCACCCAGGTGTCCCCCGCAAATTTTTTTGATCAAGACTATACTACAAAGAAGGTACCAACATTTCCCAGGATACTTTAAAAAAGTAAACCATCTAAGCCTGCATAGGCCCATTGTAAAGATTCAGTGAAATTTAGATGAAAATAATACATTTCATAGCTTTAAATGTAAATGGTAAAGAACTCAAAGTTGGACTGGGGATAATGAGCCTTCTTTGTAAAAGTTCAATATTTAAGAAAACAAATATATTCAGGGTGCCTGGGTGGCTCAGTCATTAAGCGTCTGCCTTAGGCTCAGGTCATGATCCCAGGGTCCTGGGATCGAGCCCTGGATCAGGCTCCCTGCTCAGCGGGAAGCCTGCTTCTCCCTCTCCTACTTCCCTGGCTTGTGTTCCCTCTCTTGCTGTCTCTCTGTCAAATAAATAAAATCTTTAAGAAAGAAAAGAAAGAAAGAAAACAAATATATTATTTTATAATTGAAAATGGATTTTAAAAATTAAAAAAATGACCACCACTTGCTTTGTAATTTTAAAAAATTAACTCAGATTTCTCAATTACTTAGGTCTCAAATTCTCAGATAATCTCAGAATAAATGCTGCATCTGCTCAGAATTCAGGCCATGGTTCTGAACATATCAACACATCAGCCTTTCTATTAGGAAACAGTAAATTTTCAATTAATAAAACTATGAATGGTGAGAAACAATTAAAATTATCTTTAACCTTTATATATTTTTTCACTTTATTTTTTTTTTAAGATTTTATTTATTTATTTGACAGAGAGAGAGCGATCACAAGTAGGTGGGAGGGTGGGGGGGAGCAGACTCCCTGCTGAGCAGAGAGCCCAAAGTGGGGCTCGATCCCAGGACCTGAGATCATGACCTGAGCCGAAGGCAGAGGCTTTAACCCACTGAGCCACCCAGCTGCCCCTAACCTTTGTATTTTTATAAAAAGCAACAGAGAACCAAAAGTTATTTTCTGAACCCAGATCTTGTATTTAAACTTCATCCCCATAAACTGAAGCAATCAAAATGACAAGGGGAAGCATAGCAAAGCAGTCACTTAAGTAAGGAAAAGCCTAGAAAAGAGTTTGGTCAAACAGAATCTTCAATTTAGAAGTGCAAGATGTGTGATAAAGGACACTCCCCTTCTTTTTAAAATTATGAAACATTCCAACTTGGAATTGACTATCTGAGTATACTATCTTTTAAGAAACACAGATCTGCCACCTGTTCATGTCCATCATCTTAAAACCCTGGCTCAAAACTTAACTTTTCCAAGAAACTTTCCCTAATTAACCTCAAAAAATTCTGGTCACTCCACCTGCTGTACTTTCAGCATAAAATTTTCTTTTATTTTGTAGCATTACGATATCTACCTCCAACTGAATGCTAAGCTCTTTGAAGAAAAGGATTAGTATCTTCTTTTTTTATTTTGCCACAAAATAGGGCTCTACCTACCATAGGGCTTTACCCAATGGATACTCAATAAACATTATCAAATACCCACAGCTTCCAGTCTACTATCTTTTAATCAATGCTCACCAATTATCAAACATTTAGTAATATTATTTCATTGTAAAGATTCTAGGGGAAGGGAAGTGGAAAAAGATCATATTCGAATTAGTCCCTGGGTACTGATAATGTCTAGACTGTGATGGTCTGCATTTATGTTAAAATAAAGCTTAAAAACTATTCATGAGTTTTAATCCAAGCTCATCCATACTGTATCTAATCAAGACACTGCATGGTATTAATAGGCAGGTGCTTTGAAGTCAAAGGTGTGACCCCTTCCTCAAGCACTTATAACTAGGTTCCAGTTTCTCTCAAAGTACTTAACATGAAGGATTGCTGTTAAATGAGATAACTATTTAAAGTACCTACTAAGGGGGGGTGGGTGTTAGTCAATATGGGGTAGTTATAATACTGTTAAAATTATGACTAATTATAATGCTAAGAAAAATTGTTCATAATATGAACTGTACTACATTAAAGTGCACTATGGCATCAATTCTCTGGTTAAATATGGTACATAAAATATAATCCCTTCTTGAATGTGATCTGCTTACCACTGTGATAAACTTCCCCAGAAAGTGATCTTTGCTACATGGTAATTTGCCAAGGATCTGGGGAAGAAGGTTTTGCACAGATGCAAAGACATATTTCCCAGCAAAACTCAGTTTTATGCAACATTTCATATTAATAGATGCCTTAAAATCTGAATGCCAGCTTTTCACTGTTAACAAACTACTGCATTTGTCCCCTAATCCCTTACAATCCAAGTCTCTCCAGCATTTCAAGATGTGGCTACAGTGTCCAAAGAGGCTGGGCTTTCATATGGCTTATTCAGCAAACTTGTTAAGAATCCTAATTAAAGTCCTGATTGGAGAGAGATTAAAGTTAACAATGAGCTATCACGTTCCACCCATTAGACCAGTCAAAAATTTAGAAGAATTTATAACTACTATATCTAGCAGAGAGATGGGGAAAATGGTACTCTCAAACACGGCTGGTGAAAATGTGAAGTGTCACAATCTTTTAAAAAGTAATTTGGCTATGGCATCTAATGAACTTGAAAATACATATTCTCCCTAACTCATCAGTTCCATGCCTAAGAATACACACCACAGAACTACATACATAAAACATATGTAAAAAAGAGGTTTATTGCAGCATTTTTCATCATGGCAAAAAAGGAAAGAAGTAAAATGAATATAATATCCGTAACTAATATATAGTCATTTAAAAGAACTAATTTGAGCTATGTCAGATGATGTAGGATCCCATTAAGTATTGTTGAGTGAGGGGCGCCTGAGTGGCTCAGTGGGTTAAAGCCTCTGCCTTCGGCTCAGGTCATGATCTCGGAGTCCTGGGATCGAGCCCCGCATCGGGCTCTCTGCTCGGCGGAGAGCCTGCTTCCCCCTCTCTCTCTGCCTGCCTCTCTACTTGTGATCTCTCTCTCTGTCAGATAAATAAATAAAATTAAAAAAAAAAAAAAAGTATTTTTGAGTGAGAATAATAAAAGGTAAAAAAAAAGCACGTAATTTCATTTAAAAACAAATCAATAGCATAAAAGAAAAAAACACTATGTGTATTTGTATGTGCATATGGATCTGTAATAGGATTATGTGTGTGCAGAGAAAAATATGCAAAGGTATACACTAGGTTGTTTACATGATTTGGGGGTAAAGATTCACCAGTGTGCAGGGAATGTTGAAGAAGTGAGGGAATGCTAAGGAAAAAAGTCCACACTTAAAAAATAAGGATGCAGGGACGCCTGGGTGGCTCAGTTGGTTAAGCGGCTGCCTTCGGCTCAGGTCATGATCCCAAGGTCCTGGGATCGAGTCCCACATCGGGCTCCTTGCTCGGCAGGGAGCCTGCTTCTCCCTCTGTCTCTGCCTGCTTGTGCTCTCTCTCTCTCTGACAAATAAATAAAATCTTAAAAAAAAAAAAAAATAAGGATGCAAATTTTCAGATTTATGCATCTATGTAAAATTGTTTACATGTAGACTGAGGTATAAGGACTTAAGCAAATTTTAAAAATAATAATAATCCCCTAAATGGGGAGTGATGAATCATGACTTTAAAGAATTTATCCAATTATCTCATTCTGATTGCATTTGTCAGGTGATGTTTTTTATACCACGTCTCTAAAATTAACGAACCCCCCATCTACCACCACCTTCACAGCTTCCCGCAGTAAGCACCACTTGCAAACAGCTAACGCATTGCACTAGCTACCAGCAAGCACAAGTGATACACAACAAAAATCTACTTTATAAAATATAACCATGGATCACTGTTGAGTACACTATTATTCCAATTCTTTAGTGGCCAAATACAATAAATACTGATCACATTTATTATGGTTGGTTAGTTCTGACTGGAATAGATGTTGGCCTCCATCAGCACCTTGTTGAAACCTACTGTGCACCCAAAGAGAAGCATACTCTAATCTTAGGTACAAAAACGTGTCCCCCAAACCCCAGTTAGTATAGAAAAAACTATTACTGATGTTCCTCCAGCTTAAATAAACTTCCAATTGAGATATATCAGAAGACATTCCATCCATAGAAAGTGGCAGTGTGCAGAAATGAATCTTATTGAGAACAGACAAAACCATTTTTTCACACTCCATCAGCAACTGTGCTTTATTTTTAAGTGTCTCTTATTAATCAAATGGGAGATGAAACTGTCCTCAGCCACTGCTAGGAGAAACTCTTTCCTAGAAGTCACTATGCTAAAGTTAACAATAGTACATGTGCCAGCTACTGTTCTGTGTGCTTTACACGTATCAACCCCTTTAACACTCACAAAACCCAGTGGTTCTTAACCCAGGGCAATTTTGCCCCCGAGGGGACATATGGCAGTATCTGGAGACATTTTTGCTTGTTACAGCTGGAAAGTAGCTACTGGCATCTAGTAGGCAGCAGCCAGGTAATTCTGCTAAATACCCTACAACACAAAGGACAGTCCAGACACCACCACCCCAAATGTCAACAGTGCTCAGGCTGAGAAACCTTGCAGTGAGGCCATGAGGTACTACTGTTGTTCCCATTTTTCAGATAAAAAAACTGAGGCGCCGAGAAGATAAGTAACTTGGCTAAGGTCACAGATCTAGCAGATAGCAAAGCCAAAATTTGAACCTAATAGTGTAGCTCCAGAGTCTATCCTCTTACCCTTTCACAAGAAAGAAAGAAGCTAGTTAGGAAGCTTACCCACAACTTTCTCTCCCCTTCCTAGATTTCAGGCTTGTTTGGAAGAATGAATTATTTATCTGTACATTCATTCTAAATTCCGACTATCTGACTACCTATCCATTCAACAAGTATTCACTGAGCATCCACTATGTGCCAGATACTGCTCAAAGCAATTCTAGGTGAATAAAATCTCTGTCCTTGGGGTATATGTGTTCCTCACTCATATTCATTCCCCCACCATCCTTATTAGACTCTCACCACCCATGTCTCTTCCCTTTCTTTTTAAGATTTTATTTCATTTATATTTTATTAACATATACTGTATTATTAGTTTCAGGCGTAGAATTTAGTGATTCATCAGTTGCATACAACACCCAGTACTCATTACTTCAAGTGCCCTCTTGATGCCCATCACTCAGTTACCCCGTCCACCCAACTCCCCTCCAGCAACCCTCAGTTTGTTTCCTAGAGTTAAGAGTCGCTTATGGTTTGTCTCCCTCTCTAAGATTTTATTTTTTTAAGTAATCTCTACACCCAATATGGGGCTCGAACCTACAACCCTGAGATTAAGAGTCACACACTCCACTGAGTGAGCCAGCCAGGCGCCCCTCCTGCTTTATTTTTTCTAGTAACACACACCATTCCAAATAATATGTTATACATTTGCTTGTTGTTACGGACCTCCCTTACGAATAGAACTCCACAAGAACTCTATGTGCAGAATTGAGAAGTCTACCTGGCACACAGTAAGCATTCAATAACTAGGTGTCGAATGACTGGATGAACAAATGTCTTTTCAATCTAACCATTTCCTCGTGACTGCCACCTCTCACCTGGACTTCTGCAACTGCCTCTTATTTGGTCTCCCTGCCACCCTTCTTAGCCCCCTTTGATTTATCTTCTACACTAAAACCAGAATCACCTTTCTAAAATGCAAATCTAATGCCACATCTCTACTCCAAACCCTTTAATAACCTCCTGTTATTCTTAGGATAAAGTGAGAACTCCTAACGTGACTTTTAAGGCCCCCTTGAATCTCAAAGTTATGTTCTTACCACTTATCTTCTCAAATTTAATTGCTATAATCATGGAAGTAGCAGTAATAGCTAACATGTATTGAGCACCTGTTTTCTGCCAGGCACTAATCTAAGGGCATTATATATCCTAAATAATTTACTCCCAAATTGAGGTAGGAGTTATGTCTATTTTCAGATGGGGAAACTGAAGCACAGAGAAGTAACTGTCCAAGGGCAACTAGTAATTGGTAAGGCCACAATGTAAACCCAGGCAGTCAGGCTACGGAGCCCTCACTCACATCCATGATCCTATGCTCTCTATATGAACTGTAACAAAGTCCCTCAACTCCTCAAATGCACTATTTCACCTCACACCTCCAGGCCTTCACATCTCTCTCTCTCCTGGAACATCCTTCAGGTCACAGCGTAAACATCCCATCCTTTGCAAGGCCTTTCTGTGGTGTTTCCTAGCATTGTTTGGATCGCCCTGCCCTGTTCTCCCACTGCATTCTGTATTTCCCATTATAACCCCCATTCTACTTTATTATAGTTACTTATCTTTTCTCATCAGTAAGTTTCAGGCTGCACAAGGACACAGACTATGTCTATCTTGTTCAGCACTGTATCCCTAGCATCTGGCCCACACACCTGGGACACATGAGGGGCTGAGTGAACAATTCCACACGTCACCAGCACCATGAAGCCTTTCCTAACCACCTTTCAAAAGTCACTCACTGTTTCTCTAAGAACTCTGCTCATACAACACTTTTTATGCTTCATATGCGTCATATATCTATTAAAAAGGATGTATATACATATCATTTTTCTGTATGCTTGTGAAAAGTAGGTTATCAGGGTGCCTGGGGGGTCAGTTCATTAAGCAACTGCCTTCAGCTCAGGTAATGATCCTGGAGTCCCAGGATCGAGTCCTGCATCGGGATCCCTGCTCGGCGGGGAGTCTGCTTCTCCCTATGATCTCCTCCATCTAATGCTCTCTCTCCCTCATTCTCTCTCTCAAATAAATAAATAAAATCTTAAAAAAAAAAAAAAGTAGCTTATTTTATACACTGATGAGACTTTTGAATTGACTTTCACAAACTTAGCACTTAAAATATTGTGTACAAGGAATGACTATTATTTCTTACAACTGCCTATAAATCAATTATCTCAATAAAAATGCCAATTTAAAAAGTAATTACGGAAAGAAATAGATTGATAAATAATTACTCAGGAGCTAAAATAACCCCCACTATCTGGTGAAGGACAAACTCTCTGACTTAACATTCAGGGTCCTCAATAACCCAGCTCCTTGTTACCTATTCGACCCAATCTTCTCTTGCAACCTCTCTACACCACACCTCCTATTCTAATTAAGTGAAAATTTTACTCTTCCTCACGTACCACACCTAGTCCAGTTTCCAGATCCTGTCTTAGGATACTCTTCCTATCTGAATACCATCTGATTCACCTTTTCCTCCTCTGACTCCTCTTGCCTATCCAAACTGCACTTTTCCCCTAAGGTCCAGCTCTAATCTCACCTCCACTGTGAAGTTTCCTTGACCTCATTTATCTCTTTTTTCTTGGGATCTTATAATCTTCTCTAACCCCTGTACTTCCAATAAGCATATAAATTTCCTGAGTTTCGGAATCATTCCTTCCACTTCTTGGGAATCCCCTAAGAGTACCCATAAAAGTGTTAAGTATATGATCAATAATTAATAAATACTTGCTGATTAAAGTTAAAGTCTCATACTAGTCATGCATATTATCAACCCTCAATCATCCATGCTAACAGTAAAGCCACTGCACAGAAAGACAACCTGCTGGAAGAGTCCAACTATCTTTCAAGGTGGGAGGAATGCCTGTATTTGTATTAAGTACTGTGTAGTTGTTTCCAATTTTCCAGGAAGTCGCAAAGCTGCCACAAATGGTCTAACTGCACAATTCTTCTCTTGTCAGGGCCCAGAGTCTGCTCAGCTTATCATTCCATACTGGCAAACAACTGTATAACTTTTCCTCATCTGTGACACAAAGATAAAAATAAGCAGAGGTAGTCATATTCTAAACATTTGCTGGTTCACACCTTCTCCTAATAGGGAGATCATTGTTTGGGCACAAAAGATCAACTATTCTAACTCTCACTGGGCAAATATCTTATTTGTATCAACAAAATGCTTTTGTAAATAGAACACAGTGACAATATCAATAAGAATTTTGAAAGAGAGATTTGCCAAAGAAAACCCCTGTGATGATCTACTATTAGGATAATTCAGAAGCCAAATTCTTCCCATAGTCCACAGAGATTTGCCTCGGCCTACAGCAATTTTCCCTAAGTGAGAGTTTCTAAACTCCTAAAATTCTTTTTGGTTTGCTTCTCTTTCTCATCCAACTGGTCAAATTTTCTTATAACAACATATCCACAAATGAAAAGCTAAGTTTCTCAGCCTGAATTTTTGTTTATACCTGGTAGAAGCTACAGTTTGCTCCCAGAGAGATTTTAAAATGCCTGAGCTTATCTCCAGAAACCTCTTCAAATACTTTCAATAAACTAATGGCAACAGTTTTGCTACTAAAAAAATTTCCCAACCTCTTCCTCTTTTGGCAGGCTCTGCTGAAATCCCCCTCCCCATAAGGGGGAATCTGAGTAAAAACACTGCCAGCTTCAAGTTCCCTTAGGCAAATTTCCAGCCTCAGTCAAGGCCATGAGGTTAAACATTTCTCAATGACGCAGGCTCCCTCAGAGGGAGGAACAAGAAAAAAAAAAATCAGAACTTATTCTTCCCAGTGCAGTAAATCAAGAGGCAGTGCCAAGTCCTGAAAAAGTGAAGTATAAGTTAAACTACATACTGTTTGCTCTGCTAAGGCCCCCCAGGAGGAGCACAGAACTGGGATGAGAGCTGTGGGATGGGAGAAAAGGCAACCACAGAGCCATCAGTCCAGCCAGATCGATAGATAAACTTCTAGGTTCTCTAGGGAATTTCTAGAATATTAATAATGTGTATGTTTCCGGTCATGGTATAATTTATGGTAACTACAGCAGCTAAAGCAAAGTGACTGAATTGGTGGTGTGGGGTAAGGAAATGGAGTCCTACATGACACAAGTCGTTATTCAGGATTCAAATGTGTTATTAGGTAGAAGGCGGGGAAAACTAAAGAAAAGAACACTTGGGAAAGGACTATAGGGTTGATCATAGAGAAGGCAAGCTCATCTGAGGGGCTGGTAGGGCTCTTGGACCTCTGGCCACCTGCAGAGATTAAAGAATGAAATAAAATCAGAACTGTTGCCCCAGAACTGATTTATAGATCATAGAACTCGAGAGTTAAAAAGGGTCTAATCCTTGGGTGCCTGGGTGGTTCAGTTGATTAAGCATCCGACTCTTGATTTCAGTTCAGGTCTTGATCTCGGGGTTGTGAGTTCAAGCCCCTTGAGCTCCGCACTGGGCATGGAGCCTACTTTAAAAAAAAAAAAAAAAAAGGTCCAATCCTTACAAGAAAATGCCAATGATGAAAATACTGTTAACGTTTATACAGTGCTTTACTTCTTTTTTTGTTTTTTAAGATTTTATTAATTTATTTGACAGAGAGAGAGATAGGGAGAACAGGAACACAAGCAGGTGGAGTGGGAGAGGGTGAAGCAGGCTTCCTGCAGAGCAGGGAACCCAATGCGGGGCTTGATCTCAGGACCCTGGGGTCATGACCTGAGCCTAAGGCAGACTAAGGCTCCACGACTGACCATCCAGGTGCCCCTACAGTGCTTTACTTCTTAAAGTGCTTTCATGCATTTAGTACTTAAATAAAAACTATTTTGTATCTGCTGTGTTCCAGGAACTGAGGATACACAATTAACACACCACCCCTGCATTCAAGGAACTTATTTCTAATGATGAGAGCCACTAGGAATAATTATGTAATAATCACTCTGATGATCTGTACTAAATACAGGGAAAACATAGGAGAAGGAGCACCTCAATCTGTCTGGGAATGAAAGACCACATGCATCTCAGAAGAGGCAGCCCTTGCTGGGACTTGAAAGAGAAATAGTTGGTAGGTTGGCAAGCAGAAAAAGGAATGGTCAAGGCAGAGGGAAGATCATATGCAAAGGAATAGAAAATTAAAAGAGCACAGAATGTTCTGGATACTAAAAGCAGTTCAGCATTGCTGGAGACTCTGAAGTTGGAAGTGATAGAAGATGACTGAATAATTAGTCAGAGGCCAAAGATAAGAATGTAATAGTTTAAAATTTTACCCTATAAGAAATGGAAGAAGGGGCGCCTGGGTGGCTCAGTCAGTTAAGAGTCTGACTCTTGATTTCAGCCCAGGTCTTGATCTCAGAGTCATGAGTTCAAGCCCTGTGTTGGCCTCCACACTGGGCATGGAGCCTACTTAAAAAAAAAAAGAAAGAAAAAAAAGAAATGGAAGAAGTCTGAGAAGATTAAAAATGATTCTAAGTGATTATTAGAAAAAGCATGTTGGCAGCTGTATGCAGGATAGGTTTGAGAAGAGTCAAACTACAGGCCGGAGACCAATCAGAAGGCTACTGAAACCACAGTGAGAAACGAGGAGAGTCTGATCAAGGAGAGTGAGACAAAATATGAGAAGTCAAAGCAGAACTAGCATCTACAAAACTCAGAGACCAAATAGATGTGAGAAATACAGGAAAAGAGGAATTGAGAATAACTCCTAATTTTCTGCTTAGGTAACTGGCACCAAGTTAGGAGATGCAGGGGCAGTCTTACGGAATGGTGACATCATCTTTAAATATGTAAAAGTCTGAAGTGCATGTGAGTCACCCAGATGTCCAGGTAGGAAGAATGAGAGGATTAAATGAACCCAGAGCCTGGGAAGTAAGTTGGGGTTAGAGATATAGATGCAGACATCCTGAGTAAGTGGTAGTTGAAACCACGCATTGGGATGAGATTGCTGGGGAGAATGTGCAGACTGAGGAGAAAAAAGGGGTCAAGGACTAATCCTGGGAAATACATTTGAGGGACAGGAAGAAGAAAGGACTGCAAAGAGACTGAATAGTATATAGAGAGGCAGAAGGCAAGCTGGAGAAAGGATAGTATCTATAGTCTACCTGCCCAGGATCTGAATACCTTTCCTATTTGGGGGAAATTCCAAGATAGGGGAAGGCAGGCCAGCTCCTCTTCCTAGTACAGAAGCTGAGGAGGAACAGAGAGCTCCTCTCAGCATCTTGGCTTCTAGCTCACAAATATAACCCAAGTCTGGCCAAACAGACCTTCCTATCTAGAACTTCGAAAATTGGGGTAATGACACAAAGGTCGAAAATACAACCAGAAATTATTCATGGCACTGTGGCAAATGTCTACTGGTGGCAGTGCCAATGGCACCAAGTGTTTGTGGGAGATCAGGACAGCAACAGTAGCAGAGAAGGTCCAGTGAGCAGAGCCAGTTAGAGTCCTCAGCAGACTGGTTCCATGACACGTTCTTCTCTGTGTGCTGCCTCACTCAATTTCTGCTCATTTCTTCTTAAGACTGTGTGGTATACAATACTCTTCCCAAAAATGTATTTTATGCTTAGGTTAACTAAGATTACACAAAGAACCCTGAATATAGAATGAGGAGAGAACATCGAATAGGGTCAAATGGTAAAGAAAGGTCAGATGGAGGCCTAAAATGGGCCTACTGCATAGGGTGACTAGCAGCTCAATTGGTGATCTTGGTGAAATTGTACACATTTTATTTCATTCCATTCTTATGACACCTTCTGTGGAAAATAAAGCAGGTACTACATCTTTATTTTAATGATAAAAAAAAATAAGGCTAAAAGACACTAAGAGGATTGCTTAAGGTCACAGAGTTCTTTTTACTATCTAAGGTTGCCCTCAAGAAAGTTATTTTATGAATGTTCATGAAAGGAGATCTTAAATGTCTATACTAATTCTTTATGCCATGTGTCAACTGATACTGATGATGACCACATACACCTCTCAATCCTAGACTTCCAGCTTCTTTAATTTTAGTAATATAAGAGGATCTTAATAAAAGGACTAGGATCCTTGTAGACAACCACCCGGAAACATACCTCAAGGAACTTGAGGCTCCTTGCCATCATCCTTCCACAGCTCATTCAGGGTGCTGGGGTCACTACTTAAAGAATACACCATCAGTAACAAGAAGTCCTCAAGTGGAAGAAGGGATCTTCTATCCCTGACCATGAGAACCACTGTGGGAATGAGAGGCTGAGAGCTTTCAAAAGAAGATGATTATTTCTCAACTTCATTCCTTTGGGATATGTCACAGCCAGGAAGGGAGAAATTGGAAAAAGCAGCTTTCACAAGCTGCCAAATCCATGTCCTAGTCCCAGGGGATAATTAGCCAATGAGGTTCTGTGGAGTTGATGTAATGTTGGCAGAGGCTAATGTTTTATGGTTGAACATGTAGCCTCTTGATATTTAGCTACAGGGCTAAAAGGATGACATCCTGAAAGGCCAAGAAACTCAAACATATAACACCACCACTTAGCAATTTGCATCTTAAAAGTAATTTGTAAACTTTAACGACCCATCTTTTTCATGGATAGTTTATAAGAGCATTTGTTAAACTGTAAATTTTCTGAATCTAAATTTCTAAATCTAACTCTTTTACTAGGAAAAGAAAATTCTAAGCACCTCCGAAGAACAAAGACAATTTAGAAAGCTTAAAGTAACAAAAGAAAGAAATCAGAAGAATGGGAAGTTTTCCAAGAAATAAAGTTCGTTTGTGGTACTTTAATCCCACTACCAGCATACCAAGTTTAAAACTGTCTGACGTCCTTATGAAAACAATTTTTGAAACTGAGACACTAAGCCAAGAGCTTTCAGGAGCACCACATATCTCATCAAAAATTGTCAATCTTCACCTCAAAAGTATTCTGAGATGCAGGAGGTAAGAAATCAGTGGGCAAGGAACAGAGCATACAGACACTAACACTCTTGGTTTGAGGTCAAGCTATTAAATTTCAAAATTAACACCTGCCATTTTAATGAAAATTGGTAAATCCTTTGACTTAAATATACCACAATTCTTCCAAAGCCTGAGACAAAACTAGTACATTAAAAAGAAAACATTTTAATCTCTAACTTATGAGCTGAAACATACAGTGCTCCCAAATATGTACTAGCTCCTTACTTGAAACAGGAAAAAATTTTTCGTTCAACCCCAAACATATACCTAGTGACAGGGATAGAATAATCTCCCTAGTTTATATACATTGACATTTCACAAAAATTGAGAATGACTTTTCTCAGAATGAATGAGGGAGAGGGAGAGCTGGTACCAAAAAAAATGACCCTCTACATTTTATAAAGGAACCAGAGGATCATCCCTTAGCAGAATGGTTTGTACTTGCTCTACGAGAAACAGGGTTGGAGCACCTGAATACTGAATGTTCCAGGAGTGGTTTTCTACTTCCCAGTCTTCCAATATTTCATGTTCGTATCAGTCATCCATCAACATACATTTATTCAGTACCTATTATGCATCAAGCGAAACAGATGCTGGATATAAAATAATAAAACAAAATTAACAATAACAGGCGGAGCCTGGCTGGCTCAGTCGGAGGAGCATGTGACACTTCATCTTGGGGTCTATGAGGTCAAGCCCCACGTAGGATATAGCGATCACTTCAATAAATAAAAAAATTAAAAACAAAAAAGAGTTAACAGGCAGATACATGCCTTCATAAAGTTTATAATCTAGTGAGAGACATATACACTGTACAAAAGAATCCCATAAATAAACATATAATCTCAAAGTATACGTACCTGAAGAAAGAATGAGAAAAAATGAAAACAATCAGAGGGGAATGGGGGGGGGGCTGAAGAAGGGAGGGAGGGCTAGGGCATTCTTGGAGACCTGTGGATAACAGGATAATAAATAAAGCAGACGGGAAACGGGAGGGAGGGAAGGAAGGAAAGGTAGATAGAACCCAGGAAGCCAAAAGGAAAAGGGTGGTAGAGAGAGGGATTAAAGAGGTAAACTGGTAAAACTACGCACACTGGGAAACTTACTATTCCAAGAGTACAAATGTTGATTGCAGGACTAGATATTACCTTAGCTCTTACTCTAAACTACCTCAAGTGGAATATGATCCCTATGCAAGTGGGGACCTTATGTTTTTCAGGATTCTCAAATACCTTTCATGTAATACCTGGAAAATTTTATGAGTACATCAAAATATACTTTTTCTTTTTTTTTTTTAAGATTTTATTTATTTATTTGACACAGAGAGAGACAGATCAGAAGTAGGCAGAGAGGCAGGCAGAGACAGGGGGAAGCAGGCTCCCTGCTGAGCAGAGAGCCTGATGCGGGGCTCGATCCCAGGACCCTGAGATCATGACCTGAGCCGAAGGCAGAGGCTTTAACCCACTGAGCCACCCAGGCGCCCCTCAAAAATATACTTCTTTTTCAAATTTATCAAGGTTTTTCTAAAAACATTCATACTGCCATGTTAGTTGGCATTAAACATAAAGCTAGCAACACTGAGTCAGTTGACCAAAAGCCTAACTGCAAGGGGATCTTCAGGATAAAGTTAATGGAAAAAAAAAAGAAATAAAAATAAAGTCAATGGAAGATTATTTGCAAACATCTCATGGACAGACTTCAGCAGACATAAAACTCATCTTTTAAGAAGTCCTAAAAGCTCTGTACTACAGAGCTCAGCAGGAAAGGGAGAAGGAGGCAAGGGATCTTTTTCTTAACAGAGCCAACAAGGACCTTCACATGGAAAATGTTCCTACTCTAAAGATATACAGGTTTAAATTTACCTCCTATCCACAGAAACTATTCGCTACATCGGAAAAAATTTCTAATGCACATTTATGGCAAGACACTCAAGAGGTTTTGCTTAGTTTCAAACATATGACACTAGTTTTTTGGCCATGGGTATAGAGTCAGAAATCTTACTACGCTGTAATTCAAAACAGCATCCTTTCTAATCTTCATGAACAGGTAAAAGACTCACTGTTAAAAGCATGGAAACTTTTGAAATAGGGTTAAGTGTAGAGAAAAGGTCATCCCTATACAGAAAGGAAGTCTAGGACAACAGAATTTAAGACAAGTATTAAAGGGGCGCCTAGTGGTTAGTCGGTTAGTCATCTGCCTTTGGCTCAGGTCATGATCTCAGGGTCCTGGGATGGAGCTCTGTGGCTGATTCCCTGCTCAGTGGGGAGTCTGCTTCTCTCTCTCCCTCTGCCCTCCCCTTCCCCCATTCATGCTCTCAAATAAATAAAAATCTTTTTTAAAAAATACAAATATTACAAAAGACAAGGAAGTTAAAGGGTTTTTATTGTTGTTTTTAATGGTTATGTCATAGAATTCTGGGGAGAGGGATAAGGAAGGAAGAGAAGGGGGCAGAAGATATAGATAGGTTGGGGCACCTGGGTGGCTCAGTGGGTTAAAGCCTCTGCCTTCGTCTCAGGTCATGATCTTAGGGTCCTGGGATCGAGCCCTGCTTCGGGCTCTCTGCTCAGCGGGGAGCCTGCTTCCCCCTCTCTCTCTCTGCCTGCCTCTCTGCCTACTTGTGATCTCTCTCTCTCTGTCAAATAAATAAAATCTTTAAAATAAAAAATATATATATAGGTAAGCAATGTACTGAAAGAACAGGACAAAGGAACTTAGACAAGCTGGATAGGCTGTCAGGAGATACTATATACATTTGGAGGATAAAAGGATTTAAACTCATGTGGAAAACAATATAATGTGGTGATAGAGAGCATAGTTTCTGAAGCCAGGCCACTTAGGTGCAATCTAAGCTCTACCACTTACCAGGTGTGTGGCACTGACCGTGTTCCTTACCCACTTTGCCCCTCAATTTCAGTATCTGTAAAATGGGATAGTAAGAGCATCCATCTTATATAGTTGTTGCAAACATTAAAAGAGTTAATATATGTAAGGAGCCTGGAACACTGTGGCACATGGTAAATCCTACTTGACTGCTGGCTACTATTATGTTATTTTAAATATATTTTTATATTTTTGTTGGAATTCTCACAAAATCCACTTTGAATTCCATACTCTAGAAATATGCCTCTTAATGTTTTGGGATTTGTTTGTCTTTGCATTTTCCTGTTTGGTCTCTACTAGTTTTTAATGGTTTGTTTTTAAAATATAAGTCTGTCTCACAGCAATCAGACAAGAAAAAGAAACAAAAGGCATCCAAATTAATTAAGGAAGAAGTAAAACTTTCGCTATTTACAGATCACATGATACTACACAGAGAAACCCTACAGACTCCACCAAAAAACTATTAGAACTGATAAATGAATTCAGTAAGGTCACGGGATACAAAATCGATATACAGAAATCTGTTGCATTCCTATACACTAATGATTAAGTAGCAGAAAGAGAAATTAAGAAAACAATCTCATTTACAATTGCACCAAAAATAAAATACCTAGGAATAAACTGAACCAAGGAGGTGAAAGATCTGTACTCTGGAAATTATACAATACTGATAAAAGAAACTAAGGATGACACAAATGGAAAGATATTCCATGCTTGTAGATTAGGAAAACAAATCCTATTAAAATGTCCATACTACCCAAAGCAATCTACAGATTTAATACAATCCTTATCAAAATGCCAACATTTTTCACAGAACTAGAACAAATAATCCTAAAATTTGTACAGAACCTTTATCCCAAATAGCCAAAGCAATCCTGAAATCAAGAAAAACAAAACTGGAGGTATTACAATCTCAGATTTCAAGATACACTACAAAGCTGTAGTAACTAAAATAATATGGGGGCGCCTGGGTGGCTCAGTTGGTGAAGCATCTCCCTTTGGCTCAGGTCATGATCCTGAGGTCCTGGGATGGAGACCCACATGGGGCTCCCTGCTTTTTGGGGAGCCTGATACTCCCTCTCCCTCTGCCTGCTGCTCCTCCTGCTTGTGCTTCTCTCTGTCAAATAAATAAATAAAATCTTTATTAAAAAATGAAAAATATATATATAAAATAGTATGGTACTGGCACAAAAATAGAGGCATAGATCAATGGAACAAAATACAGAGCTCAGAAATAAATCGACAACTATATGGTAAATTAATCTTCGACAAAGGAGGTAAGAATATGCAATGGGAGTGGTATCAAATAAAGCCTTGACAGGGCCCTGGGCCACTGCTGGTTTGAGGGGGAAAAAAAGAACATGCAATGGGAATAAGATAGTCTCTTCCACAAAAGGTGTTGAGAAACCTGGATAGCTACATGCAAAACAATGAAACTGGACCACTTTTTTACACCATACACAAAAGTAAACTCAAAATGGATTAAAGACCTAAATATGAGACCTGAAACTATAAAAATCCTAGAAGAGAGCACAGACAGTAATTTCTCTGACATCAGCCATAGCAACATTTTTCTAGATATGTCTCCTAAGGCAAGGGAAACAAAAGCAAAAATAAACCATTGGGACTACATAAAAATAAAAAGCTTCTGCACAGAAAAGGAAACAACCAATAAAACTAAAGTATAACCTACTGAATGGGAGAAGATATTTGCAAATGACATCTCCAATAAGGAGTTGGTACCCAAAATATGTAAAAAAACTTATAAAACTCAACACCTATTAAATAATCCTATTAAAAAATGGGCAGAAAGCATGAATAGACATTTTTCCTAAGAAGACATGCAGATGTCCAATAGACACATGAAAAGAGGCTCAATATCACTAATCCTCAGGAAAATGCAAATCAAAACCATAATGAAGTATCGCCTCACACCTGTCAGAATGGTTAAAATCAAAACACAAGAAGTAACAAGTGTTGGCGAGGATGTGGAGAAAAAGGATCCCTCATGCGCTGTTGGTGGGAATACGAACTGTGCGGCCACTGTGGAAAACAGTATGGAGGTTCCTCAAAAAATTAAAAATAGAATCGCACTATGATCCAGTAATCACACTACTGGGTATTTACCCAAAGAATACAAAAACACTAATTCAAAATGATATATGTACCCCTATGTTTATTGCAGCATATTTAAAAATAGCCCAATTATTGACGCAAGTGTTCACTGATAGATGAATGGATAAAGAAGATGTGGTATACACATATACAATGGAATATTAGCTGTAAAAAAGAATGAAATCTTGCCATTTGCAACATCATGAATGGATCTAGAGGGTATAATACTGAGTGAAATAAGTCAGCCAGAGAAAGACAAATACCATATGATCTCACTCATATGTGGAATCTAAGAAACAAAACAAAGAAAAAAAGAGACAAATTAAAAAAATGGACTCTTAAATATAGAGAACTGGAGGTTCCCAGAGGGGAGGCTGACAGAGGGATGGGTGAAATAGGTGAAGGAGATGAAGAGTACACTTTTTGTGATGAGTATTGACTAATGTATAGAATTGCTGAATCACGGGGCGCCTGGGTGGCTCAGTGGGTTAAAGCCTCTGCCTTCGGCTCGGGTCATGATCTCAGGGTCCCGGGATCGAGCCCCGCATCGGGCTCTCTGCTCAGCGGGGAGCCTGCTTCCCCCTCTCTCTCTGCCTACTTGTGATCTCTCTCTCTCTGTCAGATGAATAAATAAAATCTTTAAAAAAAAAAAAAAAGAATTGCTGAATCACTACGATGTACACCCAAAGCTAATATAACACTGTGCGTTAATTGTACTGAAACTAGAAAAAATATATATATATATATCTATGGCTATCTTGGTTATGTTTAAGGGAAATAATAGAAGATTTGTCCACCTGTAGGGCAGAATTTTCAATAGGAAACCCTCATCCCAGGGTTAGGTATTGTCAGGCCCAAGAACCAAGTAAGGGCTGGGGAAGGAAACCTCAGGGAGAAAATTCAGAAACCAACTAACACAGCTGGTTTTTCTAACTTAGAAATTATCTCCCAAAACTGTTCCCTTGAAGTGTTTTGTGTAATATAGCACATTTCCTAACAAGAGATCAGGGGTTGGGAGATAGAGGTGGGTGCAGGTGGGAAAGAAGTTCACACACTTGTTTGTTTTTGTTTTTAGCATTATCTAGCAGCGCTACCAACTTTTCTCCTTTTCCTTACTTCCTTCAAGAATGATTTTAATTCCAATCTCCTGGTACCCAAATTAGCTCTAGATACTCCAGAGTGGAGGTAAAAGGCAATCAATCTGATATGTTATATCAATGGAACATTCTTCTGTTGCACATAAAAGGAAAACAGCAGTACAAACCAGCAGAATGTTCCATAAACTTAACAAAAATTACAATTACACCCACTCATAGTTTTGAAAAGAAGAGCAACAGAATCATACTAGCTCAAAAGCATGAGAGCCTGATATGACTGAAACTGATCAACCTAATTTCACTTTGTAAATTGACTAGATGGAAAAGAGTGAGAGAAATTAGCAACAGAAGTCAGAGTCCTTGGGTTAATTTTTCTAATAGTTGTTAAGCCTTATAAGAGATAAGCTTGGGGCGTCTGGGTGGCTCAGTGGGTTAAAGCCTCTGTCTTCGGCTCAGGTCATGATCTCAGGGTCCTGGGATCGAGCCCCGCATCAGGCTCTCTGCTCAGCAGGGAGCCTGCTTCCCCCTCTCTCTCTCTGCCTGCCTCTCTGCCTACTTGTGATCTCTCTCTGTGTCAAATACATAAATAAAATCTTTAAAAAAAAGAGATAAGCTAAAGATCACTTTAAGCTTATAACAATTAGAGATAATTTTGTAAGTTTTAAAAATCAATTTTAGTTTAATTTTGATATAATAAACTTCACCCATTTTAAGCATGTAGTTCAATGCATTTTGACAAATGCACATACCTGCACAACTACTATGACAATAAAGACATACAACATTTTTAACCCCTGAAGTTCTCTCTTACCCTTTTGCAGTTAACTTCTCTACTTCCGGCCCCAGGCAACAACTGATCTGCTGTCACTCCAGAGAAACCTGCATTTTTTTCTTATACAATTTTTTAAATTGAGATATAATTCACATACCATTCAATTCACATATTCAAAGTGTATAATCCAGTAGTTTTTAGTATACTCTCAAAGGTGTGCAACCATCACTATCTAATTCTAGAACATTTTCATTACCTCCCTTCAAAACCCCTTATCCACTAGCAGTCAGCCAAACCCCATCCCCTTCCCATCCCCTCAATACCAGGCCCTGACAATCAATGGTCTGTTTTCTATCTCTATGGATTTGCCTATTCTGGATATTTCATATAAATGCGATTTTACAGTATGTGGCCTTTTATGTCTCTCTTCTTTCACTTGGCATAATATTTCCAAGGTTCATCCATTTTATAGACTTTATCTGTACTTCATTCCTTTTTATGGCTAACATTCCATTGTAAAGATCTAGCACATTCTGTTTATCCATTTATCGACTGATGGACACTTGTGTTGTTTCCATATTTGGCTAACACCACTATGAACACTTGTGTACAAGTTTTTGTGTGGATGAATGTTTTCAATTTTCTTGAGTATACATATAGGAGTGGAAGTGCCAGTCACAGGGAAAGATTCTATGTTTAATTTTCGGAAAAGCTGCCGAACTGTCTGCATTTTTCAAGTAAACTTTCTATGTTGTGGTAATTAAAGATTCATATGCAGTTATAAAAAATAATACAGAGATCCCGTGTTTCCTTTGCCCAGTTCCCTCCAATGATAACTTCTTGCAAATCTATAATGCAACATTACAACTAGGATACTGACATTGATAGAGTAAAGATACAGAACATTTCCAACACTACAAGGATTCCTCAGGCTGATCTTTTATAACCACATCTACTTTCCTCCCAGCCCCACCTGGTCTTTAGCTCCTGACAACCATCAATCTGTTTTCCATACCCATAAATTTATCATTTCAAAAATGTCATACAAATGGAATCATATAATACATAACCTTTTGGGATTGGTTTTTTCACTCAGCCTAACTCTCTGGAGAATCATCCAGGGTGTTTTACATATCAAGTTGGTCCTTTATTATTATTACTGAATAGTATACTAGAGCCTGCATTTTTAAGAATATTATATAAATGCTATAAGCCAGTATGCACTCATTTGAGTCTAGCTTCTCACATTCAGCATGTTTTTGAAATTTGTCCATGTTTTGGAATATATCAGTAGTTTGTTCATTTTTATTGCTAGTAATTTTCCGCTTTATGGATATACCACAATTTATCCATTCATTCATCTGTTGATGGACATCTATGTTCTTTCCAGTTTGGAATCATTAATAATAAAGCTGCTATCAACTTTCATGTGCAAATGTGAATATGTTTCCATTTCTCTTGGGTCAAGATTTAGGAGCAGACCTGCTGAGTCACGTAGTAAATATGTTTAACTTTATAAGAAATGCCAAAATTGTTTTCCAAAGTGATTATACCATTTTACATTTCTCTAGCAGTGTATGAACTCCCATTGCTCTGTAGCCTTGTCAAGACTTGGTATTGTCAGTCTTTTTAATTTTAATCATTATAGTGAGTGGGTACTGGTGTCTCACTGTGGTTTTAATTTGCATTTCTCTGATGGCCAATGATGTAGAGCACCTTTTCATGTGCTTATTGGCCATTTCCATATTTTCTGAAGTGTCTGATCAAGTCTTTTCCCGTTTGGGGGTTTTTTTTGGGGGGGTTGTCTTGTTATTTGAGTTCTAAGAATTCTTTATATATTCCAGATACAAGTCCTTTGACAGACACACGTAAATATTTTCTCCCATTCTATAGTGTGTCTTTTAATTTTCTCAACAATGTACCAAATGGACAAAAAAGTATTTGAACTTGATAAAGTCCAATTTAATAGTTTTTCTTTTATAGTTCATACTTGTGTCCTTTAGCTTTCACATTTAGGCCTATGACCCATTTCAAGTGAATTTTCGCGTATGGCATGGGATAAGGGTCAATTTTTTTTTTTTGGTATAGCATTAAGCCCAGTTCTTTCAGCATTCTTTGTTGAAAGGTTTCCTTTCCTGATTTATAAACTTTTAAATTAAATGAGAGCTATAAAGAAAAATAACATTACTTTTAAATACTCAAAACCACTGTCATCTCGGCAGAACAGAAGATTCCCACACCTTCCCCCACACTCCTGTGCCTTCCCACTTCAGAGAGCACAGGCCTATGCAGCAAGCTCCCCTGGTTCAGAGAAGAAGCAGTTTAACTTCCACACAACAAGTAATATCTTCTTCTGAAGCTATTCATGAGTTCACAAGAAAGGAAAGGAGAGAGTAAGCCCCCATCATTTTCCCACAATTGGGTATATTCTCATAACTGTTCAGTATGATTTCAACCAACATCAACAGAAATATGGCTTTCACCAACACAGAGGGATAGCATAGGAGGTATAAAGAACAGTGCTCTGAAAGTCAGGACATGGGGAGTCCAAGCTATGTGATCTTAGGTAAGTCACTTAACATTCTTAGCTCCCAGTTTGCTCATCTGTAAAATGAAGGATCATCTCCAAGATCTCTTTTCAGGTAAACATTCTAGAATGCCAAGGAGAAACCTATTTGTTCTTTCTCTCAAAAGTCAAAAGAAAATGGCTAAGAAAGTGTCAAATTGTGAACATTTCTCAAATGCAGAATACTGTACTAGAAGCAAGTTTTTTTTTTTTGTTTCCTATTTTATCCAATGCTTCCATACTAATTACACATCATACAATTTTTTCAACGACTGCATTCTCATCTTCTCATTTTTATCATTTTGAGCAGTGCTTCCTACCCAGGAAATACACCAACAAGTCATCTTTATTTCACCTGTTCACCTCAAAAACAAAGTCAATAAAAATGTCTGTTGAAACAATACTTCTCAACTTTAACATGCACCTAAAAACCCTGTTCAAATGAAGCTTCGGACTGTATGTGTGGGGGAGCCTGAGACTGTGCATCCCCTAACAAGTTCCCAGGTGATACAGGTGCTGCTAGTTCTTGGAACACACTTTGAGTAACAAGGTGTTAGAAGACGGAGGTCATAGTTTCTGTTTGGGCAGCCTAATTAATGTTAACACCATAAATTTCAATACTCTCTACACAACCAAATATTTTATAAATTAGTCTTACAGCACTGATTTGAGGAATATAATTTAATTGATTCTCTAAAGAGTAAACTAAGATAACAGTTCACAAAACCAAGGTCAATTCGATTAACATTTTAATTCTTTTACACAAGGGCTCCAGGTCCTATTTACAAGATAAAGATGAGGCAATATGAGTTTTGCCTTTCTGATAAAGAAGAGATATTGTCAGGAGGATTTCACATGTACCCTAGGTTCAAAGAACAAAATACGTAATGAAAATGTACTATCAAATAATTAAAACATTTTATGCTAATGCCATTATTTAATGCCTAAGAGAACTCAGATTCTTCTTACCCATCAAAAACAAAAAAATAACTTAGTGTATTTTTGGTTTATAAAAACTTCAGAAAGGTTCAGCAAATTGAGAGTAGTTAAGCATGCACAAGGATCTATAGCTCTGCCAAGAACATGGCCTAATATAAACACTGCAAAGATAAATTTCAATAAATCTTACAAAATAGAAACAAAGACAAAAAATGCAAAAAGGATTTATACAAAGCAGACTGGTCATAACGAACAGTTTAATGGGATGGAGTGCTCCTTATCATGCAGTGTTTGGTCAGTGCAGTGCTCTGACTGCAGAAGTCCCAAATCAACAGTTACAGCTCCAAATCCAAGATATTACACTTTCAGGCAGTTTTTCCCTCTTATAACTAACTGTACTACATGTACACACATACACACAATTAAATACGGCTTTTATTTGAATATAACAGAAATGTATGTTTATGATAGAAAATCACATAGAGGAAAACAAAGAAAAAAAAGGCTCTTATGAAATCCTATTACCCAGCGACAGCTACGAATATTCTAGTATATATCCTTACATCCATTTTTTAAGGATTAAATGATAAATAGTAAACATTTTCCCACATCTTTAAATAATCTCATGACTACATTAGTATCCAATCACACGAATGCACTATAAGTTATTTAACCAATCTCTTACTGTTAAAATTTTGGTTTGTTTTAGGTTTTTTTACTACTATAAATAATACTGCTATAAACATCCTTATACATAAATCTTATATATCTTCTATAATTTCCTTAGAAAAAATTCCCAGAAGTCTTTCAAGGTTAAAGAAGAAACATTTTTTAAAAAGTTTCTAAGAGTTGCCAAATGTCAAACAGTCGTGGCAAGTTGTCAGAATATACAGGAAGAAATAAAAAAATCTATCTGCCTTTAAAAGTATTCAAAACCCCAACAAAAGACAAAAATAACCACAATAACATAAAAACATAAAGCACTTACTACGTGCCAGAACCTTTATAACCATTTTACATATATTAACTCATTTAATACTTACAACAACTATCTAGGGTTGGCACTATTACTGTTACCATTATATTATTATTACTATTTTACAGATGAAATAACAGGCACAGGGAGGCTAAGTAATTTGTCCAAAGTCACACAGCTAATTAGTGGCAGAGCCAAGAAACCTGGGTTTGAAAGTCTATGCTCTTAAACACCACCTACTCTTCTCAAACTCTGATGTCACAATTCCTTTACCCTCTTATGGTTCTTGAGAACTTCAAAGAGCTTTTATGTGGGTTACATCCATCAGTGTATTTCAGGTAAGAAATTAAAACTGAAAAAATTTTAAATATTTATTATTTCTTTACAAATTTTTAAAAAGATTTATTTATTTATTTGAGGTGGGGGGGAGGAGAAGAGGGAGAAGGACAATCAGACTCCGTGCTGAGCTCAGAGCCCAACACAGGGCTCGAGGATCCTGAGATCATGCCTGAGCCAAAATCAAGAGTCGGATGCTTAACTGACTGAGCCACGAGGAGCCCCTGAAATATTATTTCTTTAAAAAATAACAATAAACCTACTACATGTTAACATGCTTCTGTGAAAGATATGATTATTTTCCAAAACAAAGTAGTAAAAAGAGTACAACTGTTTTACCATTTTTGCAAGTCTCTCTAATGTATAATTTACTAAAAGACAGCTGAATTTTCCTCTATACTGCATTCAACCTGTTGAGATATCACATACATCATGTAGCTCTGGAAAACTACAGTGTCCACTCATGAGGACAAGGTAAAAAAGGTAAAGAATATTTTAATATAAATATATAAAAAGACTTCATCTTCACCTACAGAAAAGGTCTCAGGGACACCTAGGGGTTTCCCAGACCACACTTTGAAAACCACTGCACTAGTTAGTACAGTGCATGCTATACAAAATAGCTGAAAGGCATGGTCTCAGGAACATATCTGCCTAAGGGCAGTCAGGGAAGGCCCAAGTAAGTGACATCTGAACAAAGATCTGAAGGAAGTGAGGGAGCAAGCCATGAGGCTACTCAGTAAAAAGTGCCCCAAGTAGAAGGAATATCATCAAGTACAAAAGCCCTGAAACAGGAGCATTCCCTAAGGTATGCAGGGACAGCAAAGAGAGTGGTAAGGCTGGGACAGATCATGCGAGGGAATAGGCAAAGATGCAATCTGAGAGTTACAGAGCTGAGGACAGATCACGTAGACTCTGTAGGCACTACAAGGACTTGGGCTTTTCCTGCGAATGAGAACCACTAGAAGGTTCTAAGTGAGAAGGGAGCTGATCTTTCATTTTAAATGGAAAATATAAGTCACTAGTGCTTAAAGTAAAAAACCTGAATATAAACATCGGTTCCATCTCTTACTGTGTGTCCAGAAGCTTCTCTGAGCCTCAGTTTCCTCCTTTGTAAAATGTGAAGATACAGATACCTCAAAGAGTTGTTGTCAAGATCATATAAGATAATACACATAAAACACTTTAAAATTATAACACACTATAAACATTTCATGAGTTATTGACTAAGTTTATTTTCGCTATGTAATTGCTATGTATTCCTCTTTGCTAGGCCCTCTATACTTACCCAATTTCTGCAGCCACCACCCTATTTATGTGACTGCCATGAGATTAAGGATGCCCCAGACCCCTGACACTGTGAGTTCAGCCTGATAATGCCCTTGAGCTTGTTGAGAGAAAGGCAGAGAAAGTTATTTCTTGTTGTTGATGGCAAAGCAAGGGTTTTTAGTCTTTTTTTCCTTGTTATTACAAAGAAAATCCTTTCAAAAACAATGCATGTGGTAATCATAAAAATGAAGTTCCAAAAAAAACAAGACTGTATGAAACTCATCTTTATTTCATTTGGCACTGATTTAATAAAGCTAAAACTGTAGCTCATGGTCTTGACAGCTTGTCTCATACAAAAGGAAACAAAAGGGAGGAAAAAAGAGACAGACAGATGAATTCAAATTCCTTTGATCTGGGTCCTAACTCTAAGGGGATCCCAGATAAATCAGTGAGTC
This sequence comes from Potos flavus, assembly GCA_028534135.1. Taxonomy (NCBI): domain Eukaryota; kingdom Metazoa; phylum Chordata; class Mammalia; order Carnivora; family Procyonidae; genus Potos; species Potos flavus. The sequence continues at coordinate 6,311,949 of CM052897.1, read as the reverse complement.
AGAGAAAAGGCACTAAGATGTAATCCAGAATACTGATGACAAAAGCCGTCTGTCTGCCTACCTGTCTTCTGAGATCACCACCAAGGTATGAGATCATCAACCAGGTCAGAGAAGGCAAAGCAAGATGGAGACAACCATCGGGGCCTCTAGTATCTGACTCCACTCCTCAGGGGCAGGTGCTAGACACTCAGGCACTGGTTTTTATCTCTACCTCTTACGATGTGAGTCAATCTGAGCAGTGATAGAAATCTACAATGGAAAAACCCAAGGAAAACCAAGATCTCCAGGGAAAAGTATAAATAATCTCATACATCAGAGGTCTCTGATGGTTTCTTGTAAGTATATTACAGCACAAAGAGCACCGTCAGGGGAGTAAAGAAATGAATTCTCCTTCCATCTCTGCCACTAATTAATTATGGCTTCAGGAAAAACAAATTATCCTAACGGACCAAATTCCTCACCTGTAACACCTAAGGTTTCCTCAAGCTCTAAAATCCCTTGAATATAAACAAAATTGTGTTTTTTAAAAGCCCACACTAATATTTAGATTATTAGGAGATCCAAAAGGATCACCTAGGATTGCTAAAATTTCTGAAGTTTTTCACCAGCTCTCTAGATCCAAGTGACATGAACCCACACAAGGGGCCCTTCCTTGTGAATAGGAGTTAACCTATTAGCAAAAAGGGCAAAAGTTATTTGTCTGCCATCTTCCTTCAACCTTATATTTATGATTTACTACTCCCCTCCTTCCAACCTCAACTATTATATACAGTTTAGAGGCAAATTATAATGATTAGGGAACTAGAAGTTAAAGAAATATGTAAGATTAAGTAGGGGCACCTGAGTGGCTCCGTTATCTGACTTCAGCTCAGGTCATGACCTTGGGGTCCTGGGTTTGAGCCCCACATCAGGCTCCATGCTCAGCAGGGAGTTTGCTTGTCCCTCTCCCTCTGCCCTTCTACCCCACCCCCCATGTTCTCTCTCTCTCAAATGAATAAAATCTTTAAGAAAAAAAAAAAAAGAAGTATTTAAACATCAAGTGATGGAGTAAATGGACTGAGGAATGCTTTTCAATTATTAATATTTTTAAACAGATAGTATGCATGGGTACAAAATATGAAAGATTCAAAAGGCAGATACAGCTAAAAACAAAGAAAACAGTTTTCTAAGGGATAAATCAAAAAGGCCTAAGAGGACTTCAGAGCATACTGTGCTCCACTTCTAGGGTTGGGTAATGTGCCCATGTACTCTATATATTGTTGTAATATACACTCTATATGTTCTTTCAATTTATGCGGTATTCCATATCGTAATAAAATTAGAAGAGAACTCAACTGTTTTGTTGAACAAAAAGACTCTTCCATCCCAGTTCTCCAGCTCTCCATCCCCTTGCCTTGAAGTAGTCACTGTTACCAATTTCTTATGATCCTTCCAGACATAACCTATACATAGACAAGCATTGGGGTTTTTCTGCATCCAGTGTATGGGGGTTGGGGGGGAGGGAATCCACACATAAGTGCACAAAAGAGACAGAAAAACAGACTCCCTAATTGTGCCTCATCAAGATCAAGTGTATGTCAAGGGACCAATAAAAATCTAGGGAACTGCCTTAATCCCTTTCTCTACAAGGGAACTCTGTCCCACTGTTGTAGAGTTAGAAACTAAGACTACACTGGCTAGATACAGGGACAAGGCCTGCCTGGTCAACGTCTTACATATTAGTTGGCAAGAGCTGAGCCCCAGCATTCCTCTGTTCTAAATGACATCAGTTGGTGCTATGCCCCAACACTCCCTTACTCTTAACTTCAGAAATCCCATATATCCATCTCAGATCATTAGTTTTCTAATCACGGTCTAGATAGGTTTCCACAGTGGTGACAGATGCTTTAATCTTCTAATTGTGGCTTGATCAGAACAGTTAGATTTAACAATACATATCACAGGAAGACAGGGCACACTGCGCATCCAAAGATGTGGAAGACTTTCAGTTTTGAAAGCCATGCTTTCAACAGCACCTGCTTTGGACAAGGACTGGCTAAGGTATGAGATGGTAGTTGGAGGACTCTTTTCTTTTCTAGGATTTTATTTTTTTAAGTAATCTCCACACCCAATGTGGGGCTCAAGCTCACCACCCTGAGATCAAGAGTCACCTGCTCCACCAACTGAGCCAGCCAGGTGCCCTGGGGGATTCATTTCTTAATGCAAAACAGATTTCAAAAATTTCTGATAAAATCTTGATTTAAAGGCTTATGCCTATTTAATAGGGGAAGTATGCCAAACTAAATTTTTCCATTTATTAAAAAAAAAATACTTACTGAGCATCTACCATGTGCCAATATACAGATGAATATATTGCATTTGAGAAGCTAATAACCTAATTAGAGAGATCGGTAAAAATGATAATTAGTCTACATTGTAAAGATGGTGCTGTAGGAACAGAGAGAAGGGAGGGCTGACTCTATTCAGACAGGGGTCCCACAAAGGCAACATCTGAACTGGATCTCAAAGGGTAAGAGACCATCAGCAGGGGCACCTAGGTGGCTCAGTTAGTTAGGTATCTGCCTTCCACTCGAGGCAAGATCTCAGGGTCCTGGGATTGAGCTCCACCCTGGACTCTCTGTTCAGTAGGGAGTCTGCTTCTCGCTCTCCCTCTGTATTCTCTTTTTCTCTCTCTCTCTCAAATAAATAAATAAATAAAATCTTTAAAAAAATGAAAACTGTTAATAAATACACAACGTACCTTGGAACTTTGCTATAATATTCAGTATCCTAATGTTTAATATAGGATAAAGACTTTGTATCTTGAATCTTGTCTAAAAGAGTTTATTTTTAAAATCTCATTAAATTGTAGCTTCACTTATAAAGTATATATTCATGGAAATCCAATATTGTATGTATTGCTAGAATAACCTATGGCTCATATAGTCTAAATGTCTTGACTTTTTAGAAAGAATGACTGGCTTCTAGCTCATCAAGGCTTCATAATGTGCTTTTTCATTTATCATAAATATAGCTCTCATATTACTGTTGCAATCCAGCATAATGACTACAGCTTCAGAAGAAAACAGTAACAATTTTACAAAAATTTTGAGCATTTAGGAACAAGTACTAGAGAAATCAGTTTGCTATACCCAGTTTCTCTTCTATGAACATAGGCAAAAGACAGAGGTACACATACTGCTATTTATTCTCTGCAGATCTTTCATTCTACCGGTACCCAACACCCTTGTCAATTTTAACCATACTTGCCTTACATACTATTATCCTTTGAAAGTTTTATGAAGTAGTTGGCCCACCAGATGGGTGGCTAGCCCTGCCCAACATATGTCATATGAAAACCAGCTCTTAGGCAAGACAAATAAGTCCCTTTCTCTTATCCAGCTGGGAACCAGTGAGACCCCCTTAGGGGAAAGCAAATAATCTTTTAACCTTTATTAAGAAAAGTTACTGGACTGAGATAATCTGTAAATAACAAAGCAATAAAGAAGGGAGAGAGAGTTCAAATGCTAACTTATATTCCCTAAGATAAAATATCCACTTGCCCACATACAACAGACAACTAGAACTCAGAGAAGGGAAATAAAATGAAACAAACCCCGAGTCAGTTTAACTGGGAACTATTTCATCAAAGACAGGTAGGAAACAGTCAGATAATACTCTTATTTAGAACACAGAGCTCAACAGATCCAGGAGAGGAAAAGGAAAGGCAACAACCTAAAAAGTATAGCATATATGCACAGAAGAACTCAAGTAATGAATGACTCATCAGGGTCTTATATGTAAAACCAGACAGAACAGAATGATAGCAGTACCTTTCCTCTTTGCCCTTCCCTGTCCATAAAGCTTAAGCTGATAGCATCTGATCCTGTCTTCAGATGGATATCTGTCTCTTTCAACATACTATCTAAGTGTTCCCCAAGGAGAACAGTAAGACCAATTCTGCCAGAGACAGTATCTGCCAAAACCAAGCAGCCTATCTCATTCTAATGAGTGAAAGCCAGGGGATGGGAAGAGGTCCGCAAATGCCACTTGTATGAATCTTTCAAGATAATGCTCTGAAACAGGAAAACACTACAGACTACATTTTAGCAGAAGTCTAAAAATAACAAAAGAACATTCCCTATTTTTAGATATCTAACTTACAAGTTTCAAAACACTAAAAGTAAAGGAAACCATTAAAAACAAACTGGAATTTTAAACTGTTGTAAAAGACACTTTTGAGTTGAGAAAACTGTTTTTAGAGACAGAATTTTTAAAATCCTACATTTTTTCTGTTGACTACTTTCTTGCTCAAACTTCCCCATCTCTAAAACTTAGAGTCTCAATCTTCTATATTATCAAGAGCATTTCCAAGAACCAAAAGATGATTCAGAAAGGTTATACCACAAAATGAGAAAGAAGGAAAATTTAAAAAACATGCTTTCATGAAGAGACATAATAATAGAGTGTGGATTAGTGATTAAAGACAGTAATGTATAATACAGCAAAAGCAATTTAATTATCCTACATTAAAAGCAGTGCTACAGATAATAATAAAACACTTAACTAAAGGGAAATGTTTTCTTCCCCTCATTAAACAGTCTTAAGTCAGTAAACATCTAAACCAAAGCTATAGCTGAATAACTAGAGTAACTAGAGTTCGCAGCTAGAAAAAATTAGTAATTTTTTTTACAGTAGAAACCTGAATATGCAGTACATTCACTGGACAATTTATGTTACTCCCATCTATCTTCCTCCCATCTCTAGCCAATCCTAGTACAGATATACCCAACCTTATTAAAAAACCTGTGGCAAACAGTATCTGCAGGAAATACGGAATTACCGGACTGCACAGCCATCATTAACATCTCAGGTTCCAGTAGAGTCATGACAGATTCTTCTCAGAAACAGCAGCCCACAAATACAATGAAAAAATTCAAAGTCACAGAAGATGTTGTCTTCAGAGGCTACCAAAGCTTTCATAAATTCAGTCTCGTGCCTTATGCTCAGACTGTGAGAACTCACTCCCTTTCTCAGTGCAGTTACCAATTTATCCACCCTTCAAGCAAGTCAAGATGGCACAGAGTTGAATTACTGCTGACAGGAAACCAAAAAGCGCTCAAGTTAAGACCTATGAAGTGTGGTTAGAACAGCGAGTGAGCTCCTCCTCTTTGCTGTTCGTTTCTGGGGGGAGGGGAGAGACATAGAGAAAGAGACCTTCAGAACACAGATCAACTGCTTTTTTTCCTCTCTTTTGAGGAAGAGAAGATGAAGTTTTGTTCCAAACCTTCAGTATAAGGGACTTTGCTGCTAATGCAGTTTAGAGCAACAGATTAAACACAATCTAAACAACTCAATCTTTTGAAACAAACAGCCCAATTACTGACCCCATTACTGGGGAAGTGGGGATGGGAATTAGGCACATACACATACATGCATGCAGATGAGCGTGTACGGTGACTTAGTTTTCTCTGAAGAAGAGTTCTAGGGGTTTTTTCATCTGTGATATTTATAGATAACAGGCTAAGGAAGGTGAATATTTAACTACAGAAGTGCAACTATTTCTCCACCCGGACTTCAATTAAAATATCTGTTTCAAAAAGTCATCTGAATACATTCCGGAGCTGTAATCTTTCAGATCTGCAAATCCCCTAAAAGAGCCCCTTAAATTGTTCCTGTGTGTGACATGTGGGCTGTCAACAGTTTATTGATGCTATTTGACTTTTCTAAAATGCGTTATGACCTTGCTAGATATATGGAACACATAAGACAACAGTTCAAATATATAACAATTTCCCTTTCCTGATAAAGAAACTTCAATTCTTTTTCCACTAGCACAGAGCAGGCTCTTCTGAATAAGAACAAACACGGGCATTTTACCTTCCACTGCAAAAACAAAAACACACCAAAATCCTTTCAAATCACAGCAATTTCGTTTATCTAAAGTGAAAAGCTCATTCATTTCCTTTACAGTCCTTTTTACTAACTGATCATCATAATAAGGATATTAAGATGCCTTTTGGCATATCTGATTGACTTCTATACAGCTGAAAACTAGAAATCCATGTTTGGTATGTTAGAATTCCTCAATCGTTCTGGTTCAGTAGCAGCCTGTATCTTGAAAGCCTGCTGCTGCAAATGCAGCCCAGCGAATGCCAAAACACTCACAGAATCAAACCAATGATAAATGAAAGCACCAAGAGACCTTAGAAGAGAAAACGGTCTCAAAATGATTGAGGGCAATATTCTGTTATCAGAAAAAAGAAAGCAATGCAGATTTGGGGTGGGGGAGATTTTGTGGAGGAGAGAAAAACTTCCTTTCTTTCTCACTCCAAGAACATCATGTTTAAAAGAAAAGCCAGAAAAGCTCTATATAGAACTGTGGGAATGACTCAACAGGCAACGGAGTGGCAGCCAGTGTGGGCTAAATGCTGCTCTGGGAAGACAGAAGCATTCTCACTGGCCCCTTCTGGCAACCAAATTCTCATCTGCCTTATGAAAAATGGGTAAATTTCAATTCTCAGACTACACGGTACTCTGGTCAGAGGTTAACAACTAAAGTAAAAGCATCTTTAAAAGGGTGAATCATTCCTTTGTCCCTATGTGGGCTGTACAGTTTTGCTGTGTGAGGGTTTTTCAAATGAAACAAGTTCTCACAGTTCTGTACTTACAGGAAAATAAATACAAATTATAAGATTCCTGTACAGAGGATGGCAAGAAGGGCAAAGGGCCATGTCCTTTCTGCCAAAATGTCTCGCTTGGCTGTAGAAGAGTGCCAGAAGGCCACGACTTTCAAGACTGCAGCCCTACAGAGATACTGACAGTCATATGGTGGTGGGAGCAATTAGACATCGCAGTGCAAGTGATGGCTAGCTTTTTCCTGGCATGTCCGCTCCTTATCTCCTCTGCAATGTGAGATAAAAAGAGCTAAAGAAAAGGAAAACAGTTTTAAAGACAGAAATCTTAAAAATTAATCTTTAAAAAAAGTAAACAAGCCACATAATCTTTGCCTACTGCTAAAGATTTTGCACTTACCCTGAAGAGTATCAGCACAGCAGATTCACTGTGAAACTGGCTTTAAGACAGGTTTCACAATTCTAAGTCTGAACTTCTATGACAGCCTAAGTGCCACTATCTTTTGTGCCAATTAGCAAAATTTCATAGAGAACTAAAGTAAACTTTGATAAGATCTTTGAACAAGGGGTGCCTGGGTGGCTCAGTAGGTTAAAACCTCTGCCTTCGGCTCAGGTTATGATCTCAGGGTCCTGGGATCGAGCCCCGCATCGGGCTCTCTGCTCAGCGGGGGGCCTGCTTTCGCCTCTCTCTCTGCTTGCCTCTCTGCCTACTTGTGATCTCTCTCTCCCTCTGTGTCAAACAAATAAATAAAATCTATATATTAAAAAAAAGATCTTTGAACAAGTGAACATGATTTTCAAATTAATGGCACCGAGGGAATGAAGGGTAATGATCTTAATTTCCAATTAAATAAAAACTCTTTTGCTTTTAATCATAACTCTAATACACATGAATATGCTATAGTCTCTATTAATCCACACTAAAGGGACTTGATAACTACAGAATATCAATACAGTGTATTCACAAAGCTTCCCCCCGCCCCCAGCTCCCCAAAGGCCTTTAATGTTCATAATCAAGAGGAACTAGACAAGTTCTTATCCTATTTGACCTTCCTACTGGATTTGTCATAGTTCCTATACTCTTCTTAAAACTTCCTATTTCCTTGATTTTCTTAAAAATCGTACTTCCTTCCCTCACTGACCTCTCTTCTCAGAATCCTAAGTAGCTCTCTCTCTTTTTTCTGCTATCAGGGGCACCCCTTCCCTCTTTTACATAATCTCCCTGGGTAATCTCATCCTTTCTTAGGGTTAACTCCTACCCACATTCTCATCAACATCTAGCTCTGAATTTACTGTGCATCTCTATCTGGCTATCTGAAACTCAGTATGTCCCAAAACAAGCACCCAGTACCACCCTGCACCAACCACTCAAGATACATTGCTTCCATTTTCTCTATCTTAGGTAACAGTTCTCAGGTCCCAAACCATAAACTTAGACACCCCTCCCTCCAGCCCCAGACATCTAAGTATAACTAATTGTCTCATAACTTATTCCTCAAACCTATCCTTTTTTTCATTCTTACAGCCAGTGCTTTATTTCAGGTCCTTCAAATTTCTTGCCCACAGTATATCAACAGCTTTTTAAAAAAAAGATTATAGAAACATTCAAACACAAAGGTAGAAAGAATGGCATAATAAGCTGCTTATGTACCCCCATCACTTAGGCCCTTCTACCCTCCCCACCCCACTCCGACCACACACAGCACTCAGCCCACACTGGATTACTCTGGGGCAAATTCTAGTCATCATCTCATTTCGTCTTTATTCTGTACATCTAAAAGAACTATTTTTTTTAACATAACCACAATATTACCGCCACCCAAAATTTTAAAAATCCCTTAATATCATCAACTATCCAATCAATGGTCAAATTTTCCCAACTATCTCATAAATTTTTTAGTGTTGATTTATTCAAATTAAGAGTCCAACAGGGACAATATATTGCATTTCACTGGTGTCTCTTAAACCTCTTTTCATCCATAATCCTTCCCTTCTCTTTTTTTGTAGTTTATTTGTTGCAAAACCCAGGCACATTTTGGGTTTTGCTAACTACCCTCCCCCCATGGTGTCATTCAACACTGCTCCATTTATTTCCAGTAAATTAGTACTAGTTAAATACAGAGGCTTGATCCACTTTAGCTCAAAGCTTTTCACAAGAATATTGCAAAGGTGGAAGTGTGTACTTCAGCAATAGCTTCAAAACTGTGCTCCTTCTCTCCAGCCTTGCCTTGATTAAAAACCATCCCTGTTACCGAAAAATTCTTATTCATCTTTCAAAACTTAGTTTAACTGCTGCCTTCCGATGATCATGGCACTCTCCCCACCCTCCTCACACTCTCCATGGATATGCTAAATACCCTCCATCTATGCTCCCCTAGAACCTGTGCCCACCTCCATTACTGCTCTTTACCACATGGCTTAATGCCTCTGCATTAACAGCACAGAGTCTGACATGTGACAGCATTCATAGATGCATGCCAAATGGAATGAAAAGTCGTACAGAGTGCAGAAAATTCTAACAGTATGGGAAAAGTTCATAACAACTAAAGAATCCCTACCTACCCAGAAAAGGCAAAGTAGTCTTACAATTTTCATTAAAGCACATGCTGAAGGTGCTATTATTTGGAAAACTACATGAGGAAGACTAAAATTATCCACAGCATTGAAGTATAGAGTTAACATAAATAAGGACAACCACAGTAATGCCCTTAGGGATATTAAGTGCTAATGACAATGAAAATGCCCAAATTGTAGGGAATGAATGGGAGAAACCAGAAAAACAGAGAGCCTAGCACCCTACAAAATAAGCAATTCTTTAACCATCGAAAGCTGCCAACCTCACCAATAATTGGTATTAATTTCTACGATGGAATGTAGTATAGACAGGTACTACACACAAAGTAACAAATGCCTTTTTATGATCTCTGTGGGATTTCAGTACACTATAATGTAATCTTGTTCCTATGTCCATATCTGACTTCGATTCTCACAAGTACATGCTGAGGTTCTGCTCTACAGAAATCTAATCATCATAATGAAATTGTACAGGTCCCAACCAGTTAAGTCTCTCCCCCAGATACCTGGTTTTGGGCAAAGTGAAAACACCCAATGACAACATAACCTAACACCTAGGCAAGTCACTACAGGTCCTGGGCAGCTTCCATTTCCTGTGACCAAAATCTACTACTGATGAAAAACCCAGTCAAGACCTGCAAACTTGGGAGGATCACACATTACTATAGGTTAGTTATTCCCTAGCCTCAGGATACATGGAGGCAGTAATTTCAGGTAACTTTTTAAATAGTAAATGTTAAGGGCTATCATAGCTATAAATATAAACAGCCAGGTCATTTATACTGTATGTCTGAAATATTGTCCTCAAGCCAGTGGGGGCACAAAGACAAGGGTGAATCAGACTGACACTGCCTCTGCTCTTCAGGGCCTTCCTTATAAAGAAGTAGGATAGAAAATCTCTAACCAACAATTTAAAAAAGAAAAATGAAAAAATGAAGTACCAAATAAGAGTACAAACAAGTTGCTAAACGAATGTGAAAGAGGCAGCAATTAGTTCTGGTTACAAGAGACTTGGATTGCTTCTTAGGGGAATGATGATGTGAGCTGGTCCCTTAAGAAAATTAAGGGACCAGAGTTTATCAGTTTTTGCGTGTTTTTTTTTTTAAGATTTTATTTATTTATTTGAGAGAGCGCATGAGCTGGGTGGTGGGGGGGGGGCAGCACGGAGGGAGAAGCAGGCTCCCCGCTGAGCAGGGAGCCAGCCGGGCGTGGGGCTCCATCCCAGGACTCTGGGATCATGACCTGAGCCAAAGGACCCTGAGATCATGACTTGAGCCGATCATGACGTCATGATCATGACGATCATGATCATGACGATCATGATCATGACGCTTAAATGACAGAGCCACCCAGGCACCCCTATCAGTTTCTTTTTGAATTCCCAACTCCATAGACTTGTATACCCACGAATCATAAAATGACAAAGCCAAAAGAAACCTAGTCTTGACCTGATCCAGCCCCTTATCTAGAGTATACACTAAGTGAGAGACACGTAAGAAACTCTTCCACAAATTCCCAACAAGTGGTCCCCCTTCTGTTATGACAGTACTTTAGGAAAAAACATTACAAATAATGTTTTAATGGACAAGGAAATGAACTGAATGTCAAAAACAATGAAACGCCCACTGGCTACAAATGGGGAATGGTTCTTCCTCACTAGTAATCAAAGAAATATAAATTGAAATGAAAATATTTCATTTATCATATTAGCGAAGTCTTTTACGAATGAGATAATCAACGTTAATAAGTGACCCATGCACTCATGCAGGGTTGACAGATGTATAAATTGGCAGGCCATTTGGAATGGAATGGGACAAGGTATTTCTCAAGAACCTCAATTCTTCACAAGGCCTACAAAGGCCTGAGTGATCTGGCTCCTATCTCCCTACTCATTTCACATTACCTCCTCCTCTCTCCAGTGACATACTGGTATTCTTTTAGTTCTTTTATGCCAAGTATTCCCCAACGATCCTTGCCTGTGCCCTGTCCCCTTTCCTACTTCCAGATCTCCCCTAGCCTTAACACATGCTATTCCCTCTTTCCTTTGTTTGGGCAACCACTACTTGTGCTTTGGCTGTTAGCTTAAATATCTCTTCCTCGAAGAGGCCCCAAGCAACTCTCCTCCCTTCCCCCACCTAAATTAGAACCATCTCTATGAGATTTGCTATGCTGTTATAATATCTTGTGCTCCCCCCACCAAAGCACTTATCGAAGTTTTTAACTATGAATTGGTTTGTATAACTCTGATCTTTCTTTCACTAAATATAAATTCCATGACAATGTGAACTTTATCGGTCTTGTTCCTTACTGTCTAGCCAATACTTAAAATACGTATGATACTCAGTAGACACCAAATAAATTTTTCAACATTGAAATGGTAAAATTATTTAAGACAATATTTCCACTTCTAAGGAAATAATCCAAAATGCAGAAAAGGTTTTAAAAGATTTTCATCTGAATACTAGTGTATGTGTGAAAAATAGAAAATGATTCAAATGTCCAGTGAGGGGAAAAATTAAGTAAGTGACGGCACAGAATGTAATGTTATACACCCATTATAAAGGCTAATTATAAAAACATTTCAATGATATCTGAAAAATCTTAAGGCTGTAATGCTAAATGAAAAAAGCATAGTATTAGTTCAGTTATTTTTAAAATGTACATTTGGAAGAAGATGAGGTAAATAAGCTATAGGCTAACAGCTAGTTACCCTGGGAGATGAGATCCATTCATTTTTGTTTCTGTTTCACTGGGTTTTTTTGGTGTCTTTTTGTGTTCTTTTTTAAGATTCATTTATTTATTTGAGAGAGAGAGAGAAAGTGCACGCAAGAAGGAGAAGGACAGAGGAAGAGGGAGAATCTCAAGCAGACTCCACCCTGAGTGTGGAGCCAGACACAGGCTCCATTTCAGGACCCTGAGATCATGACCTGAGCCAAAACCAAGAGTCAGACACTCAACCGACTAAGGCACCCAGGAGTCCCTCTGTTTCACTGTTTTAAGAGGGAGATTCTATCTGGTATCTGTTTTTCTCCAGGAACCTAGAAAAACATTTGATGAATACCTGAGAATGAGAAACTGATTATTTCAAAGTGCTGAGATGAAGTAGATCGAGAAATTCTCTAAATCACATTTTAAACAATCATTTAATGAATTGACATACTTAAGATTTGGGCATTTTCACATTAGCTGGGAGACCTACTCTAGAAAATCCTTGACAACCTGGCTTCCGGAGGAACATTAAGTAACAAATCTCTTTCTTTTCCAAGAAAATACTGTAATTTAGATCAGAAACAGCCCACTCAAAATTTTTACTTCTCTCAGCAGTTAATTAGTACTTCCTGGCAACACTTAAAGACTGAAAGGATACAGTGCGTACCCTTACAGAGAAAGAATACATGATCTGCCCTTTCTTCCACAGGCTACACACTTATGGAGAACAAATGAGTACTTTCTAAGCTTTACACAAAGAAGGAGAAAAGCCTATGAAAGAGGACCTAGTATGTCCTTTCCACTGCCATTCTCTCCTTCTTACTTCCTGTCCCACCCAGCATGGCAGATAACAAACTGTTATTCCTTAAAAAAAAAAATTGGGGATGAGCAACAGTGAGAAAATAAAAATGTTTCAAGGGTAACATAAAAGCATTAAAATATATGAAACCTCTAAAAATAAATCTAACAAAAGATGTGTAAGATCAACACACACAAAAATTATAAAATCCTATCAGAAGACCTCATAGAAAATCTAAATGAATGGAAAAATACATCATGTTTGCAGTACAATACTCCGAAGATATTAATTCTCCCCAAATTGGTTTATAGAGTTAATGCAATAAATCCTAATCAAAATCCCAGTGATTTTATAATTCATATGGAAATGCAAAGAAAAAAGAATAAGCCAAGAAAGACACTACTGGAAAAAGAGTAAGGTGGGAGGACTTACTTCTCCCATACAACAGGGCTTAAGACATAATTATCATAGTTAAGACTGTGAGGTCCTGGTGCAGGCATCAACAAACAGACCAACGGAAACAGTGAACTCAGAAACACACCCACACATGAGGTAAGTCCTTGGTATATGAAAGAGGTAGCTTTGCTGATCAGTGGTGGAGGGAAGGGGGGGGGGGGAGTATTTTCAATTAATGAGAGTCCATTTAGAAAAAAAAAAAAATTTAAGGGGCACCTGGGTGGCTCAGTCAGTTAAACTCTTGGTTTCAGCTCAGGTCATGATCTTGGGGTCCTGGGATAAGCCCTACATTGGCCCCATACTCAGGGTGGAATCTGCTTGAGTGTCTTTCCCTCTCCTTCTCCTCTCCCTCTGCTCCTCCCCACCACCCCGCTTGCATATTCTCTCTTAAATAAAAAAATAAAATCATTAAAAAAAATTAAGTTGAGCCTTACCTTACCCCCATACAAAAAAATTAAAACACAAAACTTACTATGAGACTCATATATCAAATCAATTACATTAAATTTAGAAATTCTTCATCAAAAGATACCATAAAGAGAATGATAAAGACAAATCACAGAATGGGAGAAGGTATCTGTAACACATTTAAGCAGCAACAAAATAGTATTTAGAATATACAAGGAACGTCTATTAGTCAACAAGAAAAAAAAGACAAAGATTTCACAGACACTTCACAAAAGAAGAAATCCAAATGGCCAATAAATATAAGAAGAGGTATTTAACCTCATTAGAAAACAGTAAAATGAAAATTAAGAACATCATAAGATATTTATACAAATAGCACGTAGTAAACATTAAAAATCTAACAAATCCAAGTGCTGGCAAGAATATGAAGCATAAAACTTTCATATACTGCTGGAAATATATAAACTGAGTACAACCACTTTGGAAAAGTTTAGTATTACCCAACAATTTTATATTACTATACATACTATAGGAAATTCCATTTCTGTGTATGTATGCACATACTGATGTACCAGGATACCTGAAGAACATTCAGAGCAACACTGTAATAGCCTACACCTGGAAACAACCCAAATGTTCATCAGCAGAATAGATTTCTTAAAAATTATGGAGTACTTTTCCATAGGCGCATCCACTATACAGTAATGAAAATGGATGAACTAAAACTATATACATAAATGAACACCACTTATGTCGAGCAAAAGAATACAGAATTCCATTCATAGAAACTTCAACTAAACTATGTTGTTTAGAACTATAAAATTGGTAAAACAAATGATTCTCAAGAAGTCAAAACAGCAGTTACTCCTAAAAAGGAAAAATGGGGTTGTGTTCAGAGAGGAACATATAGGAGGCTTTTCTGGGGCTCACAATGAGCTGCTGTTGAGTAGTGGTTACACAATTCTTTGCTTTATGGTTATTCTGTAAACTGTCCTATGATTTATATACTTTTCTCTATATATGTTATTATCTTTCCCCCAAAAAAGAAAAAATACTTGAATGGTAAAATATATATCACCAATCTAATTGCAAGGTGTGTAATTAGTAGAAGAAGTTTCTTCAGCTCAGAAGACATAATTTCAAATGTTCTATCCCATTGTTCTCTAAATATATTCATATCTGTTGGATCGTGCTTCAGAAGTGAAGGTTCCTATAAGTAGAGATATATGCAATTTTTTGGTGGGCGTTATTTCAGGTCTTTACTTATTCAATCCTTGGTGAGCTGAGAATGAGACCTCCCTCAAAGTGCAAAAATTCAAGTCCTACAAATTTCTTATCAGCTTTAATATCAAAGCAAGGATTCTTTGGCCAGAACGCAAGAAGTGCAGGATAGCTGCCTATGGGATGCTTACGGGACAAGACAGGACAGTGGAAAGGTAAATCTCATCATTTTTTTTTAAAGATTTTATTTATTTATTTGACAGAGAGAGAGATATCACAAGTAGGCAGAGAGGCAGGCAGAGAGAGAGTGGGAAGCAGGCTCCCCGCTGAGCAGAGAGCCCGATGCGGGGCTCGATCCCAGGACCCTGAGATCATGACCTGAGCCGAAGGCAGAGGCTTTAACCCACTGGGCCACCCAGGCGCCCCAAATCTTATCATTTTCAAAAAAGTTGCTTGGTAGTTAACCTCTATCCATGTCCCAAAGAAATTATCCCCCCAAAACAGACCATTAGCCCCAAATTTAGTCTGTAGCACCTAAAATGGGGAGGGGGGTAGAGATCTCACATTGATTAGCTCTGATAACAGAGCTACTGGTTTGTTCATTAAAGGAACAGGAGGGAATAGAGCAAAAACTGGTAACTGGTATAACTTACTCCTCTATACCTTTCAATGTCTTTCTCAGTGTCTCACTTACAATAGGCACTTTATAAATATCTGCTGAATACTAATTTCCATAGTGGTCATAGCAGTGAACCACAGCAGAATTGTAGGAAGGTACAAATGACTGTCCTGAAATAAAATTTTAAAAGTCAAGGACAAAAAAAAAAAAAAAAAGTCAAGGACAAAATAAAAGGTCAAGAATATAATCTCCCAAATACAAGCTTTCTCTTAGAAACCTTTATGAACTTGTCATTATTAACTTATCTAACTTTTGTCTGCAGTGCCTTCTGAGTAACACATTCCAGCTAATTATTATTCACTGTGTGTTAGGTCTATGATTCCCAAACTTCAAGAGGCACATCTCTTAGGATATAAGCGAGTCCTCAACTTATAAATGGATTACATTCCAAAAGTCCATTTGTAATTTGATCAATGTAGAACATGGAATGCACTTTCCAACAGAAGCCTTGAAATACAAACTCTGGCAAAATTCCCACGCTTGCCCACAAAATCTATAAGATAAGTGAAATGTAATATATTTGTAATGAGAAAAAGCAAAAGGTATCTCAGCTCCCATCCTAGAGGCTCCTGAAATAAGCCTTATGCAGACTCAGCCAGTTCTGAAACTCATACTTAAAAAACCAGTAATACCAGATTAGTGTTAAGAAGAGTCGGATATGTAAGGATAGCCAAAGAGTACACTGCCCTTAAAGGAAGAAGCAAAGTGAAACTTAAATTTTGCTTTGGATAAACTCATTTAACATAGGCCAGAACTCTTAGTTGGGGAGCCAATGGGATTAATCATTAAAGAGGTACTTCCAGGCTTCTCCAAGCCCAGACTGGAGAGGATCCACAGGTAGATCAATTTTGTCTTTTTTTTTTTTTTTTTTTAAGTGGGCTCCAACATGGGGCTTGAACTCACAACCTTGAGATCAAGACCTGAGTGAGATAAAATCAAGAGCTGTATGTTTAACTGACTGAGCCACCCATGCTCAATTTTATCTTTCAAATGTAACTGCTCAGCCTAGAACACCACAGAGGAATAATATTAAAAAATATATCTTGAAACTTCTCTACTAACTTTTTCCAAATAGGCTAAGGGCTGGGTTAATGAAAGGCACCTCTTCTCATTAGGGCTCCAACTTCCTCTGTTTAGGAAACAGAGGTATCAGGACCTTCACTGTCTAATGCCCTGTAAGGACCCTTGCTAAATCACTGAATTTTTATATAAGATACGGTTCTAAATGAAATCAATCTGAGAAGAAGGAAATTTGTCACTCCATTCTTCCAATCCACAGTACACCATCCATGAAAAAGCACCTCCTAACTCTAGAATTTATTCTGCTCTAGAACTCCACACTTTCCAATTTCACCATCTTTTCAAGGATTTTCCATTTCTACTCTTATCTTTACCTTCCTATAAACAGCCATGTAAAGAAGACTTGGCATAAAATATAATAATGATCTTCTCACTGGCACATACAGCCTCTTACCCCTCTTGACAGGAAGAAGCACCATTAAGGTGCACAAGTAGAAGGCCCTGCAACTAGACACTGACAATATTGCCCCTGTCCAGACATTTAACTTGTGGCTGCTGGGTGGAATAAAAAAGAAACTTGATCAATATTTCCTATTCTCTCCCTATAGTAACAGAATCTTGTTTGATAACTAGTGATTTTCGTTAAGCAATTAGCATTTCTGGTCACTGGCATACATTCCATCATATAAGTTATTTTGTAGTCATCAAAGTTCTTATAGAGTATTTTTTTTTTAAGATTTTATTTATTTATTTGACACAGAGAGAGAGACAGTGAGAGAGGGAATACAAGCAGGGGGAGTGGGAGAGGGAGAAGCAGGCTCCTTGCAAAGCAGAGAGCCCAACATGGGGCTCAATCCCAGGACCCTGGGATCATGACCTGAATAGAAGGCAGACGCTTAACGATGGAGCCATCCAGGTGCCCCTAGGGTATTTCTTTATTAAGCCCCTTTCTTCCCCTTCAATATTGTTCTAATTATCAGTTTTCCCTCCACTATTTCCTTTCTAATGTTGAACACAATTTCACTTTCTTGGGTTTCTTTTCTCTTGCCAAAATGATAATTATGTTGTATACATTATATTTGTCAGTTTCAAGTATCCATTTTCCCTTCTAAGCACGATCACAAGTAATCAATTTGGAATCCCTGGAAGTTAGGAAACCATTCTAGCAATTAAAGTTGTCTCAGACACAGCTCAAATTACAAGGGATAGGTGATCCAGATCAGAAGTTTTCAACTGGTGCTTTCTCAAGAGTTTCCTGAGGGGCAAGAAGGATGACAAGTATGTGGGGGTCTGGCTTCACCATTCAGGTTTCATTCAACCAGAATAGCTGTTTTTACACACTGGGATTATATAGAAAATTTCAAATTTGGGGTGCCTGAGTGGCTAGTTGGTTGAGCATCTGACTCTTAATTTTGGCTCAGGTCATGATCTCAGGGTACTCAGATCGAGCCCCACATCAGGCTCCAAGATCAGCAGGGAGTCTGCTAGAGATGCTCTCTCTCCCTCCCTCTGCCCCTCCCTCCACTCACATGCACTCTCACTCTCTCAAATAAATAAATCTTTTCTAAAAAAAGAAAATTTCAAGTTTATAGAGATCAACTTAAGAAAATAGTTAAAACTTGTGATCTAAATATTCTATCACTAATTAAGAGAATAAAAGAATTATTCCACAACATATTTTACCTATAGAGGAATGGACTCTAATCTAAACCCTGAATTAAACTGGGTTTTTTTCCTCTGTCCAGCAACAGAGTCAACAATCACTTTCTTAATTGCTTAAATCTAAAAAAAATCAATGTTTCAGTGCGTTAATAGTTTCAGTTTCACCATTTATTCATTTGCTCATACATTCAACAAACATTCATCAAACACTTATCACATTCTAAGACTTTGCTACTCAGAGTGTGGTCCTCCAGACCAACAGTATTGGCATCACCTGCACACTGGTTAGAGACGTGGGACCTCAGGCCTGTCCCGGATCTACACTGGAGTCTGCATTTAACAGGCACTCTAGTCGATTCATCAGCACACTAAAATTTTTGACTAGGCACTAACGATACCACAGTAAGTAAAACAGAAAGCTTCTCTTCTAGTCAAATATAGTAACAAACAAGTAGATATTACACATAGGGTAGTCTGGAAGACCATTGAAAGAACAAACCCCTAGCCCTAGCTGGCAGTCTGAGGAAGAATCCTGAAGGAAGCGGCACCTTTCCCTGATTCTTGACTACATGGAAATGTCAGGAGGAGAAAGGTCATTCAGGGAAGGGGGAAAAAAAAAAAGGACATGAAGTGAAACTGAGATGTGAAAGTCTATCTCTTTGGGAAATCCCAAATCTTTTAGTGAGTGAGAAGAGATGAGGGGCGGAGCTGGCTCTGAAGGACCTGGTTTACCATCCTGAGGAGCATAATAAGCTTTACCCTGGAGGAAAGGGGAACCATGAAGTGAGTTCAACCAGGAGAGCAGGAACCTCATTCATCATTTAGAAAAATCATCCCAGTGGCCACAGGGACAAGATTAGAAACAAGGTGAAACCAGTTAAAAGGCCGTCACTGCAGTAATCCGAGAAAGGCATTATTAAGAGTCTGCACTAAGTGGCAGTAATAAAGATGGCAAGAAAAGAATGAATTCACTAGATATGAACATTGCAGAATGTAAAAAAGGTGGTGACTGGTGGCTGGGAAGAAAGATAGAGGAAGCAGGTAGAAGGGCGATGGAATAAAAAAATTACTTCCAAAATTAGCATGCTATCATCTTTCTGCGGGACAGTTTGGAAATAGTGACTTAAAGAAAGTAAAAACTTCACACTCAAACATGTTACTTTCACAACAAGAAAGGGAAAATGTTCTTTATGTCCATATTGTGTCACCCACTTCTGAGAGTTTGTCCTACAGATACTTACACCAAAATTTATATACCAAGATGTTTCTTGCAGTATTATTTATAACAGAAAAAAATAAAAACAATTAAGGGGCTCATAAAAGGAGACTGGCTGTTATATATACACAATTCAATACACAATTCAAATATGAAGCAGAGGAAAAAATGTTTTTTAAGACCACTGAATGATATAAGAAAATCTCATGAAATAAAATTACATGAAAATAAGTTATACAGAGTATATGTGTGTAAGAATAAATAAATGAACACACAAAAGCTAACAGAAAAATATATTAACTGCTATCACTGAACTGTGTAACTATGAGGGAATTTTTACTTTCTGTTTCCTACATTTTATCTGATTATAAAACAAAACTCTTAAAAGTTTCCGTTTAGGGGGCGCCCGGGTGGCTCAGTGGGTTAAAGCCTCTGTCTTCGGCTCGGGTCGTGATCTCAGGGTACTGGGATCGACCCCCGCATCGGGCTCTCTGCTCAGCGGGGAGCCTGCTTCCCCCTCTCTCTCTGCCTGCCTCTCTGCCTACTTGTGATCTCTCTCTGTCAAATAAATAAAATCTTTAAAAAAAAAAAAAGTTTCCGTTTAGGAGAAAAACAAAATAAAACAACCCCGTATTTGAATGTCTAGGTGGAGGGAGGTGCCAATTCCTACAACAGAGAGCTCAGCGGGAACTGCAGGTGGATGCGGAGTTGGACTCTGAACACACGGAGTCTGCGGGCCATGTTATGGAGGGGCTGGACTGCCGAGCACAGCAGTCTGGAGCTCGGGGGAGAGACCCAACCTGGAGATGTAATACAGGCATCAATCGACAACATATGATGGTGGTTAGAGCCAAAGTTCTGGGGGAAATCATTCAAGATAAAAATACAGAGGAAGAAGTAAAGGAGCCCTGGAGCTCAACACTGGTGAAGAACAAAATTTAAGAGGTGGGTAGAGAAAGCTGACAAAAGGTCTAAGCAGAAAAGAGAGTGGCTATAAAAGCAGACTTGAAAAAGTCAAGAAGAGTAATGTCACTGATATCAGTGGAGGAAAAGCTGCAGGTCGGAGGGAGTGGCCAATCATGTCCAATGCTACAAAGAGGTCAAACGGGATGAAGAGTCCCTATTTGATCTACAAGAAGACTAATGACTTTGGCGATGGCAGTTTCTGAAGAGAGAGATAGGGACAGAAGCCAGAACAGTGAAGTCTCTAGAATGTGGGAAAGTAGAGAGAGTGATATAAACTGCTCTTTCAGGATCTTGGTAAGGTTAGAGAGTTATTCAAAATGGGGGGGGAGGGGGACACGACTCAATTGATTTATATGCCAAAGAGTTGAGAAAGGCTGAAGATGCACCAACGCCTCTGGCCCAACAGCAACAGCTGCTCTTGACTCCCCTGAGACCATCACAGCTGTCAGCATCAATTTCCTCCACTTCCTGCCCAAGATTTTAGCTGTTTGCTGTCTGTCATCACCTTCACTGCCATTCCTCCTATCCCAGAGGACTCATCAGCCTTACCCCTGCTCAAGGCAGAGCCAATACCTTTAAATCCCATCCTCTCACATCTCGGTTGTCCTTTCCCCTTTTCTGTCTTCAGCTTTTCCCTCCGGACTAACTCTTTCCCCTTAGCATATAAATAAGCTGAAGTCTCTGCCATCTTGGGGAAGAAAAACAGAAATTAGGAATGGGAAAAGAACACCAAAAAAAATGCTTGAGTGTCCATTATTTCCCAAAATAAAAACTGTTTGAGTTTCCACTACATTGCCCACTATGGATGTAAAAACAGAATTCTTGCCTCTAGTGGAACAAACAAATAAACCATTCATCCATTCATTCAACAAATATTTATTGGTTGCCCACCAGCCTCTTGAAACATACTATCAAAGGCAGGGGAATATAGACAATAAACATATACACACACATATACAAACATACACACACATCATAATAATAAGTGCTTGGAGAAAAAACAGGATAGAGGGAGGCGCCATTTCAGATAAGACAGGTAGGGAAGGCTTCCCTGAGGAAATGACATTTGTGCAGGAACTTCAGTAAAGGCACAGCAAGTACCAAGGCCCTAGGACAGGAACATACTTGATGTGTTGAAGAAACAGCAAGAGTCAGTGTGACTAAAGCAGATTAGAGTGAGCAAGGGGACAGAGGTAAGAAAAAAATCAGGTCAGAGAGGATACCAGGCCCACGTCATTAAAACTATGATACTGGGGCGCCTGGGTGGCTCAGTTGGTTGAGAGACTGGCTCTTGATTTCAGCTCAGATCGTGATCTCAAGGTTGTGAGATCAAGCCCTGCATCAGGCTCCACACTCAGTGGGGTAGTCTGCTTAAGGATTCTCTCTCAGCCCCTCCCCCCAGCCTCCCTCACCCTCCACCCCCACTCACGTGCACACACTCTCACTTTCTGTCTAAAATAAATAAATAAATCTTTAAAACGAACAAACAAACAAAAAAACATGTGGGTGCCTGGGTGGCTCAGTGGGTTAAAGCCTCTGCCTTCAGCTCAGGTCATGATCTCAGGGTCCTGAGATCGAGCCCCACATCGGGCTCTCTGCTCGACAGGGAGCCTGCTTCCCCCTCTCTCTCCGCCTGCCTCTTTGCCTACTTGTGATCTCTCTCTCTGTCAAATAAATAAATAAAATCTTAAAAAAAAACAAAACCATGATTTCATCATAACCCTCACAGGAATACGCTGAGGGTTGTGACAAGCATAACAAGGTCTGATTTCAGTTTGCAAAGGCTCACTCATGTTGCTGACAGAATTCCAATTACAGTATAGTGATGAAGTATACCGATAAACAGTAATTGGTCAAATCGAAAGAAGGACACCAAACACTGACTGAGTTAGGATAGGCTTCTCAAACGGAGTGATGCCCAAACAGAATACTGAAGGACAAGTAAGAGATGGCAAGAAGAGTAGGGACAGAGTGGTATCTCAAATAGAAGGCACAAATGTAGAAAAGTCACAGGAGTTTTTAAAAAGTTTGGTATTTCTATTCCCCAGCATCAGTCAGAAAATATTTTATAAAAATATACCACTGATGGGGCACCTGGGTGGCTCAGTGGGTTAAGCCTCTGTCTTCGGCTCAGGTCATGGTCTCAGGGTCCTGGGATCGGGCCCCGCATCAGGCTCCCTGCTCAGCGGGGAGCCTGCTTCTCCCTCTCCCTCTGCCTGCCTCTCTGCCTACTTATGATCTCTTTCTCTCTGTCAAATAAATAAATAAAATCTTTAAAATATATATATATATATACACACACACACACACATATATATATATATACATACACACACACCACTGATAATGTCTACCCCCCAAAAAAGACACCTGTGAATAAACCTAATAAAATATTTGCAAGATCTTTATGGAGAAAATTGTAAAACTCTGTGTAAAGACATCAAAGAAGACCTAATTAACTGGAGAGATAAAACTAACTAATGGACAGATAAATCTAGTACACAATATGTAAAATGTGTGTTCTCCCCATTAACCTACAAATGATATATTTCAAATCAAAATCCCAACAAGTACACCAAAAGACATACAAGAATTTTATAGCAGCATGATTCACAATAGCCCCAAACTAAAAAAAACCCAAATACCTACCAAAAGTAAAATAGACAAATTCCACTATAGTCATAAAATGGATTAATTATATAGCAATGAAAACAAATTAGAGCCACATACAATTCACACAAATGAATTTTAAAACAAAACAAGCCAGCAACAGAACACATACAGCATGATTCTATTTACATAAAGTTTAGAAACTAGCAAAACTAATTCATGGTGTTACAAGTCAGGATGGTAGTTTCCTTTGGGCAAAAAAAGGGAATACTTTGGGAAGAAGCAGATGGGGTAGTTATGGAGTGCTGGGAATATTTCCTCACAAAGCAGCAATCATAAACAGGTGTATTCACTCTGTGACAATTCAACAACCAGGACACTTAAAATTTGTGTGTTATTCTATACTAATGTTATATACTCCAATAAAATGAAAGTGTGCTAGTGTCTACAATTTCCTTGGAAATGCATCCAAAAAACACGTGGATTGATAGAGAGATATGTGACAAAGCAAGTATAACAAAATGTTAATGGTAGAATTTAAGAGGTGGACATAAAGGTCTTCATTGTAAAACTCCATCATTTATTTTGAAATTTTTCGTAATAAAAATGTTGGAGAAAAAA
This sequence comes from Potos flavus, assembly GCA_028534135.1. Lineage (NCBI taxonomy): Eukaryota > Metazoa > Chordata > Mammalia > Carnivora > Procyonidae > Potos > Potos flavus. Next base: position 6,288,394 of record CM052897.1, on the reverse strand, counting down.
AAAAATGTTGGAGAAAAAAAATCCCAATGAAGTTTCTGGTTTTTTGTTTTGTTTTGCATAACTCCACAAGCTAATTCTAAAGTTATGAAAAATTAAAAAGGGCAAGAACAGCCAAGACAACTCTGGAGACAGAAAAGGCAAGGAAAGACTATCCTAACAAATAACAAAACTAATCATTAAGCAATAATAACTAAGATGATGTAGTACAACACAGATGAACAGAGACCAGTGAAACAGAACAGAGGGCATAAAAACTAACTCATGCACACTGAGAAACAGATAAAGCTGACACTAAAGATCAGTACAGAAAAGTAGGACTTTTTGATAAATAATGATTCATAGATTAAACAAGATGAACTTATAGAATACCTTTAATAACTCACAGGAAAATAAATATTGAACAATAAACACAAGTTGCAGAATACATATAATTCTCTCTAATAAATATATATGTGATATAAATACGGAAAAATAATATTTTACAATTATTAGGAATATATTCAAATGTTAAAAAAATACAGAAATACTTGGCAATAAAATATCAAATTCAGGGCAGCAGTTACCCTGGGGACGGATGGAGATCCATGGAGAACAGTACATAAGCCAGATGGCATGTGAGTACATAAATATTTGCTATATTACTATTCACATCTTTTCTGAAATCTTAAGTTTTTATAATAAATTATAATTTTTTTAATTAACAAAAGTTTGAAGCAAGAGTACATGCTTTGTAAACAGTACTAAAAAGCAAAAACTGGGGCACCTGGATGGCAAAGTTGGTTAAATGTCCAACTCTTGGTTTTGATTCTAGTCATGATCTCAGGGTCATGGGATTGAGCCCCAAGCAGGGCTCCACACACTCAGCTCTGAGTCTGCTTGAAATTCTCTCACTCTCCCTCTTCCTCTGTGCCACCCCCCTCAATGCTTGCACGCTCCCTCTTTATTTCTCTCTCAAAATAAATAAATCTTAAAAAATAAAATAAAAAGCAAAAACCAGGGGTGCCTGGGTGGCTCAGTCAGTTAAACATCCGACTTAATTTCAGCTCAGGTCATGATCTCAGGGTTGTGAGATCAAGCCCTGAATTGTCAGGCTCTGTGTTCAGTGAGGAGTCTTCTTGAGATTTTCTCCCTCTCCCTCTGCCCCTCCCCCTGCTCATACATAAGGGTGTGTGCACTCTCTCTCTAATAAATAAATAAAATCTTTTTTAAAAAAATTTAAAAAGCAAAGACTAGGAATGGGGGAATGATAAGAGAAGCTAATGAAACAGTAAGAGACCAGACCCTGCAAGCCTTGTAAAACATGGCTTTTGTTTTTATCCTACAGAGCAGTCACTGAAAAGTATTAAGTTAAGGAGGTCTAAAAGATTACTTTGACAAGGTATAGGATAAGTTTCCTAATGACAAAGGCTTATTTATCATCTAATCCCTAATCTTAGTACAGTTTATGATAGTGATGTTCAATAAATATTTGCTGAATTAATGAATTTATGGAAGGGGTTGGGAGGGAGAAGCAGAGAAGTAGAAAGACAAATCAGAAAGCAGTTGTAATAACCCAGGCAGGAAACGTTGGGTTTATAATGATCACCTAAACTTACTATTTCTCTATTTCATAAGAAATAGTAAGATTAAAGAAACATGAAATAAAGTAATGATCTATAACATGAACATGAAGACCTTGGTTCAAATTAGGCAACGCAATAATTCCATATGTACTCACCATTCTTCCGTTCACTAAGCGGAGGCAAATTGGGATTCCTGCCAGGATGGACACCTAGGGTCAGCTCGGGCTGCAAGGAGAGCTCCTGCAGTTCATTGGCAACAGCTTCGCTCTGGGGACTGGGGGCCGCAGACAGGGACACCAGCACCGGTTCATCATCGTTTTCGCCAGCCCCTCCTCCGTCCAGCCCATTCACAGCAATGACGGAAGGGGGCAGGCACACTACACTGGAGAAATCCACTTTGGCTTTCGTGATGGCAATCTGGAAATGGAAGGGCAGACAAAAGTTTAGATGTCACTGTGAAGAGACAGACTATTCCACTGGACATATGCTGAATACTATTCTAAATTATATTACTGGCAAGCTACCATTAATCTTAAGCATTTTCTCTCAAGTACGCCAGCATCATTTTTAAATTAATATTTACTGGGGTGCGTGGGTGGCACAGTCAGTTAAGCATCCGAAAATTGGTTTCAGCTCAGGTCATGATCTCAGGGTTGATCTCAGGGTCGTGAGATCAAGGTCTGCAATGGGCTCTGCACTCAGAGGGAAGCCTACTTCAGATTCTCTCTCCCTCTCCCTCTGTCCCTCCTGCTTGTGCTCTCTCAGTCTCTCTCTCTAAATTAAAATATAAATCTTTTTTAAATTAAGTAATATTTACTGTGCTCAGAGTGCATGTGATTTCAAGTCTGATACTGTCCTCAACTACATCACTCAGGAGAACAACATACAAATGAAATAAAAACAGCACACACAATCTATAATGGGATAAAAAGAAACAGTGGCCAAGGAGAAATAGTTATGGAATAAGTGTTATCCTCCAACTACCAAGGGAAGTACCTTGAGAAATAACACTTTAATGAGTATCCAAAAGGTATTAAAGTGTTATAGTGTACCAACATTATCTGGGGGAGAAAATTTCTTTAAGAATACAATTCCCAGGGTGACTGGCTGGCTCAGATGGTAGAGCATGTGACTGTTGATCTTGGGGTTGTGAGTTCAAGCCCCACACTGAGCGTATAGCTCACTTGAAAGAAAAAAACAATGCCCAAGCCATTAGATTTCATAAAAAAATATAGAGATGTATGTTTGATGATAGATATTTGCCCAAATATTTTAACTTATATGACTATTTAATCATAATATCCAGAAATGGGTTATTAAAAATAAAACACCTGGCAACATAAGAACAAGAACTTTAAAAATGATAAAGAATACATTATAACATGAAAGTCTTTTCAATAGCATCTTTTCATTAAACCATACCATGGACTAATGGTTAAGTGAATTAGGAACTTATTCATTCACTGAATCCTATTATGCAGTTAAGAAAAAATTTTATATAGCATTTAAAGTATGGAAAATGCGGATCTAATGTGTAAGAAAAGATATGAAAATGCATACTCATATATAAAAATATTATCCAGAGGAAAAAGAAATAACAAGGAAATACAACACAATGGGTTTTGACTGGACAATGAACAATTTTCTTTTTACTTTCTTTCATTTCCAAATTTTCTCTAAAACACATATATATTGTTTGTATATTGAAAAAGCTATAGTTCTTTTTTTTTTTAAGATTTTATTTATGTATTTGTCAGAGAGAGAGAACACAAGCCTGGGGGAGCAGCAAAGGGAGAGGCAGAAGCAGGCTCCCCACCGAGCAAGGACTCGATCCCAGGACCCAGGATCAGGACCTGAGCTAAAGACAGACGCTTAACCAACTGAGCAACCCAGGCATCCCAAAAAAGCTATAGTTCTTCATCTAGAAAAAGGACCTAGGAGTTCCCTGCAGACTTCAGTGATGAAGATGGGGGACTGACATAAAAAGAACGAAGATATTAAGAAGGACTCTACTCCAAAAAGGCTGGAAGAAGACTTGAGTGAAACAAGTCCAAGATAAAAAATGTTAGGGATTCAATACTAGGAACTTAATATTCTAAGAGGTAGAATGGGCAAACAACAGAAAAGGATTTTTTTAGGGTTTGAACAATTTTAGGAATTAAAAAACAAATGTCTAAGAAAATCCAGAATCTAATCTTCAAAGAATTTTTTCCCATCTTGCCTATGACTTAACCATTTAAGCTGTGTCTCTGTGTGCACCAGGGGAAAAAATTGTTATAAATGATTAATCCATCTGGCTCAGTACTCTTTGCAACGAACTCTGAAAGAGCATGTTTGCTTTCCTTAACAGCAGCTTTTTTAGCCTAAAAGTGATATGCAAGGATCTTTTGAGACCCAAACCCCTTAGGACTGCAGTCCTCAGGCCTCAGTACCCTTCCCCACCCTGATACATATACACACATGCTCACACATGCACATGGATGATGGCACTGAGATGTGTGTTTTTTAAAAAACGAGAACTCATAAGTGAGTCCTAAACAAAAGTAGGAGGAGAACAGTATCAAATCTTCAGCTCTAAGACCTAGGAAAAGTAGCTTCACATACAGTAACGGGTTTCGTATAAACAATTGTTAATATACAACATCATTCAGCCATAAGGAAAGAAGGCAATCCTGCCATTTGCGACAACATGGATGAACCTCAAAGGCATTATGCTAAGTGAAATAAGTCAGACAGAGGAAGACAAACAATGTATGATCTCACTTAGATTTATGGTTACAAGGCAGGGGGTGGTGGGAAAATTGGATGAAGGTGTCAAAAAGTACAAACTTCCAATTAAAGATAAATAAGTACTAGAGATGTAATATACAAAATGATGACTACAGTTAACACTGCTGTATGGTATATCTGAGCGTTGTTGAGAGAGTAAATCCTAAAAGTTCTCATCACAATTTAAAAAAAGCACTTTTTTTCCTTTGTTTTTGTATCTATATGAGGTGATGGATGTTAAAACAAAACTTATGATTATAATCATTTCACAGTATATGTAAGTCAAATCATTATGCTGTACACTTTAAACTTATACAGTGCTGCATGTCAATATCTCAATAAAACTGTGAAAAATTATGAAATTATTCCTCATTAAGAGTTCATACCTCTCACTAGAAAACTGAGAAATTTAGCTGAGATGATTAACAACTGTGTATGATAGACCCTGTGAAATAGTATTTGTATATTAACTAGCACTCAATAAATACTTGTTGGGGGCACCTGGCTGGCTCAGTATGTAGAGCATGTGACTTTTGATCTTGGAGTCATGAGTTCAAGCCCCATATTGTGGACAGAGTTCACTTAAAAAAAATAATAAACTACCTTTAAAAAAATAAATAATACATACATACTTGTTGTCTGAACAAAGACAGAAGCAAATGAAAGATACCTCAAGATAATCTGAGGACCAAGACAGGGAGGTCTTAAGGAAAATCTGAATGATATAAGGAAGAATGCATGAGAGATACAAAACATTAAAAATAATGCTTGGAAGTCAAGGGCAGGAACTCCTGTTAAATTTCTGGGCTAGAACCATAGTTTCATATAAAAAGTTCTTCACCAAAGAGCAAAACCCCATGATTTCAGACTTAACTGACATCTGTGATACTCTAACTTGAGACTAAGCGAAATTTTACACTACTTTTTGGGAAGGGATGATAGAATAAAAGAGTGCCAGCAATTTTATAGTGTTTACCAGATTAAGAGAAAAACTATGGGGCATCTGGGTGGCTCAGTCGTTAAGCGTCTGCCTTCAGCTTGGGTCACAATCCCAGGACCCTGGGATCAAGCCCCGCTTCAGACTCCCGGCTCAGCGGGAAGCCTGCTTCTCCCTCCCCTCTCTGTCCCTCCTCCTACTTGGGCTCCCTCTCTCTCAAATAAATAAATAAAATCTTAAAAAAAAAACTTCTCTAGCAAGTGGTGTATTTCTAAAAAAAGATAAACTAAAATGCTGCTTCATAATGTATAATTCTTTAGCTGATTACAAAGGAAATGAACATACTGAATGTTATTATATACATAAATATTTTTGATTTCAGATGAATTATCAGTTCATTAAAAATGGTCTGGCACTAGTACTTAGTGGGTATAGAGTCTCAGTCCTTTGCAAGATAAAGTTCTAAAGATCTGTTGTACAACAATGTGAATTTACGTAACACTACTGAGCGGTACACTTAAAAATGGCTAAGGTGGTACATTTAATGTTATTTGTATTTTACCACAATTATTTCAAAATGGTCTGGCAAGATCTCTGCTAAAAAAGTAATTTACTAAGCTAATTCATATTATTCATTGAGCTTGAAAGAATAAAACATCTATTCTTTAATTTAGGTCTCACTAATTCAGAATAACCTTCCTCCTATTACTTTGAATTAGATTATTATTATTATTGCTGACATTCAGAGATTCAATATTTATGCATGTTACTACTCAAGGGACAATAAAGATCCATCAGAGAATACCAAGCTTTTTTAAAATGAAGCCTGAATTTGAACTGCATGAGTCTGTAATTCCGGCATGCACTTAAAGCACCTAACCAGTACTTCCAGGAAATATTAAAAAAAAATTGAAGTGTGTAAAATGGCCCCCCGAAAAAGTCAACCCAGGTCTAGTGTTAGGCATGAGGGAAAAACTAAGATTAAAAAGTGATTTTCTTAGAACACATACATTTTTAGTGACGCCTGCTTCCCCCTCTTCCCATGCCCCTCCCCCATACGCCTGCTCACGTTCTCAAATAAAATCTTTAAAAATATTTATTTATTTATTTATTTAATAGATTAAAGAAAGGTGTGTCAAATTCTGTAGTGATGCAGCTATGTTTGTGCCTGTCAATGTCTGGAATGAAAGAAAAAGCAATCTGAAAAACCGCTTTATTGAGAAAATCTGAAAAACTGCTTTATTCCATTCAGAATTTATTTTAATAGCTTAGTACTTGATTAAGTTCCATATTTATGGAATCATTAAGGGCTTGGAGATCACTTAAAATTTTCATACATATACTTTACCACATATTTTTATTGGGTAAATTACATGCTATGGTGGCATCTATTAATGTTTTCAATAATTACTGATTTCAATAATTAATGATTTCAAAAGTTTCAGGATATATCCTTTTTAAATATCATTATTAAACTGCATTACAACAAAATTATTCCATAAAATCATGGGCCAGGGGATGGGGGGGTTAGATGAAAGAGTGGCAGAATGTTGGTAACCATTGAAGCAGAGTATTGGGTACATGGAGACTCATTATACTATTATTCTCTCTACACTTGTGTATGCTTGATAACATGCTTATAATGCTTTTTAAAAAATAAAGCTATTCCACAGAACAAACTGAAGACTTGGTAAGACATAAAGCAAGATGTCCTCAATCTTGACCTTAGAAAATAAGCCAAACAAAAGTCAAAATCAAGCACTGACAAAAGAAAAGAATACTTAGCATAAAATATATATATATATATATATATATATATATATATGGAAGATTTATTTCTCTAGCAAACATATTACTTCTACTCACTTTTAAACAGCCCACAGAAGAAAATCCTAGTAAACTCTGACAATCTAGAGACAAGATCCAAAAATGTGGAGGTATAGTCACTATGGATTAAAATGTCCCCTCTACCAATTCCTAAATACTCTTAAAATTTTATTTACTGTATAACCTGCATGAAAAAGACCCTAAAAGCGTAATATTTATCTCAGACTATATGTATTATGTTATTTAGAAAAATGTAAAAGTTGTATCTCAAACAAAATACTTTCTGAAATGTCTCAGAGGAAAAGTAATTACAATAACCAAAAGAAAAAAATCTGCATCATGTTTTAGTGTTGTAAATTTATAATTCCACTCAGTCCAAGATCAAACTTTCTTTTTCATCATAGGATCACCAACTCCAATTTCTTGGCTGCTGACTCACATATGATCAGTAGCAGCCAGAACAAAAACAACATGGGGGCAGGGTCATCTCCCACAACCCATCTGTTTCACTCTCTTGCTGGCTTGATGCCACCTCATCTTTTCTCCACCTCACCCCCTTTTGGGGCTGCATGCCTTCTGCTGGTGCCGAGTGGCATATGTAACTAGAAGCAACAGCACAAAATGTGTTAGAGAAATGGAAGAGCTCAGGCAGACAGTTGATAACTCTAAAAAAGTATATACTAGCAGGATTTTTTTTTTATTATTATTATTATGACCCATGACAGAGTTCATTTCATGCAACCAAATGATATGGTTATCCTGAAAAAAATTTTCTGTAGAAAAACTGTTTTCAATCAGTTAGTGAACTTCCCTTTAGATGGATAGGTTCTTATTTTCCTTGATTTATCTTCCATAATAGATAAACCAAAATCTTAGCAGACATATATATACATATATACAGATGAATTTGACACAAAGGAATTCGAGAACAAGTACTCTCTGAGAGCTTATTTTGTATGTACTAGGCACTGCCCTGGGTCCTACAGGAAGTGAGGAAAATATCAATCTTGCCCTTATCTCTATCACTATCACCCTCATCATCTTCAGATGTCTTAAAAACTACTACTTAAAAACTAAAAAAAGACATCTAGGGACGGCAGATAAAAGGCCTTTCTGTTCACTCTTCATCATAGATATCATCTAAGACGAAAGACTACAAGAAACAGAAAAATACAACATCTACCTAAAAACAGTAGAAGGCACACATGGACAAGTGGTGTGGCTGTAAATTCTCTGACACTTGTCCCATTGGCAGGAAAAGGTCTATTTCCCCTCCACTGAATCTGAGCTGGCCTAACTGCTTTCACCAACAGAGTACAGTGAAGTGACGCTATGCCAGTTCCAGGTAGAAACTTTTGAGAAACTGGTAGCTTTTATCTTGGTCTCTTGGAGCCCTGTGTCTCCATACAGAAGTCTAACTACTCTGTTGGAGAGACCATAAAAAGAAGTCTAGGGGCACCCCAGCTGGCTCAGGCAGTAGAGCACACAACTCTTGATCTCAGGGTAGTGAGTTCAAGCCCCACACTGGGTATAGAGATTACTTAAAAATAAAATCTTTTAAAAAAATTTTTTTAATGTTTTTCTAACATTAAAAAAAAAAAAAGAAGTTTAAAGAGTATCCTAAAAGGAACAGGGATCCGGTTGAGACTAGCTTTCTAAACATCCCCACCAAGGTATCAGGCATTTACACTCTGGGTCCCTCCAGACAAGCCCAGTCATTTGCTGAATGCCACCATGTGGACCCAACTTAATACCATGTGGAGCAGGAGAATCCCCAAGCTATGACCTGCGCAAATTCCTTAACCCACAAAACTGTGAGATGTAATAAATGACATCAACACTGGAAACTGAGATAGTAGAGCATGCCTTCAAATTCTGAAAAGAAAAATATATTTTCGAATGAGAATTGCTTATACGGCCTATCAGTCAAGTGTGTGTGTAGACATTCCAAGCAAAAGAAGTTTTATCTCCCAGGTAATTTTCTTCAGGAAGCTCCATGAAGCTATGGCCTTTGCTTATTTCAGGTTTTCAGCTCCACCTGGTCATTCTACAAGGACTCAATCACCCAAGTTTTCCCTCTTCTCCCAACAAAATGGATGATGGTAACAATAAAGCATTGCCTCTTCATTTAAAACAGTACAAGGCCCTTAAGAGTAGTTGCCTCACTTCTCGCCACGTCTCTCAAACTCCAACCACGTGTACCTGTTATGCTGCTCTCTACATGTGACCACCTAGAATTGCCTCTTCCTCCCCAACCTACCCCCATCTCCCTATTATCCATCCCCTTCCTATAGATCAGTTTCCATAAGATCCCAAACTTGCTACTACTACTGCTTACTTTTACTACTATTATAATGGATTGATCCTCCACTAGATGCTAAGTTTATTGAGCAAAAGAATTTGGTTCCTTTGTCTTTTTAACTCAAGTACCCAGATATATTTGACACAGAATAGGAACTCAATAAATATTTGTTAATCTACTGTATTATCCTCACAGCAACCACATCACATACATGATCAAAGTCAGCACTAATGTAGAAAAAAGAGGGAAGAGGAGCACCTGGGTGGCTCAGTCGGTTGACAGTCTGCCTTTGGCTCCGGTCATGATTCCGGGGTCCTGGGATCAAGCCCCACATCAGGTTCCCTCCTCAGTGGGGAGTCTGCTTCTGCCCCTCTTCCCCCCTCATGCTCTCTTTCACTATTTCTCTCTCTCAAATAAATACATAAATCTTAAAAAAAATAAAAAAAAGAAAGAAGAAAGTTTTGTCAGAGGTAGTTACATATGTTTAAATAGAAATATACAGGGGCGCCTGAGTGGCTCAGTTGTTAATCATCTCCCTTCGGCTCAGGTCATGATCCCAGGGTCCTGGGATCGAGCCCCGCATCGGGCTCCCTGCTCAATGGGAAGCCTGCCTCTCCCTCTCCCACTCCCCTTGCTTGTGTTCCCTCTCTGTGTTTCTCTCTGTCAAATAAATAAAATCTTAAAAAAAAAAAAAAACAACAACAAATCTACAGAAGATCGAAAAAGGCTTCCTAAAAGAGGTAATATTAATATTGGAGAATAACCATAAAAAATGAATAGGATTGACAGGTTTCACTTATTTTTCATTTACTCTTTTTTTTCTCCATTTATTCTTTCAACAAATATCTACTGAGTATGTACTTCATGGCAGGTATTATTCTGGGTTGTAGAGATACTACAGTGAATAAAACAAAGCTCCTGTCCTCAGGGAACTTATGTTATCCCAAGAGACAGAACAGCATGAATAGGAACATGAATCTGAGAAAGTATGTATTTATGTTCTAGAAGGGCAGTCCAGTTCAAGTACAAGTTATAGGAGATGTACCTGGACCAGCAAGCGGAGTTTAACATCATCGAACCTGCTTTAGAGAATTAATGTGTCAGTGGGATAAATACTGGATTGAAAAAAAGGAACACAAGACTGGGGGAAAAGTTCCAAAGCTACTTCATACCTGGCACAGAGCAGGAACTCAGATCTTTGTTGAATTCACATGGGATGAGTAAGACAGAACTTATATGTGACAGGATATGTTTGTGTCTGGTTGCAGAGGGTGAAGGAAAGGAAGGTGTCAAATAGGACTTCATAGTTTTAAGCTAGAGTGACTGCTAAGAGGGAAGAAAGGAGAAGGAATTTTATCTGAGGGGATGACGAATTTGATTTTGGATGTTGGGTTCAGGAGCTAAACCCAAATAAAGGTTATCTCCCAGCTTTCAAAAGTTTGCATTATGACATCTGCTTTCATGAAAAACCTACATTAGTTCCTGTTTTTGCTGACCAAAAGAAATCTGAAGAGGATTGTTGCTTTTAGGAAAAAAGGTGAAAACTGAAAATAGCGCTCAGCGTTTGTTTTCCAGGCAGCCCATACTCAAGCGGCGAGAACAGCGCCGCCAAGCTCCTTCCCTGAGACCACACTGGGCATCTCAGCACCCAGCCGCCACAGCTTGGAACTCTGTGCACTTCTGTACTTAGGTCAATTTATTTTGTGCATCCATTGGTAAAATGTGTCCTAAGGTGTCAGAAAAGCCTAAGCAAGGTTATTTTTTGGGTCTGGGAATGCTAAAAAAAAGTTCCTGTATTAATTGTTTCTTCATTATATGCTATTTTAGCTTTAAAAAGGTTTCATAGGAACACTCTACTTCCAGAGAGCAGGGGAAATCTGTAATGGAAACGTATCTGAGTTTCCATCAGGTACGTGGGAAGGAAAACATGGAAATGAAAGTAGAATGAGAGAAACAGAAAATACAAGAATAGGAAGAGAACAAAAGGAAAAAAGTAGGGAGAGTAAGACAAAGAGACAGAGGTGCAGATATAAGGGAACAATAAATTGCTATCACACCTGACACCCTTGGTAACTCGGGAATTCCTAGTCTCAGATTGCCTACTTTGGGTCTTAGACCATCCCTCTGACTACTAAAATTATCATATACAGCTGAGTTTCTAATTATGTATCAGTACTTTCTATTCATACTATTTTAGAAGAAGCTCAATAAAGCTGTAACTTTATAATGCAGAGGGACAACCAGCTGTCCCCAAACGTAAAGACACAAGTAGGCTCAAGGGCTTTTATGAAGGGACACAAACTTACCAGCTGGAAGCAGCAGAAATAGATAAAAACAGAAGGCAAATAGAATACATATAATAAATATCCAACAGAATAATTTTGGATAACTAAGTATCAAGTGTAGGGGCCAGGGTGGCTAATTTTGATGAAACAGTCAAGAAAGGTCTCATTGAGGAGGTAATATCTGAGGTGAGACTTACTAAGTAATAGCCAACATTTAATGAGCACTTACTCTAAGTGAGACTTCATGTGTATATATTCAATTTTTGTAACACCAAGATGTATTTACTTTTATCATCCAATTTTTTACAGTTGGAAGAAATGAAGGCACTGAGAAGTCACATAACTTGAAAGTAGACAACTGGGTTTCAGAACCTGTGCCTCTAACCACCACACAATCTGGCACTACCAGAATTTGATAAGCAGCAGCTAGCCATGCAGAGGAAATAAGTTCAAAGGCCAGGAGGTGGGAATGAGCTTGGCATCTTCAAAGAAAGATCAGCATGGCCAGAGAGCAGAGTGGGAGGGCAGAACTATAGTCTTCAAAAAACTGGATGACACTGGGAGGTTTTTTAAGTAATAAAGTGATATGACCAGAAGTATATTTTTAAAAGATCACTTTGGTGGCTGTGTAGAAAACCTTAGCCTGGGGGCACCTGGGTGGTGCAGCAGGTTAAGCATCGGATTCTTGGTTTCGGCTCAGGTCGTGATCTTGAGGTCCTGAGATCAAGCCCCACATGGGGCTTCACACTCAGCTTGGAGTCTGCTTGGGATTCTCTCTCCCTCACCCTCTCCCTCTGACCATCCTCCCACACAGGCATGCACGCTCTCTCTCTCTCAAATAAATAAATCTTTAAAAAGAAAAAAAAGAAAGAAAACCTTAGCCTGCTGCCCGACTTTGAGTTTGGTATATAATTTACCGTTTTGCTGGGCCCCCTAGTAATTATTGCAATAATTTGTTTTTGGGAAAAGTTATGACATGTGATCTGTATCTTAATACATCGTATTACTGAGTTTGTTGATATGACCTTGAGCATATCACTCCAAATAAAAATTAATTGTCACCCTGTCCTGTTATCTTAAAGGATCTTATGGGAAGTTATTCTGAAAAGTACAAAGAGTTTAACTACAGGGTGGTATTTTATTGGAAACATTTAACAGAAATTTGACAATTTGCCTTAATGCCTAACCCAAATTCCCCCTTCACCACAAAAAGTCTGCTTGGAATTAAAAGCACTATTTTGACAAGGTGACTTGTTACAATCCAACACTACAGCTTTCCTTACAATTCCTAATCCCACTTCTGTGGTGTTCAAATGCACTCCAATCTTTAAATGTGGAATTATATTTTAGAGATTCCTTCTGTAAGAGGAATGGATGGATGATGAACGATGTGTTTATAAGTCTACAGGCTATGTATAAAAAAGACCAGAATACATTTAAATAGGATCTGAACATATCTTGTGCAGTCACATTCAACATCATGTAATTCATCATGAGACAAGCCAGGAATTTTTTTTTTCAAGCTAGGAATTCTTTGGTCACTTCCACTCTTGCAACAAAAACATACTCCAATAAGCCAGGACAACCTGAAACATTGCCAGGCCACAATGTAGGAAATTGTTATAGTTATCCTGTTCAGGTATGAATAATATGAAAAAAACTACAACTGATTGTTGAACAATGGCAGGGGTTTGGGGTGCCATCCCCTACATAGTTGAAAATCTGCATAAAACTTTTGAATTTCCAAAAACTCAACTACTAAATAGCCTCTTAACCAGAAGCCTTCCAGATAACATAAATAGGCGATTAATGCATATTTTATATACTGTATTTTACATGCTGTATTCTTACAATAAAGTTACAGAAAATATTATGAAAATCGTAAGGAAAATACAGTACGTATTTTATTTATAAAAAAAAAATCCACATGTAAGTGGACTCGTGCAGTTCAAACCTGTGCTATTCAAGGGTCAACTATAGTTATTTTTGAACATACTAACTTTGGAATGAAAAACTTGTTGAAACAAACCTCACCTAGGAAGAAGACATGCAGCAGTTGGGGGAAAGGAAAGACATTTACAGTATTGTGCTTTGTTTCCACACTACAATAGAGTATTTGAAGAAAAGCCCTATTTTCCAGTGCCAGAGCCTCATATCCTTAGGTTTCCCAATGCGCTCTCCCCTATACATCAATATGCTTCCTCTTTATAAAAGGAGCCATGAACATTTTCCTGAACCCTTCATCAAATATTTTTAAAGACTTTATTTATTTGTTGTTTATTTACTGAGAGAGAGCAAGAGAGTGGATGTGCAAGTGAGGGGAGGGGAAGAACAAGAGGGAGAGAGCAGACCCTAAGCTGAGCGCAAAGCCCAACATGGGGCTCGATCTCACAACCTAAGGTCATGACCTGAGCTGAAACCAAGAGTGGGATGCCACACTGACTGAGCCACCCAGGCACCTCCAAATATTTTTTTAACACTGAAATTGAAATAGCTTGCCACAGGGGGCGCCTGGGTGGCTCAGTGGGTTAAGCCTCTGCCTTGGGCTCAGGTCATGATCTCAGGGTCCTAGGATCCAGCCCCGCATCAGGCTCTCTGCTCAGCAGGGAGCCTGTGTCCCCCTCTCTCTCTGCCTGCCTCTCTGCCTACTTGTGATCTCTCTTTCTCTGTCAAATAAATAAATAAAATATTAAAAAAAAAAGAAAGAAAGAGCTTGCCACAGAAAAGAAAAAAGTCCAGAAACTGTTACAGTTTTTAGGAAAATCCAAACACAGAAACCCTCACTCTGAGAAAATGTATACTTAAGACTGGCATGTTTGTGGGTCAAGCAGAAAAGGCCAGGCTACAGCTCCTAGGCACATACTGGTGCCACAGTGAGGGACCCTTAATGCACATACCTATGAAAGCAGCTTAGAACTCAAATACCAACGTATATCACCAGCATACTAATCAATTATTTTTCTTTTTTTTTTAAGGATTTTATTTACTTATTTGTCAGAGAGAGAGAGAGAGAACACAGGCAGGCAGAGGCATCCCTGATGAGAAGCATCCCTGATGAGCAAGGAGCCTGATGTGGGACTCGATCCCAGAACGCTGGGATCATGACCTGAGCCGAAGGCAGCCACCTAACTGACTGAGCCACCCAGGCGTCCCAATCAATTATTTTTCTGAATAATTATAAAAGCAACCTTATTAATTAAATGAATCTACTCTGGTAAGATCCATTACCATACAAAAGCACTGCCTCATTACGTTACATTCATGGTATACAGTGCAGAGACTGTTTTAAAATGCATTTTTAGGGGCACCTGGGTGGCTTGGTCAGTTAACTGCCCGACTCTTGATCTCAATTCAGGTCTTTATCTCAGGGTCATGAGCTCAAGCCATGCACCGGGCTCCATGCTGGGTGTGGAACCTACTTAAAAAAATAAAAATGAATTTTTAGATTCTCACAGTCATAAAAAGATTTCAATCAAGATAAAATCTCTGGAAACATAATCAATCTCAGCAAAACTTAAATAAAAACAGCTCTTAAGGGGAGCCTGGGTGGCTCAGTGTGTCTGGCTCTTGGTTTCGGCTCAGGTCATGATCTCAAGGCTGTGGGATCGAGCCCTGCCTTGGGCTCTGTGCTCAGTGCAGAGTCTGATTCAGGTTCTCTCTCCCTCTCTCTCTCACTCACTCTCTCTCAAGTAAATAAAAACTTGAAAATTAAAAAACCCAGTTCCTAAGTCATAGGTCATTAATCTTCCCTTCCAATAGCCTCTTGCTTCAAAATGTATTACTCTCAGCCAATTGTTATTTCTAAAGAGGTGCTGAGAATTTCTGATGGAGTAAAATGTAAAACATAACTAAATACAATTTTAACTTCAGTACAATTATATTTAAAGCTTTAAAATAAAGGAGAGAGAGCAGACACAAGGAGATTCATTTCCCAAACAAAGCAAATAATAACAAAAGTTTTCTCCAAAGCACTGCAGGAGTTTCCACATTACAATTACATATAAAAGCTATTTTTGGAGAATTTATAAAATGCTAAGACATATAGCAGCAGCAGTCGGTGCAGCACATTTTGAAGGCATCTGTACAGGCAACATGTACAATGTGGGTAGCAAAAAAAGAAAAGGTAAATGCATACCAGCATGAAAACCTTCAAATATCTTTGGCATAACTTAAAATAGCAAGGTACTAAATCAAGGAGGAAGAAAGCACACTGGTGATCTGTATCTCAAAGAGAAGAAAGCATCTGAATATAGTAACTCAGAAGTCTTAGATGACATGAAAAAAAAGAATACAATGGGAAGAGAATTATGAGCATTTTTAAATATCAGAGACTGCCAATGAGCAGGAAGTAAAAAATCTCACCTGAATGATTGTGGCAGGCACTGGAGGTTGTTGCCCAATATTCACTTTCCCCTTCCTAGTAACAGAACACCTGAGCTTTAGCTAAGTGCATGCCAGAATAAAGACTGCATTTCCCAGCCTCTCCTGCAGCTAGGCCATGTGACTGAGTTTAAGCTAATGGGACATTAAGAGTAAAAGTATTAAGTGTGATTTCCAGGAAATGTCCTTAAAGAAACTGTGTACATTATTCTTTGGACCCTAATCCTTCCTGCTGGCTGGAACATAGATGAGATGCTGGAGTGCAAGCAGCCATACTAGATTATGAGAAAGAAGCCACATGTTGAGAATGGCAAGGCAAATACAGAAAATAGAAAATAGAAAGAAAATGGTTCCCTGCCATTACAGAGCACCGCACTAGCCCTGGGCTACCACCTCTGGACCCCTTTTACAAAAGAAAAAAATAAACTTGTATCATATTTAAAACCACTATTATTTTACTTTTGGGGGTCACAAATGGTTGGATATAATCCTAATACAGAATTTGGTGCTGTGAGTGAGATGCTTCATGAGAAACAATGTAACATATGTGGCACTGCTTAATAGTGTCAGCACTCAAAACTAAAGACTGAAAAGCTAGTGATCGTAGTTACGCAATGGCAAAACACCTGGTTAAACCATTGCCCAATTATTTATCAAATACATAAATAAAATCTTAAAAAGAAAACAAAATGTTCTGGAACTACATAGTAGTAACAGCTATGCAACCTCATAATATGATAAAAACCATTGAACTATATGCTTTTAAAAATGTACCAGGGTGCCTGGCTGGCTTAGTCAGTAAAGCATGTGACTCTTGATCATTGGGTTGTGAGTTCAAGCCCCACGCTGGCTGTAGAGATTACTTAAAAATAAAATCTTAAAAAAAAAGTGTACAGTGTGTGATTTATGTGTATTTTTAATTTACATCTCAATTTTTTTTAAAAAACATGTACACTAGAGGGTCCATATTTCATAAAAGTTTTTACTGCTGCATCAAGGACACCTGTAAGTGAAACTACTTTTTTTTTTCACACTGCAAGCGCAAGGTGATAAAAAAATGCAATGACTCTTGTGTGCGGTCTGGTGCCACTCCCTCAATTCATGTTAAGGTGCCAGCAATTTTTCCCACCATTGCTTTTGCATCATCAGTACATATGTGAACACAGTAAAATGAGCAATAACATCTTAGCATTACTTTCTGAAAGTTAAACCAGGGACTTCCACCAGTCCATCTACATACAGAATCCTCTTTGTGAACCCTTGGACTAAATTATACACTCCTAGAAACAGGGAACACATCTTAAATTTACACATAAGAAAGCACAGATGAGTCAGAAAAGGAGCATAGGTCTTTTTGTCAGGCAGACTTGGGTTCAAATTTTACAACTGCCATTTGGGTTACAAGAGCTTAAATTCTCTATGCCTAAGTTTCTTATGCTATAAAATGAGAATACCTATCTAGCTGAATTACTGTATGGATTAATGAGATGAAGATACAAAGTAATCTAAGACCATCTGAAATATAACAGATGTTCAGTAAATGTTAGTTCCCTTCTCCATCTTGTTCCCAACCAGCTACTACAGTTCCTTGTACACAGAAGATGCTCAGTTGCTCAGTAAATATTAGAACTTAATTAGTTACCTCATACAGATCTATATAAGTCAAAGTTCTAAGATGAAATTTAAATGCTTGATTTAGCTACTTTGAGATATATTCAGATATTTTTCACAAAAATATTACATTCACCTTACAGTAAACTGAAAAAGTATTCCTCTTTAAAATTAGTCCAATTTTTTAAATTGTTTTCCAGGTGATATAAACAATCTATGATAACTTTATTAAGCCACTATGGTGAAGAAGAGCATTAAGTACTTCAGTCAAAGAGCCGGATTTTACATGCCTACACTACTACTTACCAGGCCGTGTGACCTTAGTTTAATTACTAATCATCATGGGGATAATAACTCTCACAGTTACAGTGAGAATTAGATGAGATAATACACGAGAAGTACTCATAACAATGCTGACACAGAGTAAGAACTCAACAAATATTTTAAGCAATTTTTTCTAATTTAAATATATTATAATCCAGTGATATTCTTTTGTATAATTTTTATATAGTATCCTGGCAACACATATAGATGTAATTTAAAAAAAAAGAAAAAAGAGGCTCCAGGGCAGCTCAGTCAGTTAAGCATCTGACTCTTGATTTCAGCTCAGGTCATGATCTTAGAGTCCTAAGGGTCCCATGTCAGGCTCCATGCTCAGTGGAGATTCTGCTTGGGATTCTCCCTCTTCCTCACCCTCAGCCCCTCTTCCCACTCATGCTCTCCCTAAAATAAATAAAATCTTTAAAAAATAATAAAAAACAGAAAAAAAAACCCAAGGTACTCTTTGATAAGTTATGGATCTCAGCAACTTTTGGGTGAATGCTGATAAACCTTTTATGGTATAAAAGTTTTCCATCTATACCATAAACTTACTTTCCCTGCCTTTCAGTGGAACAACCAAGAGATTCTAAATGATGGTATTAATCTGGAATTCCTTAGATTACTCCTTTAAGAAGAAAACTATGTTCCCACATCAGGCTTTGCCTGCAACTTTAAATTATTCCAAAAATGGGGTTTGAGGAGATTACACAAATTTTCCGTGTACACCAACAGATCCCAACCTTCAATGTGTCAAGTGTATCTTTAAAAATACAAAATTGTCTACTTGGAAAAAAAACTCCAATATAACAGTCAACTAAAGTAGTTTGTTTTCTGTCACCATTAAAATCATAATGAAACAGAAGACTACAGCTGAGAAGCACAAACATTCCTGACATGAGTATGTTTCCAACTTGAAGGACCTGATTTTGGAGTGAGAAACAGAACATCTTTAAAGAATGTTATGTACATAGCAGATATTAGCCATTTTAGTTGATAATGACTATATGCAGGAAAATAAATGCATTATAAAATACCACCTTGGTCCCAACAGGGCATGTTTATGGAAACACTTCTAGACATCTCCAGGGTACTACTCATTTCTGACATGCCTTCAAAAGCTAGATAGAAAAGGAAAGAGCAGGGACAGAAAATCCCTGTTAAATGTAAAACTGGTTTAAGTTACAGCCCTGAAAAACGCCTCAGAGTTCATGATCTTTTCAATAGCACTACCACCCCCACCCACATACCCTAGCCCAAAAACACTGCTCTAAAGGAGCGAACAATATACAGTGAGGAAAGAAAAATCTCTTCAATAAATGGTACTGGGAAAACTGGACAGCCACATACAAACAAATGAAACTGGACCACTATTTTACACCACATACACAAATTTACTCAGAATGGAATCAACCTGGATTAAGACCTGAAACCATAAAACTAGAAGAAAACATAGGCAGTGAACTTCTTGACATCAGTCTTGACAATAATTTTTTGGATTTGACAGCAAAAGTAAAGGCAGTAAGAGCAAAAACAAACATGTGGAACTACATCAAGAGAAAAAGCTTCTGCACAGCAAAGGAAACCATTAATAAAATGAAAAGGCAACCAACTGAAAGGGAGAAAATCATTGTGAATCATATATTTTACAAAGAGTTAATATCCAAAATACATAAAAACCTCAATCAGCTCAAAAAAAAAAAAAAAATCAACTAAAAAATGGGCAGGGGCACCTGGGTGGCTCAGTGGGTTAAGCCTCTGCCTTTGGCTCAGGTCATGATCTCAGGGTCCTGGGATGGAGACTTGTGGCAGGCTCTCTGCTCGGCGGGGAGCCTGCTTCCCCCTCTGTCTGCCTGCCTCTCTGTCTGCTTGTGATCTCTCTCTCTGTCAAATAAATAAATAAAATCTAAATAAATAAATAAATAAATAAATAAAATAAAAAATGGGCAGAGAGGGGGAGCCTGGGTGGTACAGTCAGCTGAGCGCCCAATTCTTGGTTTTGGTTCATGTCATGATCTCATCATTGTGGATCGAGCCCCACATCAGGCTCTGCCTGCACTCAGTGCGGAGTCTACTTCAGTTTCCCTCTCCCTCTCCTTCACACTCTCTCTCTCAAATGAATAAATAAAATCTTTTTTAAAAAATGCGCAGAGAATCTGAATAGACATTTTTCCAAAGAAGGCATATAGAGGGCCAACAGGTACATAAGGAAAAAAAAGCTCAATATCACTTATCATCAGGAAAATGCAAATCAAAGCCACAAGGAGACATAACTTCACACTGTTAGGATGGCTATTATCAAAAACAGAAGAAAAAACAAGTGTTGGCAACGATGTGGAGAAGAGGGAATGCTTGGGCACTGTTAGTGTGAATGTAAACTGGTGCAATCACTAGGGAAAACGGTATGAGGTTCCTTAAAATTTTAAAAATAGAACTACCATATAATCCAACAATTCTACTTCTGGGTATTTATCCAGAGAAAATGAAAACACTAACTCAAAAAGATATATGCATGTCTGTGTTCACTGCAGCATTATCTGCAATAGCCAAGACAAAGAAACACCTAAGTGTCCATCAATGGATAAATAAAGAACACGTGATACACACACATACACACACAAATACTATTCAGCCATAAAAAAAGAATGAAATCTTGTCATTTGTCATTTGCAACATGAATGGACCTTGAGAGCATTATACTAAGTGAAGTAAGACAGAGAAAGACAAATATCATGTGATATCACTCATAGGTGGAATCTAAAAAGTTTTTTTAAGTTTACTTTTTAAAGATTTTATTTTTTTGAGAAAGAGAATCTAAATTTTTTTTTTTTTTTTTTTTTTTTTTTAAAGAGAGGGGCACCTGGGTGGCTCATTCAGTTGAGCAGCTGACTCTTGATCTCAGCTCAGGTCTTGATCTCAGAGTCATGAGTTCAAGACCCACTATGGGTGTGGAGCCTACTTAAAATTTCTTTTAAGGAGCTCATAGATACAGAGAACAAATTGGTGGCTGCCTGAGGTGGAGGGGTGGGCCAAATGAGTTAATAAGGGGGTCAAAAAGCACCGACTTCCAGTTATAAAATAAGTCATGGGATGTAACGTACAGCATGGTAACTATGGTTAATAATACTTGTATTTCATATTTGAAAGTTATTAAGAGAGTAAATCTTAAAAGTTCTCACAAGAAAAAATACTATATGTATGGTCATGGATGTTATCTAGACTTACTGTAGTGATCATTTTAAAACATACACAAATTATCAACTCATTATGCTGTGCACCTGAAGCTAATATAATACTAATGCCAATTATACTTCAATTAAAAAAAAAACACTGCTCTAGAGGAAAGTCTAACTTGAAAACTCAATCTAAAATACAAAGACTCAATCATTTCTTCGGAAAAAAGGAAACCAGGAAGGGAACATTTTCCACAGTAAACAGAAGAGATCCTAGTAACATCCTTTACTCTAAGAATGACAGAAAGGAAACTGATAGTATTGAGGAGAATATTCAGAGCCAAGTCTGCTCTTTAAAAGATACTCAGGAATCCCCAACTCTTAAAAAGATATGCATATTTTGTGCTATCTAAGATTTAAGATGAGTAGCTAAAATAAATATCATCACCTTTCATTCCATTGTTCAGTTCTAAAATGTTATACTCTAAGAAGCTCTTCAAAAAGCACACTTCCATAAATTTACACTTTATTATAAACAATAAATGTTTATTAAAAATATTAATAGCAGGGACGCCTGGGTGGCTCGGTTGGTTGGGCGGCTGCCTTCGGCTCAGGTCATGATCCCAGGGTCCCGGGACCGAGTCCCACATCGGGCTCCTTGCTCAGCAGGGAGCTGCTTCCCCCTGTCTCTCTGCCTGCCTCTCTGCCTACTTGTGATCTCTCTCTGACAAAAAAATAAATACAATCTTTAAAAAAAAAATTTAAAAAAAATATTAATAGCAATAAATCTTTAAGTCATCAAACAATTTTGTAAGTGCCTGCCAACACCGTACTAGTCTACAGCCTTCTTTAGAATCAAAGTGTGTAAAAGAATCTAAGGGCACACTTGCTAGCAGCATTCTCACACCACCACCAAAAGACACAGGGCTTGCACAAAGGAAAAGCCAACTCCTAACTATAAAACATAAAAACCTGTGTACGGGGTGCCTGGGTGGCTCATTTGAGCAACCTTCCTGCTAGGCAGGAAGCCTGCTTCTCCCTCTCCCACTCCCCCTGTTTGTGTTCCCCCTCTCACTGTGCCTCTCTCTGTCAAATAAATAAATAAAATCTTTAAAAAAAAAAAAAAAAAACCCTGTTTAAGTTTAATAAGAACTCAATCATTCCAATAACACAATAATGTGTTCTTCCACTGATCAAGCGTTTTTTAATCAAGAAAAAATATGAAAAAAAAAAGAAAGAAAAAATATGGATGTGAAGATTTTAAAACAAAAATATGATATAATCCACAGCACTTACATTGCACTTCTTCAAAAACTAATGTTCTTGACCTTTAGGATGAATTATTTCTATGACAGTAAATATGAAACTATCTGAGGAAAAATGTATAAGCTGGTTAGTTTTTTAAAAGCCAATGCCATATGATGTTTTCACTTTTCTTTCTTTTCATTTTTAGTTATGAAAGAATATAAAATTAAGAACAGTGAAATGACACATAATCCAAATATAACAATTATAATATACTGCCATTTTTGCTTCAGTTTTTTTTTTTTTATGAAATAGAAAACTGCAAGTTGGGCGCCCTGGGTGGCTCAGTTGGTTGGGCGACTGCCTTCGGTTCAGGTCGTGGTCCCAGAGTCCTGGGATCAAGTCCCGCATCGGGCTCCCAGCTCCATAAGTAGTCTGCTTCTCCCTCTGACCTTCTCCCCTCTCATGCTCTCTCTCACTCTCTCTCTCTCAAGTGAATAAATAAAATCTTAAAAAAAGAATGAAAATTGCAAGTTAGTTGGTTTCCCTGCTCATTCCACTGTTCTCTCCCCTTAGAAGTAAAAATCCTACTGAAATTAATGCATCTTCTAATCCATGGGTTTTTTTAAAAATAATTTTTGCAGGGGTGCCTGCATGGCACAGTAGTTGAGGATCCAACTCTTGGTTTTTCTGGCTCAGATGGCAATCTCAGGGTCCTGTGATCAAGCCCCACATCAGGCTACGTGCTCAGCACAGGGTCTGCTTGGAATTCTCTCCCCCTCTCCCTCAGCCCCTCCAGGCTTGTGCAAATAAATAAATCTTTAAAAATAACAGTTATTTTGCAGCATACATGTATGGATCCATAGACAACACAGCACTGTTTTGTTTTTAACATTCAGAAGTGGTACCACATTCAACTTTTTATAACCTGCTATTTTTTCCTCAACATAATGTTTCCAGGATTTATCTGTGTAGACACACAAAAACCTGGTTTGTCCATTCTGTGTTATAGTAATAAATTGCATTAAAATACTACTGCTTGCTTATCCATTCCTCTACAGTTGGATTGTTTCCAAATTTTTCCTCTTACAAGTATAACTGAAATAAAAATGCTAGTACAGGGGTGCCTGGGTGGCTCAGTGGGTTAAAGCCTCTGCCTTCAGCTCAGGTCGTGATCTTGGGGTCCTGGGATTGAGCCCCGCATCGGGCTCTCTGCTTGGCGGGGAGCCTGCTTCCCCCTCTCTCTCTGCCTGCCTCTCTGCCTGCTTGTAATCTCTCTCTCTGTCAAATAAATAAAATCTTTAAAAAAAAAATGCTAGTACATGTTTCCTGTTGTATAAATCCAAAGCACAGGCCACCTGGGTGACTCAGTTGGTTAAATGTCTGCCTTAGGCTCAGGTCATGATCCCAAGGTCCTGGGATCGAGCACTGCATCGGGTTCCCTGCTCAGGGCCGAGACTGCTTCTTCCTCTCCCCCTCGCTTGTGCTCTCTCTCGCTATCTCTGTATCTCTCTCTATCAAATAAATAAATAAAATTTACCAAAAAAAAAGAAAAAAAAATCCAAGGCTCCTCCGTGGGGTATATATACCTCACAAAATCTTGCCAAAAATTACACACCCCTCAACAGTATATTAGGGTTTCTCTTCCCCACAGCCTTAACAATTGGTACTATTAGACTTTATGAAATTTGCACAAATTGAAATGTTTGAAATAGTATCTTGTTATTTAAGAATGACCCAATTGTTATAGTTTTATTAGACAAATGGGTTTTCTCTTTGTAATATTTCTAATTCTAGATTATTACAGATATATGCAATATGCAATACACAACTTATTCCTTTTTTGTGTTCACCCATAAAGTCATATACTATAGAATTTTAAATTTCACATTCAATCTTTCAACAAAACAAAAATTTTCTTTATAATTATGATTTTCAATTTGGCATAAGCCTTTAGGAAAATGATGATATAGACTATCTTTAATAAATGCATCCCAGGGATGCCTGGGTGGCTCAGTCAGTTAAGCATTTGCCTTCAGCTCAGGTCATGAATCAAGCCTCGAGCTGGGTATAGCAACGTGCTCAGTGGGGAATCTGTTTATCCCTCCCCCTCTGCCCCTTCCCCCGCTTGCACTCTCTCTCACTTGCTTGCTCCCTCTCTCTCAAATAAAAAAATAAAAAATCTTTAAAAAAAGAGGCAGGGTCGGGGGGGGCTGGGTGGCTCAGTGGGTTAAAGCCTCTGCCTTCGGCTCAGGTCATGATCTCAGGGTCCTGGGATCGAGCCTCACATCGGGCTCTCTGCTCATCAGGGAGCCTGCTTCCCCCCCTCTCTCTGCCTGCCTCTCTGCCTACTTGTGATCTCTGTCAAATAAATAAAAATCTTTAAAAAAAAAAAAAAGACAACCTATGTTTCAGATTTTCATATTGTTCTGGGGCTCCTGGCTTGTTTAGTCTGTAGAGCATACAATTCTTGATCTCGGGGTTGTAAGTTCAAGTCCCATGTTGGGTGTAGAGCTTACTTAAAAACTCTTTAAAATTTTTCATTATTGTTCTACTCAACAAAGGAGGTAAATATCTTACTGAGACAAATAATTTGGTCCTTTCTTTTTTAAATAACAGTTTTGGGGGGATATAAATCACATACCATTAATTCTACCTTTTAAAGTGTACAATTTGGTGAGTTTTGGTATAGTCACAAAGCTCTATCACCGTCTAATTCTAGAACATTTTCACTAGCCTAAAAAAAAACTCCATACCTGTTAGTAGTCACTCGCCATTATCCCCCTCTTTTGGCTCCAGCAATCACTCATCTACTTTCTGTACAGAAATTCATCAATATATTCTTATTCATAGTCTTAAAAAACTTCTTTGGGTCATTTCCTTCAATTAGCCACTGACTAAAACTTTTAACTGTTACACACACCCACACCCACACCCACACACACAAATACACACACCTTTCTTTACTATGGAAGGCAGTCTAATAACTTAGACTCCCTGAGGAAAAGGTACAGTTTGTTCAAAAATCAGGGATAAAACCTAACAACATATGAATACCATTACCTCCTTTGCTATTACAATTATACTTGCCCAAAACTCAGTTCATTAGTTATATAGCCACAGTACGCATATCACTATTCTTTCTTTCGAAAAAGGCTGATGGTAACCGGGCCATGAGTACAAAGGCGTGAGCTGAACACAATGCCCTAGAACACAATGCATTGCAATGCCAAGTGCCTCACTGGACTGAAGCAACTCACAGGGTTTAGGACACATATTCTCTTTTGCCAAATGAGATTTTTTTTTTTAAAAAAGCGTTTAAGAAATAGTGCTGCAAAAGAGCCTGAAGAGCCTAAGGACCACTGAACAACTCCACCTGATTAAAACATTGGAGCCTTGTTTTGCCTATTTTCACAGGACTTCAACAGATGCCTACCAGTGCTCCCAATAACCTGAAAGCAAATACAGTCACAAGACAGCTCACCAGCATCTCAGAAAAAGAGCTACAATGTCTAGGGAAGAACAAAATGTGTAATAAGGAAACCACAGCTCCCTCCATGACACCAGGGGCCTAGCTCATGAACAAGGTAGCCATAACATTGGTAACCTTATCTTTTTTGGTGCCTAATTTTCCTGCAAAACTGCTTTGGGATGAAAGAGGAAGGTTTCCAACGCCCAAAGCAATGAATTCCTCAGCTTTACTACCTCTGGCTGAATTACACACACTCAAGGCACAAAACAAAATACTACAAGAAACTAGTCTTGCAACTCAAGGAAAGTATAGTAAAGCAAAGTCCCAAAAGCTCTCTAAAGTGGACCATACAATTGTGACCACAGAGCAGTTCACAGAAAGTACACAGGAAGGGACTGCTTATCTACATTTTTCACCCCCATGGTGGTACATAATCATTTGTCATCTGCATAGTACTTTATTATATGCCCCGACTATTTTTATAACCACGATTCTGGAATTACTTATCGCAATAACTGAGTATGACAGATTAAAATTTATTTTCCTTTTTCTAGGTATTCAGATTACAACAGATGGGAGAAAATCGGCATGGCAAAATAGAGAAAGAAGACTTCATTTGTCTCAAAACCCTGTCAAAAAGATGGCAGAATTGCTGAATTTTAGGGTTTGAGGAAACCTAGAGTATCCAATGATTTCAGATGATGAAGAAAGTAAAAGTTCAGAAGAGTTATAAACAATTTCCTCAAAGTCAGCAAATTAGGGGCAAAGGCAAGAGGAGAACCCTGGTCTCCTGATTTCCAAATCAGTATTTCCACACTAGCATATTCCTTTTCTGTAAATAATAAAATAGATGAGGAAGATTCTGGGCTGTTTGGTTCAGCACACTATCTTGTCTTTTGTTTTTTTTTTTCTTAAGTTTTATTTATTTAAGAATCTCTACACCCAACGTGCGGCTGGAACTCATGACCCCGAGATCAAGAGTTGCATGTTCTTCCAACTGAGCCAGCCAGGAGCCCCAGTCTTTTAAAATGCCAAATCTTGGGTGCCTGGGTGGCTCAGTGGTTGGGCGTCTGCCTTCGGCTCGGGTCGCGATCCCAAGGTCCTGGGATCGAGTCCAGCATAGGGCTCCCGGCTCAGCGGGAAGCCTGCTTCCCCCTCTCCCACTCCCCTTGCTCGTGTTCCCTCTCTCGCTGTCTCTCTCTCTGTCAAATAAATAAAATCTTAGAAAAGAAATAGCAAAAAAAAAAAAAAAAAAATCCAAATCTTTCCTCATATTAGCTTACAAAAAAAAAAAAAAGTTACAACAAAATCCAGACCTGTTATCATTTCTGCCAATCTGAAAGGAAGAGTAGCTCAATAAAACAGGCCAGGCAATGCACTGGAATTACAATGACTACAGCAGGATTATACAGATAGCAAATGAAACAGAGATGAGAGATTCTGTTTAGGCCTCAATACTACTAAGCAAGAGAGTTCCATGGTGTAACTTGTTCTAGATATCTGAGGTCAATGATTACTACTTTAACTTTTGATTTTTAAATTTTTATTAAAATATTCTATAACTTTTTTTAATCACATAGGCTAAATTTGTAACAAGAAAACAATAGACAGCATTTTAAACCATCATTTAGACAGCAGAAAGGACAGAGCCGGGTGGGAACAAAGCATGAGAGGAAACCAGGAGTACAATTAGGATGCTATCGGAGAAGTCCAAGAGAGAGGTGAGGGTGGCTTAGCCAAGGGCCATAGTGGAGCAGATAGTCAGAAATAGTCAGACTTGGTTATCCCTGTGATGCAAAGATGGTTCAACATATGCAAACTATTTAATAGGATGGACTACATTAACAGAATGAAGGGTTAAAATCACATGATCCTCTCGGGGTGCCTGGGTGGCTCAGTCAGTTAAAGCAGGACTCTTGATTTTGGCTCAGCTCATGATCTCAGGGTCCTGGGATCCAGTCCTATGTCAGACTCCCCAATAGTGGGGAGTCTGCTTTTTCCCTCTCCTTCTGCCCCTCCCCCTGTTCACATACAGGCTCTCTCTCTCTCTAAAAATAAATAAATCTTAAAAAAAAAAAAAAACACATGATCATCTCAATAGATGCAGAAAAAGCATCAGATGAAATCCAATACTCTTTCATGATAAAAATTCTCATGAATTTTTTATTTTATTTTATCCATTTCCTTTTATTTACTACCAAGAATAAAAGGAAATGACCTTAACATAATAAATGCCATACACAAAAAGCCCATCATACTCTATGGTAAAATACTGAAGCTTTTCTACCAAGATCAAGAACAAGTTAATGATGCCTTCTCTCACCACTTCTACTTAACATACTGGAAGTCCTAACCAGAGCAATTCGGCCAGGGAAAATAAATAAATAAATAAACAGCATCCAAATCAGAAAAGAAGAAGCAAATCGTCCCTGTTTGCAGACGCAACATGATCTGATGCACAGAAAATCCCAAAGACTCTACAAAAAATACTGTCAGAACCAGTAAATGAATTCAGTAAAGTTGCAGGATACGAAATCAACATATACAAATAAATGAACTATCTAAAAAGGAAATTATTAAAAGAATCCGATTTACAACAGCATCAGAAAGAATGAAATACTAAGGAATAAATTTGAGGAAGCAAAAGACTTGTTCGCTGAAAACTGTAAAACCTTGATGAAAGAAACTAAAGACACGAATGGAAAGTCATCCCATGTTTGTGGACTTATTATTATTAAAATGTCCACACTACCCAAAGCGATTAACAAATTCAACAAAATCCCTATCAAAATCCCAATAGTATTTCTCACAGAAACAGAAAACACACACACACACACGTCTAAAATCCATATAAAACAAGAAAAAACTCCATATAACCAAAACAATGTTGAAAAAGAACAAAGCTGGAGGCCTTATAGTTCCTGATTTCAAGTAAACTAGATATCCACATGCAAAAGAATGAATTTGGGGATGCCTGGGTGTCTCGGTTAAGCGTCTGCCTTGGGCTCAGGTCATAATCCCAGGGTTCTGGGATAGAGCCTTGCACTAGACTCCCCACTGGCACGCTTTTTCTCTCTCTCAAATAAATAAAATCTTTAAAAAAAAAAAAACGAGATCACCTTAAAAACAAATAAAAAAAGAATTTGGACCCTCATCTTACACCATACATCACATCAAATCAAAATGGATTAAAAACGTAAATGTAAGACCTGAAACTGTAAAACTCCTAAAACATAGGGGGAAAGTTTCATGACATGAGTCATGGCAATGACTTCACAGACATGATACCAAAGCATAGGTAACAAAAGCAAAAACAGATCAATGGGACTACACCAAAC
Organism: Potos flavus; assembly: GCA_028534135.1. Classification (NCBI taxonomy): domain Eukaryota; kingdom Metazoa; phylum Chordata; class Mammalia; order Carnivora; family Procyonidae; genus Potos; species Potos flavus. The sequence goes on along the minus strand of CM052897.1, from coordinate 6,259,175 downwards.
TAAAAAGCTTCTGCACAGCAAAGGAAACAATTAACAGAGGAAAAAGGCAAGCTACAGAATGAGAATAAAGTATCTATAAACCACACGTATGATAAGGGGTTAATCTCCAAAATATATTAGGAATTCCTACAACTCAATAGCAAAAAAACTAATAACCCAATTTAAAAATAGGCGAAGGCCTTGAATAGACAGTTCTCCAAAGAATAGCACAAAACCATATTGAGTTATCACCTCATACCTGTAAAGATGTCTATTATCAAAAATAGAAAAGACAACAAATGTTGACAAGGATATAGAGAAGCTGGAACACTTGTACACTGTTGGTGGGATTGCAAAATGGTAGCCATCAGGAAAACAGCATGGAATTTCCTCAAAAAAAATAAAAATAAAACTTCTATATGATCCAGCAATCCTACCTCTGGGTATTTTTCCAAAATAATTGAAGTCAGGAGTTTGAAGAGGTAGTAGCACTACCATGTTAATGCAGCACTGTTCACAATAGGCAAGATGTGGAAACAACCTAATAGATTAACAGATGAAAAAAAAAAGTGGTATAGGGGCGCCTAAGTGGCTCAGTGGGTTAAAGCCTCTGCCTTCGGCTCAGGTCATGATCTCAGGGTCCTGGGATCGAGCCCCGCATCGGGCTCTCTGCTCAGCGGGGAGCCTGCTTCCCCCTCTCTCTCTCTGCCTGCCTCTCTGCCTACTTTCGATCTGTCAAATAAATAAAATCTTTAAAAAAAAAAAGTGGTATATACATACAATGGAGTAGTATTCAGTCTTAAAAAAAAGAAGGAAATCCTGTAACATGCAATGACATAGATGAACCTTGCAGACTATGCTAGGGAAAACAAGCCAGTCAGTCACAGAAGGACAAATACCACCACAAATACCATGCTTCCACTTATATGAGGTATCTAAAATTGTCAAACTTGGGTTCCTGACTGGCTCAATCGAAAGAGCATGTGCCTCTTGATCTGGGGGTCATAAATTTGAGCCCCACATTGGGTGTAGTGATTACTAAAAAATAAACAAACTTTTTTTTCTTTTTGAGAGAGAGAGAGAGTGAGAGAACACGAAAGTGGGAAGGATCAGAGGGAGAGGGAGAAGCAAAATCTCTGCGGAGCAGAGAGCCTGATGCGGGGCTCAATCCCAGGACTCTGGCTGGGATCGTGACCTGAGCCAAAGGCAGACGCTTAACCGACTGATCCACCCAGGCACCCCATAAATAAACTTTTTTTTTTAATTGTCAAATTCATAGAAGAATAAAATAATGGTTGCGAGGGGCTATAAGGAGAAGATTAAAGAGGAAGCTGCTAATCAATGGGTATAAAATTTCAGTTATGCAAGATGAGTAAGTTCTAGAGATCTGCTGTACAACACTGTGCATATAGATAACATTACTGTGCTGTACACTTAAAAATCTATTAAGGGGGCAGATCTCATCTTAAGTGTTCTTATCATAATAAAATAAATTTTAAAAATGAAAACAAAAAGTCACAATTGGGATATATTTTAAAGCTTAGGTTAGAATCTCATGAACATATATCCTAAAGCAGTACTTTTCAAATTGCAATTTGTAATACACTGGTCACATAATCAATTTAATAAACCAAGATCAACATTTTGCAATTAAATAGAATAAAAACTATCAGATTGCACCCCATGTAGTAAGGGTATTATTTCATAAAACTTTTGTTTCAGGTATCTATATACTTATGCATACAACTGGGTAACAATATAAAATATGTCTCTAATTATGAATTATAGCCAAAAAAGCTTTTTTCTGTTTCTGTGAGAAACCTTGCCTAGAAGCTGAGAATACTTATCTTCCCTAAAATCTTTGTCAAAGTCCTTCATTAGGCTCAAGTGAAACAAGCTACAACAAGTTTAGTTACATTCCTAATATAATCTTATTGATCTGCCAAAAAAATACATCATTTGGTCTTTGGAGAAAGAAAAAAAAAGAGAACAGTATAAGCAATATTCAAGCATCACTGGAATGCCAGGCATAAATTGTGTTATTTCTCCCAATCATGGAGATACACAGATTACTAAAGAAATAGAACACCAATTTTCTTTAACCACCACACAATTTTAACCATTCGACTACTCCTAATTTTAGGGATTAAACACCACCAACGTATACTTACTTTCCAATTTTCAGGAAAATACCTTACTCTTCCAAATGAGAAAATATGGCCTAATTCTCCTTGAAGAATACAGAGTATATACTACAGCTCTGAAATATTCCTTCAGAAAACTTCTGCCTTAAGTAATAATCTTTTTTAATAACTGAGATAAAATAAAACTATCTACCAATTCACCAAGTCTTTAGGTTCAAGTAGGTCAGTCTCTGAGCAATGCTATTGGCATGTGGGGTGGATAATTCTTTGTTTTGGACTGTTATTCTTGGTCCCTGACCACTAAATGCCAGTACTGTATCCTCCCTCCTCCATAGTCACTGCAACATCCAAAATGCCCCCATACTTTTCCAAATACCCTCTGGAGATACAGTACCTCCACCAGTAAGAACCACTGAAAAATTTAGCTGATACTCTCCTTAGATCAACTGATTGTCACATAATGAATTGTGGCCTCCAATTCAGGGTAGAGATGTCAGTCAGCTACCAGTGCCTTGAATTTAACCATTTCCAAGGTAGCATTAAGATCATATAGTCTAAAGTAGAAAGGATATTTACCTTTCTTTTTTTTTCTAGCACAGGCAGTCCCTGGGTGTTATTTTTAAAATGGTAAACAGCAAATGCAAACATCCAAGAAATAAAAGGTTAACATATGGATTCTACAAGTATTCTAAGTTAAATGTTTATCCCCATTTCCCCCAAGTTTCACAAAGAAAGGACAGGACAGAGAGAATTACAGAAGAAATGTCTAAGATTATTTCCTTGAACAAAGTCTCTAAGTACATTTATATGTTTATGTATACATGTCTAGTGCACAGATTTAAAGGAAGAGTCACCGAGTAACACCTTACAAGTTTTATCAGATTGAAAAGAATATATAACACTTACTAAATACTTGTGACCAGAAACAGTAGCCACTGCTTATTCAATCCTTGCAACAAGCTTATGAGGGCATTATTATTTTCCCCATTACACAGAGGAGAATACTGAGGTACAGAGAAGTTAAAGAACCTGTTCAAGATCACCTAGTGATTAAGTGGCTGAGCCAAGGTTCAAACCCAGATTAAACCCAGAGCTCTCATTAAGAGCTGTATTGTTTCAGGGGACACATAAGATGGGAGGAAGAGATTTTAAAAGCAAAAAGAGGGGCGCCTGGGTGGCTCGGTTGAGTGTCCAACTCTTATTTCCGCTCAGGTCATGATCTCAGGGTCGGGGGACTGAGCCCTGCTCTGTGCTGAGCATGGAATCTGCCTAAGATTCTCTCTCTCCCCCTCTGCTCCTCCCCCACCTAAACAATAAATAAAAAATAATAAATGGGAAAAATAAAATAAATAAAAGCAGGAAACAATTTGTTTGAAAACTATGAAAAATATTAATACTCCACTACAGTGCAACTATGAAAAGGTTGTCGGCAAAAATTCCTATGACCCAAAAAACTACATTTTCATCCCAAGACTCTTCACCAATAGTATTTAAACTCTTCACTTAAAAGTTCACATTATAAAGAAGCTCAAATTAAATGAACTGTGAACTCCATTTCATACTTATCGCCTTACACATGATACTCAACTTTTGAACACCGTTAGCCTCTTTAGTTTGTTGCTTAGGTGGCATTTCTATTGTGATAACCACACGGTACTTCTGTACAAAAGATATAAAAAAAAAATTAGTATTACTCTAATCAACTATATATTACAAAGGGAAAAAGGCACCTACACAATGGGCAAATCTGGCAGACAGGAATTTAACCAAATCTGAGATTTAACGTCACCATTAATGAAACTACCATCGTGGGCCTCCTGATGTTTAGCATTAAGAAAGACAAAACATCCTGCCCACAATATTTATCCTGAAGCAACGCAAGAGGAAAAAGATATATTCAAATTGAAGGATAGTCTACAAAACAACTTGTCTCTTAAAATGTCAATGTCATGAAAGACATCTTCCTTCCTAAAACCAGGCTTTTAGGAACTGTTTTGGGGTAAGAGACAGGACAACTAAATGCAATGTAATTCTTGACTGAATTATAGATTTCAAAGCTTTAAAGTAAGGTATAAAGAACATTAGTAAAACCAAGGAAATATACAATATAGATGGTATAGTAGATGATAATATGTCAATACTAAAGTTCCTGAGTGTAAAACTGTATTGTGGTTGTATAGGATAAATCTTTATTCTTTAGAAATGGATGCCGAAATATTTAGGAGTGAAGTGTCATGATGTCTGCAAGTAACCCTTAAATGTTTCAGCAAAATATAAACAAGCGTGCATGTGTGTGTGGAAAGAGAACACAAAAATGTGGCGACATGTTCAAAATTGATAAATTTAGTCAAAAGAGTATATGGGTGACCACTGTACCATTCTTACACTTTTCTGAAGGTTTACACATCATCAAAATAAAAGGTTGGGGCAGAAAATACTCCAAGACACAAAACTCAGGAATCTTAATGTAAATATTACCTAAGGATGAAGGCAGAATAAGAGAATCATTCTCTTTGGTGAGGCACCTGGATGATGCAGTCAGTTTAGCACCCAACTCGGTTTCTCTTGGTTTCAGCTCAGGTCGTGATCTCAGTCAGGGTTGTGAGATTATGGGGGTATAGCACAGGGGTAGAGCATTTGACTGCAGGGTTGTGAGATTAAGCCCTACGCTGGGCTCTGCGCTCAGCAGGGAGTTTACTTCAGATTCTCTCTCTCCCCCTCTCCTTCTGCCCCACACTCGTGCTCTCTCTTCCTTTCTCTCTCTCTCTAAAATAAATAAATAAATCTCAAAAAAAAAAATCATTCTCTTTGGTAAAAGAAAGGAAAAAAAAGAAAAGAAAAGAAAAGAGAAAAGAAAAAAAGAAAAGGAGTCAGAAGCAGAAGTCATGGAGCAGGATAGGGATTCAGACCACTATGACTCAAACTTCTATCTTCCTATCCTTATAACCCTAAGGACAAACATCCTATTGGCAAGAACCAAGTAAGCAAAGCTCTATGTGCAGAAACAGTGGGTATTCACTCACCCACCAATATTTATCAAATATCTATGTGTCAGACTCCATGGCAGCAGCATAGCAGTATAAATAAGAACAGACTCTGGAATCAGAGTGTGCAGGTTCAAATCCCAGCATTACCAAATCCCAGCTCTACCATTTGCTATTTGTGTTCCTTTTAACAAATTACTCAATCTCTCTGTGCTTTGATATCTTCATTTTTAAAGGGAAGACAATAACAGTACCTAAAGGGTTGTTATGAAGATTGGATGACATAACAAATGGGGCACCTGGGTGGCTCAGCTCAGAGGAGAGTCTGCTTCTCCCTCTCCTGCACCTCCCCCCGTCTCCCCCCAGCTTGTGCTCTCCCAAATAAGTAAAATCTTAAAAAAATAAAAATTTAAAAAAGTTCTTGTATTATTCTTGGTTTCTTGTTTATTATTTGGTTTTTTTTTTAATTAACATATAATGTATTATTTGCCCCAGGGGTACAGGTCTGTGAATCATCAGGCTTACACATTTCACAGCACTCACCATAGCATATATCCTCCCCAATGTCCATAACCCAGCCACCCTATCCTTACCCCTACTACTCCCAGCAACCCTCAGTTTGTGAGATTAGAGTCTCTTATGGTTTGTCTCCCTCCCAATCCCATCTTGTTTCATTTTTTCCTTTCCTACCCCCCCAACTCCCCGCCCTGCCTCTCAAATTCCTCATATCAGAGATATCATATAATTGTCTTTCTCTGATTGATTTATTTCGCTCAGCATAATACCCTCTAGTTCCATCCATATCATTGCAAATGGCAACAATTTGTTTCTTTTGGTGGCTGCATAGTATTCCATTATATACGTACATATATATGTATGTATACATTCATACATTCCATATATACATACATATCCCATATGTATATATACCACATCTTCTTTATCCATTCATCTGTTGATGGACATCTAGGTTCTTTCCATAGTTTGGCTATTGTGGACATTGCTGCTATATTATTTGTTATTTGCTGTATTATTTGTTTTTAAAGGAAATCATTTATCTGGTTATTTCTCTTTGTATATATAGCTTAGATATTTGTTAATTGGAGAATTCTGCTCTGTACATGAGTGTTCAGATGTTTGGTAAATAAGGTAAATGAATATTCTAGTACACCTGAACTTTTTTTTTTTTTTACACCTGAACTTTTAAAAGGTTTTGGGTTTTTTTGAAGATTTTATTTTTAAGTAATCTCTACACTCAGCGTGGGGCTTGAACTTATACGCTGAGATCAAGAGCGGAATGCTCTACTGATTGAGCCAGCCAGGCACCCCGAACTTTTAAAAGTTTTATTGGAGAATTAGTTCTCTATTTCGGCATAGTAAACTATTCTAAAACTCAGCAGCTTAAAACAATAATAAACATTATCTCATATGGTTTCTGTAGCTCAGGAATATGGCAACAGCTTAACTGAGTGATTCTGGCTATGAGGTTGCACTCAGTGTTTCTGGGGCTCCAGTTATCTGAAGGCCTGACTGGGGCTAGAGGATCCATTTCTAAGATTACTCACATGGCCACGATTTCTCACCGGCTATTACTGGAGGCCTCGGTTCCTTACCAGATAGACCTCTACATAGGACTACTTGAGTCTGTCATGACATAGCAGCTGGCTTCCCTCTAGAGCTTTTTGTCTCTATGGATTTGCCTGTTCTAGACATTTCATATAAATGGAGTCATGCGATATGTACCTTTTTATGAGTGGCTTCTTTCACTCAGCCTAATGTTTTCAAGGCTCATCTATGTTGTAGCAGGTGTCAGAACTTTATTCCTTTTTAAGGACGAATAATATTTCATTGTATGGATAGATCACATTTTAAAAATCCACGTATCAGTTAATGGACATCTGGCTTGTTTCTACTCTTCGGCTCTTATGAAAAATGCTGCTATGTGTACAAGTTTTTGTGTGGATGCATGTTTTTGTATTTCTTAGGTATATACCTAAGTGCTGAAGCCTGTATAGCTTTATCCCTCTGTATGACTGTGGTAGAATTCAATTGGATTTGTCACCTCTTTAATTGGCCTTTCACTTTGCTATCCAAGTGATCCTTCTGACATGGAGATTTAATCACATCCTATCTCTATTTCTGTGTTTTCAGGGGCTCCTGGTAGCTTTCAGGAAAAAGTCCAAACTCAGCTTATGACACAGGCCACTTATGATCTGGCTCCTTCCTTCCTTTAAGATTTTCCTGCCATGCTTTTCATTCTTGTTCACTTAACCTCAACTAATGTCATGCTTTCGCCCATTAAGGTTTTCATGCTTCTACCATTGTCTCCAATGGTTTCTCACTCTCTTTGAATGGGATATAACTACTTATTCTTTAGAAATCAGCTCTGGTTCCATTTGTGATAAACTTCATTACCTTTAATTAATTATTTTATTTATTTGAGAGAGAAAGAAAGTGTGCATGCACAAGCAGGGGGGAGGGGCAGAGGGAGAACCAGAAGCAGACTCCCCGCTGAGCAGAGAGCCAGATGCAGGGCTAGATCTCAGGACCCTGAGATCATGACCTGAGCCAAAGGCAGATGATTAACTGACTGAGCCACCCAGGTGCCCCCCTTTATTTAATTTAAATACTCCTTCTCCATGCTATTACAATACTTTTACCATAATGCTTGTCATGCTGTTCTCTGGACATTGATTCTTGTTTGTTTCTTCAGGTAGACTATAGAACCCTGAGGGAAAGAGCCATATCTTAGTTGATTTAATATCTCTAGGCCTAATAGTAACACAAAAAAGTAGCTAGTATCTATTGAGTTGTTTAATACATAAATGCCAGGCAATATTCTAGCATTTTACATTTTTTTAAGATTTTATTTATTTGAGAGATTGAGAGGGAGAGAGCACATGCAGGAGAGCGCAAGCGGTAGAGAGGGAAAGCAGATTCCCTGCTGAGCAAGGAGCCCGATGCAGAGCACAATCCCAGGACCCTAAGATCATGACCTGAGCCGAAGGCAGACACTTAACTGACTGAGCCACCCAGGTGCCCCAATACAAGACCTTTTATTGAAAGGCCTGAAGCATTATAGAATAATGTCTTTCAAGAGAAAAAAAAAAAAAAAAAAACACTTCAAATAAAAGCTAAAGCCACTCTTTAAGAAAGGTTACACTTTTAAAAAGTGGTAAAAAAAAAAAAAAAAAAGGAATAACAATGACAAAAGGGTAAATGTTTGACCCGCAATAACTTTTTTAATTCAATCAATTAACATATAGTATATTAGTTTCAGAGCTAGAGATCAGTGATTCATCAATCTTATATAATACCCAGTGCCCATTACATCCCGTGCTCTCCTTAATGTCCATCATCCAGTTACCCGATCCCCCACCTCCCTTCCCTCCAACAACCCTGTTTGCTTCCTAAGATTAAGAGTCTGACAAGGGGGGGCGCCTGGGTGGCTCAGTGGGTTAAAGCCTCTGCCTTCGGCTCAGGTCATGATCCCAGGTCCTGGGATCGAGCCCTGCATCGGGCTCTCTGCTCCTCGGGGAGCCTGCTTCCCCCTCTCTCTCTGCCTGCCTCTCTGCCTACTTGTGATCTCTCTCTCTCTGTCAAATAAATAAATAAAATCTTAAAAAAAAAAGTCTGACAAGGGACCTTTTTGGGGAGCTGGGACTGTAACACTGGAGTGTAGTAGCAGTTGTACAACTCTACAAATTTACTAAAAATCATTGACTTGTACACCTCAAACAGGCAAATTTTGCAGTATATAGGTTACGTATCAATAAAGCTGTTTCTTAAAAAGTGGTATTTGTTTGCTGAAGCAAGAAGGGAGAATTAGAGTTTCTCTGACTGAAGAAAGTAGTGAAGAGAAAAGTGCAATAATTCATTATACAAACAGGAAAATAAAAATGAAAATTGCCAGATTCAGAAATACTAATGTCTCCATTTCAGCCCAATAAAGGACAGTACTGTGTCACTGGGTTACTCTCTATAAACCTTACTAAGACCACAAAAGCTTACCGTCTTAAGAGTAAAAAAAACAGATTGGGAGACGTTCAATGTGGAATCAGGGAAAGGTAAATTCCGACTTAATTTCCTATCACCTAGGAGAGAGGTAACAATTTATTCTGATCCCACATTATTGCATAGGCCTGAGATATAGAGATGGTACCTCCTATCAGAACAGAATTTCAAGAGGAAATTTAAAGGCAGAAAATCAAATCTAGAATCATCTTAAAACAATGTATGACAATTTCTTTACTAGCAAGATGACAACAGTCAATTCCCTCAGCCAGCAAAACATCCAAATGGGGGATTTTTTGGTATTTTTGGAGAAGAATAATTTGCATTGGTTCAGGGGCTTTTGCAAAAGCTGCCCGAGACAGCAGCACTGTATTTTACTTACCCACTTGCAACTACAGAGATCAAGCGAAACTGCACCTAAACAACCACAATTCACATTTGCTTTGAGCTATGAAAATACTAACCTACTCTGACCTCCCCTGCACCAACTTCAGCAAAGCCTGGGTCAAGAGTCTCAACTTCCCAAAACAGTACAGGTGTCTCTAATTTCAGACCTGCTAGTCTCCTTTCTGCCTTTGGCTAAATCAGTAGCAAGTCTGTTTTTATTTTCTAGATAAAAACAAAAACAAAAAATTCCACTAACTCATGGAGGTATTTTCTCTTTTTTCTTCATAAAAGAAGGTTATAGGGGCGCCTGGGTGGTTCAGTGGGTTAAAGCCTCTGCCTTCGGCTCAGGTCATGATCTCAGGGTCCTGGGATCCAGCCCTGCATCAGGCTCTCTCCTCAGCAGGGAGCTTGCTTCCCCCTCTCACTCTGCCTACCTCTCTGCCTACTTGTGATCTCTCTCTCTCTGTCAAAAAAATAAATAAAATCTTTAAATAAAAATAAATAAATAAAAGAAGGTTATAGCAGACATAAATGAAGTAACATGTATTAATATCTAACTCTTTCCTCTAAATGGCTACAATAAAGGTCAAAATAGCTCAAGATGGTGATATCCATGATTTATAAACACTCAGACTTGAAAAAGTATAATATTGATGAACTTTACATAATTCAATAAAAGAACATAGTGTGAAAATAGCACGCCTAATAGCATTTACAGTAGCATGCCTAATCCTTAGTAGGGGTTCAGTAAATTTTAGTTGCTTTCCTTTCCATTAATTCTTACAGTATTTCCATGAAATAGTTCCTGTTTATTACTACACCAATAAAAAGCAGGAAAACAGAAAGAAGAGAATTTCCTGAGTGACCACCCAGACCAGACCCCAACATTCAGGCCTCCAGACGATAATGAAGGGAAGTCATCTGCAAAAGTTAAACTTTCATCAACCCTCCCTACTCGCTTTCTAGGCAGTAGTGTCAATTCCAAGGACCATGATTCCCTTTGCTACAGAAAAGAAGCTCCATGGGGCACCTGGCTGGCTTAGTTGGTAGAGCATGCAACTCTTGATCTCAGGGTTGTGAGTTCAAGCCCTACACTGGACATAAAGATTACTTAAAAAAAGAAAAAAGTAACTCAACTGTTTTTCCTTGTAGCAATTATTTATGATTACTGGTTTTGCAAGCTGTCTCAAGAACTTTTGCTGTTTTACATGCAGGTGCAACAAGAGTCCAAGGCTATCATCAACCCACAGAACCCTATACACAAGTTCATAGGATTCCTGATTGGAGGGATTGTAAGGAGTCGTGTCATTATTTTTTTTGGCTATCAAGTTCACTCTCTGAGTGATCCAAGTTTCCTGCACCAATGAGCAATGGGATCTCCACATGCCTAAGACCACAGGAAACTAAAACTACGTGAACTAGCACTACCTTACTTTGACAGGAAATGTTCTGACAGAAATAGGTTTGCAGAGCTGTGTGAAGCTGCCATCTATAGCTTTTTGTGGGCATCTGACACAAGATAGATATAGGAGCCCAAGCTATATCTGGTGTATTTTTGTTTAGCACAGAGCTAAAGCTAGGAACACAAGCATGCTGTGTCAAATCAAACTCTAGTGGGTGCGGACAGACAGATTCTGTCATCAGTAACAACATTTATAATTGCCATGATGGCCTGGCTACTGTCAAAACAGGCCCTTTGTTGCATTTAGTCTACCATTCACATAAGCTACTGAGTGTTAGAGTGACCAGAAGAATTAGTTAGCCTGTCACTAGCCACCACCCCAAGGTGGTTTACATAATGGCTCTGATACAAGAACTTCTGGCCTCCAACGACTGGATCAAGGTTTGTATACGCATGTGTGAATTCATGGTTCTGTTCTACAACCACCAAAATTTTTAACTGGTTGTGCTGTTTCCTGGCATTCAATAAGTTCTAAAAAGATACCAGACATAGTCCACGACATTAGATAACCAGCAATGACAGACCATCATGGGGCTATGAGAGTGCCTCCCTAAACAATAATCAAATCTGATTTATTCTAGTACAGTAGCATTGAAAATACTAACAAAACAGCTGAAGAAAGGAATAGGAAAGAGCAAATAAACCTGAGACCTACCTTGTTTACAACTCCCACAGACAGATGAAATTCAATTCCATGCCAACCATACCCCTCGATCACTAAAACACAAACAGAAAAATAAAAGTTCATGCAATATAAGCAGTTCCTCAAGTTCCTAAAGGGCATTTGGTTTCAAAGGTATGAAGCTGTTTATCTCCTTTCTATCTTCCTCATGCCTACAACAGTGGTTGAGCTCTGTCACTGGCAAAAAGGCCCTGATAGGTGGAGTTAAATAATGGCTAACACTTGACTGAGCACTTACTATATATGCGAGGCACTGTTCTAAGCACTTAAATGTACTAATTTAATCCTCAACAACCCTATAAGATAATTACTCTTATTAAGTCATTTTACATCCAAATCACAACTGACCTATACCTCTTAAAATTGCTCTTACTTGTGTTAAGAAATGGCTTTTAAATAAATGTAGGTGATCTCAACCACTGTAGTAGGGCTGTTTCAATGGTTGACATATCTAGAAATGTTCCATATTTATCCATTCATTATGTATTTCTTGAGTCTCCGCAATGTGCTGAGCACTATACCAGGTGCTAAAGAGGATTAATCCTCTGTCCCTTAGGAGAAACTAGTTGGGAAGATCAGACTATACTACAAGAAATGGTCCTAGAAATGGAATGCCCTTTTATGAGGTACACTCTTTTGTACAATCATTGAGTAAAAATAATAAGCTTTAAGAAAAGGGGAGGAAAGCTTCACATAAAAGCTGGACCTTTAAAAATAAGTATATCAGCAAAAAGAGGAGAAAGGTTTTTCAGGCAAGGGAATAAGAACAAAAACATGGTGGCAGGACAGACACTGTGTATCTGAGATCCTTCATAATCTGATCCCACCCAGTCACTGATCTCCCTCCCCTCCCCCATTAGCTAATACCAAACTTCTTACTTCTGGGACATAAAATCTTTGATAATCCTACTGTTTTCCTACTGCATGAAATGCTCTTCCCCCTTTTCCATGGTAGGTAACATTAACTAATCTTAGAATATAGTAGGCACTCAATACAATATAGCCACTTAGAAATAATTTTTATTATTAAAGATCCAACTGAAATATTTTTCTAAAGCCTTTTCCAATTCCCCAGAGTTATTCTACTCGCCTCTCTACCACACTCACATGGCATTTGTCCATTTTTCCATTAGAGCAATAAAATATTTTATTGTCCTCAGGTTTCCTTTTTTTTCTCTTATATGTCTGAACAGAAACCATCTTTCATACAACTCAATGTTCCCTAAGACCTAACACAGTGTCTGCCATTATATTCTTGTTGACTGAAATACCAATGGACTCAAATTTACAAAATAAATAATAATAGGATTCCTCTAAAATGTCAGCTCCTTTAGGCACTTAAATGACTCAGTTTGTCAAAATCTAATGCACTTTTACATTTTCATGAATACATCTGCCACATAACTATGCTAACAATTCAGGTACAAAAAGTCAAAGTGGATTCACTAAAAACTACCAGGCTCGCTAGTTTTTGCTTGACAACAAAATGAGGTCCCATTCATGCCAAACGAGCCAGAAGAAATTAATTGAATTGATAATTTAGATATTGTGGCTAGAGACCATACTCACTGAAATAGTGCCACAGCTTCATATGCAGTCTGTATGTTTAACTAGGTATTTATATTGGCTTTAGTCATAGATCATAGAGGTTACAAATTTAGAAGTCCAATCATAAATCCATGATTTATTTATAGAAACTTTCCATATGGTAGGAGTTTAAGAAGTAAAACAGCAGCCTTTTTGCCTGCCGAAAGCAGAGGGTAGCAGAGCGCCAAAGGAATAAACCCTCTCCTGACTCTGCTCTTGGCACTGTTTAAAGCAAAGGAAGAAATGTGCAGGGCAAGCAAGAGCCTTACTGAAAATCAATCACCCAGGGCAACGGGCATTTCGAATGTCTGTGCTATTCAAGGCTTAAATATTAATTTTATACATGCCCAAGTTCATTTAAAGCACAACTTGTGGCTTGGAACTTAAAAAATGTTCTAATGTGCTAGTTTGTCCACATATTAATGGAGTCAGCCAGGTTTTAACATGCCAAGCTTAAAATACTCTCTAAACCATTATGCAAAGGTATGAACTCAATCCTTTATTCTCAGGAAAATGCACTTAGGGGAGAAAGACTGAAGCAGTAGTATTTCAAGAGAAGCCATAACAGAAAAAGTCAACTCCTAATTATCTTTTAAAAATAGATGAATAGAAAGAAGATAAAAAATAATGACAAATTACTTATAATTATTAATATCAAAATGAGATCCAGGAGTTTTAACTCAATGTTGTCGAGAATATATTTTGAAACTGATTTCTACACGAGACCATCTTATAAAAAGGTTGTTTTAGTCATCCACTGACTAAGCCCCTTTAGAATCCAAGTCTTGTGTTACACTGAAATGAGTTATATTTTTATGTGAATAGTTTTATAAGCAAAGTTCTTCTATTCTTTTATATTACTGGCTTTAGAGAAATGCCAATAAAACCTAGAATGACTAAAATTTAATAACTAAAACTTGGAAGCCCACACATCCAATCCCTTCATTCTCAGTTGAGAAGTCAGAGTAGAAGAGGTTCAGTGACTTGATAACAGAAACACTTGGGCCAGAATCTGATTACTAGTCCAGTGTATTTATCCTACTACATATTATGCAACACACTGCTTACTAAGATAGAAAATGTTTTGGAAATTACAACAGAAGAAAAAATTTAAATACCTACACTCTTTTCCTAACTTTTGAAAAGAATTTAAAAATCAGATGTGCGTGCCCTGAGGAATCCTATTATTATTTATTTTGTAAATTTGAGTCCATTGGTATTTCAGTCAACAAGAATATAATGGGCACCTGTTATATGGCAGACACTGTGTTAGGTCTTAGGGAACTTTGAGTTGTATGAAAGATGGTTTCTATTCAGACATATAAGGAAAAAAAAGGAAACCTGAGGACAATAAAATATTTTATTTATTTGTTCTGGCATTAGAAAATTCTAACAGTTATTTTCAAGGCTTTTGGCTCAAAACATGCTCACAGCGAATCTCTACTGGAAGTGCAGCTTTAAAAAGTTTCCCTCATATTCCAAAGGAAATGAGAATAATTTTTACAATCTAAGTAAGACATCGTCCTCATCTTCTAAAATATAAACTTCACACACACAAAAATAAGCAATTTCATAGAATTCAGGATCTTCTTTCAAACAAGGAGTTTATCTGAAAGAAGGCTACTGTCTCATTTGGGGAGAAAAAGATACAAAGAATAAAAGGAAAGTAAAAAATGGCATGAAAGGGGAAAAAAGGAAAAGGAGAAAAGAGGAAACAAAATCAATATAAAGGTTTGATTCCAATATCAAAAACGGAAGAGAAAAAACAATTCCTTTTTTTTTTTTTTAAGATTTTATTTATTTATTTGACAGAGAGAGAGAGATCACAAGTAGGCAGAGAGAGAGGGGGAAGCAGGCTCCCCGCCGAGCAGAGAGCTCAATGCTGGGCTCGATCCCAGGACCCTGAGATCATGACCTGAGCCGAAGGCAGAGGCTTTAACCCACTGAGCCACCCAGGCACCCCAGAAAAAAAAATTCCTAATTAAATCAATAAAGTGCAGTTTTAAGCCCATCAGCCTTAACAAGATGTGGTCACCTACCTCCAACTTCCTCAAACTGAACACCTATCAGAAAAACTTTAATCTCATTCTGTCTCATCCCCCTACTTAACTCTTTCTTCCACTTCCAAAGAGCAATAAGTGGACTGGGCCTCCTGGAGGAAGTGGAGGAGTCAGAAAGGTCAGCCCATGTAGCCCCTCAGAGTCTTGGTAATGACTGGAGCTATTAGAGAGTCTCAAAAGGAAAGAAAAAATTTAAATACCTACACTCTTTCCCTAACTTTTGAAAAGAATTCAAATTCAAGAAAGATCACTGTTTCCAGAAGTATCCATAACCTCCTCTAGAAGAAACTAGAAACCTTCAAGTAGCAATGTATTCTGCTGCCTTTCACACCCACCAAAAAGCGTTCCTTTCCAATAATTAATTTAACCTGGAAAGGAGATTTTAAAGAACAGTTAATAATCAGGGCGCCCCAACAATAGATTATTTTAATTTTCAAAAAGTAGTAATATATAACTATGATTTAAAAAATTAAACACAGGGACGCCTGGGTGGCTCAGTCGGTTAAGCGCCTGCCTTCGGCTCAGGTCATGATCCCAGGGTCCTGGGATTGAGCCCCGCATGCTCAGCAGGGAGCCTGCTTCTCCCTCTCCCTCAGCCTGCCATTCCCCCTGCCTGTGCTCTTTCTCTCTCTCTAGCAAATTAAAAAAAATTAAACACAACAATAAGGTATATAGTAAAAAATAGGCTTCTTTCCCATCCCAGCCTCCTAGTACTCCTTTCCAGAAACAATTTCAAGTTTCTTTTCTTTTTTTTTTTTTTTAAGATTTTATTTATTTACTTGACAGAGAGAGAGACAGCAAGAGAGGGAACACAAGCAGGGGGAGTGGGAGAGGGAGAAGCAGGCTTCCTCGAGCAGGCAGCCTGGATCTGGGGCTTGATCCCAGGACCCTGGGATCATGACCTGAGCAGAAGGCAGACACTTAATGACTGAGCCAACCAGGCGCCCAGTTAAGTTTCTTATAAAATGTAACATTTTCTTAATGACTGAATGACTCCTATGCTTACAGATGTGGCTGCAGGAGAAGGAATCGAATGACTTAGCTGGTTATTGCACTACCAGAAAGAGCACATCTCCACCATCACTGAAGTCTGAGCATCTATACAGGGACACCTGCCTTCAGTATGGCACAGCATATCTGTGCCCTCCCTATACATACTCCTACTCACATGTATACATAGCTACACCTAAAGGAGAGGGCTTCTTGGGTGGGGGGATGTTAAAATATACTTCACATGAAATTTGCCATTTTAACCATTTTTAAGTGTACAATTCAGTGGCATTAAGTGCATTCACAGTGTTGTGCAACCATCACCACTATCCATCTCCAGAATTTTTCATCATCCAAAACAGAAACTATACCCATTAGACAGTAACTCTCTATTTCCCCTCCCTCTATTCTACTTTCTGTCTATGCATTTGCCTATTTTAGGTGTCTCATACAATATCTGCCCCTTTGTACCCAGAATCTTTCACCTAGCATAGTATCTTCAAGGTTCATTCATGTTGTAACATGTATCAGAATTTCCTTTTTGGGACACCTGGGTGGCTCAGTCAGTTAAGAGTTGGCCTTTGGCTCAGGTCATGATCCCAGGGTCCTGGGACCGAGTCCCTCATCGGGCTCCTTGCTCAGTGGGGTGCTTGCTTCTACCTCTGACTGCCGCCCCCCCGTTTGTGCTCTCTCTGACAAATAAATAAAATCTTTAAAAAAAAATGTCCTTTTTAAGGCTAAATTCTACTGTATGTACATTATCACATTTCATTTATCCATTCATCAGTGGAGGGACATTTAGGTTTCCACCTTTTGGCTATTGTGAATAATGCTGCTGTGAACACTAGTGTTTAATTCCCTTCTTTCAATTCTTTTGGGTATTACTTAGGAGTAGAACTGCTGGATCCTATAGCAATTTTGCTTAACTTTTTGAGGAACCACAAAATTGCTTTCCACAGTGGCTATACCATTGTATATTTTCACCAGAGATGCACAAGAGTTCCAGTTTCTCCTCTTTTTTTGATAATAGCTATCCTAACAAGTGTCAAGCTGTATCTTATTGTGTTTTTCATTTATATTCAAAGGAAAGGGTCCTTCTGCCTATGGCTTTAAAGCATTTTGTTTGTGAAGGTGTTGTGTTCCTATGGCTTGGTCCATCTCCACTCCACAAAGATGTGTCTTATCTTGCCTCTCTCCATCACGGTTCTCGAGTCTACCACTCATTCACTGCACTAGTCACTTCAAATCTTGTCCACTGTGACTACCACTATACTCTACTCTGCTTTCTCTGCTTTCCTTGCATATCCTTTCACCTATGCTTCTCAAAAGATGTTGATCTATTTATAACCAGACACTGCCAGTGCCATCAACACACTTCTTCAACTTGTGGAAGAACCAATCACTCCCAGCACTTTGGGCACTTTAAGTCTTCTTAGGAATTGTCAACAATGCTCAAAAATTCTTTTTTGACTATCTAAGGCACTTTTCTTTTCCTTGGTTTTAGGTTCAGCACTCTTTGGGATGCTTGAAAATGACACACAGGTCTATAGAGAACCAAAGTTTTGTCTAAGTCTACCTGCATTTAAGCAGAGCTTATAGATAAATAAAATAAATACATGAAACTCACTCTTAAGGAATAAAAAAGGAAGTATACAGATCTTAAAATATAATGAATGTTTTAGGGAAAAAAGGTCACAATAAAGGGAATCAGAAGTGTTTGAGGCAAAGGAGTTACAATGTTTACATAAGATAATTAGGGTAGGCCTCACTGAGAAAGTGACATAGACGCAAGATTTGACAGTGATGAGAGTTAGCCATACAGCTATCTAGAGGAAGAGCACAGGGAACAGCCAACACAAAGGCCCTAAGGCAGAAGCAAGACGTCCTGTTCAAAGGAACAGCAAGAAAGCTAATGTGGCTGCAGCAGTGAACAAGGGGGATTCAGTAGGTAAGGTCAGAAAGGTTAACAGAAGACCAGATAAGATAAGGCCTTAGGGGTATCTCCTCAAGAGTGGAATGGAGAGCCACTGCAGGGTTTCTGAACAGAGGAGTGACAGTATCTCAGACAGGTACAATGATTCAAGCTGCTGGGCTGAAAATAAACGAAAGAGTAGAAGCTGGGAAATCAATTAGGAAATGCTACAATAATCAGGGCAAGAGAGGGCAGTGGCTTAGACCACAGTGGTAACAAGAGCGACAGTAAGAAGTTGTCGACTTGGATATATTTTAAACTTACAGGTCCCGTAAGTTTTCCTGGCAGACTGCATATAGCATATAAGAGAAATATAAGATCCAAAGTTTTGACCAGAACAACTAAAAGAGTAGAAGTAACATAAAATAAGACAGGGAAAGGTAGAGGAGGAAAACGAATCATTTTAGTTTTGTATATGTTGAGTTTGAGACAGCTTCCAGCTTTCCAACAAATACAGTCAGGTTGATGAAATAATGGTTTTTAACATTTCTCTTTTACTATCCTGTATTAGATACTAAACCATAGGTTTAATTTGATGTCGAGTCTACAGTTTTACAACAAATTAATTTCATCAGTTACCACATACATGAAAAAAGAAATACTCATAGTTTGATACCAATTAATTCCCAATGACCACATCCTTTAAAGCTTGAAGATCAAGACTGAAATCCACTCCACCTCACAGTCATAGATATGGGGTCAAATCTCAGTAAATGAGGAAGAATAACAAAAGAGAATGAGCTCCTGGCATCTGTTATCAACACTGAATTCTTCATCCTGACTGCAACTGGAGGATTCCAGTGATCCAAACATATCAACTACAGTCTGACACAGTCCTCTTATTCTAAACACAAATTTTATCTCTCCTTCTGTTCCCTGGAAGGTCCCAAAAGAAGAGAATGGCTAAGAGTCTGAGAGCAAACACCATTTAGGAAGAAAAACAATTCAGAGAGGAGCCTACATCAGAATAGCATTATTCCCATATTTTTCTGGTCCAGGCCACTGGAGAAATCACAAAATCGTACCATCTCAAGGCTGGAAAGGGATCATGTGTCAACAAATATTTTCCAAGTGACCATGTGCTAGATGCTAAGGATACACATATCATTATGACAAAATCCCTATTCAAGGCACTGTGTACTAAGTCTTTAATAGAGGAATTACCTAACAGTTATGGGAGTATAAAGGCAGGAATAAAAGAGTGGATTTTCAAAATAAATTGCCAAGACTTAACTTGGGATGATGACCACATCCACCATCTCCTACCAAAAGACTCATGTGGTGATTCAAGCTAAGGAGGAAGCAAGGCTGCAGTCCTAACAGGGCTGGGACTCGCAGCCTCTTAGAATCAGTCTTGTTCTCTTACGTGACTGGTTAAATAGTTAAAGGTGCTTATGATCTTTTCCATCCCCACTTCATTTCTTTTCCACAAAAAACTGGGATCTTGAGAAAACACTATTCTGGTCCAACAATTCACTCAGTGCCAATCTTCAAATTTTACAAGATAGTACTTAATCCTTTAAAATATTTGCTAAAAGAAAAGAGCGTCTCTCTTCCCAAAGGAAATGTCTTTTAACCGAGGCTATTTACAGAGGTCTAGGCCACAACTTTAACTTCCGGAATAAAACTAACCATAACCACTTCCAATGCCATGTGACTTTTCCTCTGGCCCAAGTTCTAAACCCTCAACCTTCTAAGGCTTTGGAGTCTTCCTAGCTCTGAGTCTTCTGACACCCTTACTTTTCATTTTACTGCTAATTGTGACTCTCAGGAATTCACTCGCAAAGAACTACAGGAATTTACTCTATAAATCCACAAACCATATTTCATTTTCATTTTCCAGACAAAATCTCAAAGGCCTGTAATGCACAATGGTCAGAAAGTATCATCTGTCTTTATACATCTCCAAAGTTATCTCTAACATATGAGTTTTTACTTGTTGGTAACCTCTCTCTACCCAAACAGAAACAACCATGATAACATATTCTAACAAACTGCTGCTATCTCAAGCAATTACAATGAAGTGTGTATGCTTTCAATAATGAGTCAAGCCTTGGGAGTGGTTTAACACATGGAAATTCACCAGCTGGCATCTACAATTAGATTCAAGGAGACAAATGGAATTTTTGCATCAGGTTTTTCCAAGAGTTAACTAGTTCTTAAATTGATTATACCCTTCTGAAGTATTTACAGATGAAATGATACCATGTCTGCAATTTGTTTTAAAATACTGCGGAGGAAGGGGAGCAAGGTGAAACAAGAACGGTCATATGTTGATAACTGTTGAGGCTGGGTGATAGGCACATGGTGGTGGTTCATTTTATTATTCTCTTTATTTTTTTATGTGTTTAAAATTTTCCATAATAAAGATCTTTTAAAAACTTATGTCATGATACTTAACTTGAAAAACAAAGAACAAAGTAATTCTTGGGACCAATGAGCTCCATAACCTACCAGTGTAAAAATTGTTCTTTTCTTAAGAAACACCTCTATTTTAACTCTTATTTCTCACCGAAACAATATTTATTGAGCACAACTACGATGTGCCAAGCACCAATCTGAGGGCTAAGGATACAATGATAAACTGAATTTTCTCTCCCTCAGGGAACCTAGTAGGGAGTCTATTATAATAAAAGGCAAGCACATGGTCTCCTAGCCCAAACAACAGGGAGATCTAATCCAACCTGGCCAATCAGGAAAAGCTTCCCAGGCACCATCTAAGCTAATTCTGAAAGATATAACCCAAAGAAACAAATCATTTGGGGCACCTGGCTGACTTAGTCAGTACAGCATGCAACTCTTGATCTTGGCGATGTGAGTTCAAGCCCTGTGTTGGATGTAGACATTACTTAAAAAAAAAAAAAGAAGAGCCAAATCATTTTTTTTGCCCATGTTGACCTTTATCATTTTATAGACTGTCAGATCAACAAGTAAATGCCTGTTCCTTTACAAACTAAAAAATCTCTTCATAAAGCAGAAGGTTATCAAATAAGTCATTCACTCAACAGATATTAAATACCCAGCATATGGCAGCATGTGCTAGATAAAAAGGATAAAACATGGTCTCTACCCTCATGGGGTTATTTACAATTTTGGAGCACAGGAAGACAAAAACAAATAAGCAAGCAAGCCATCAAGCAGAAAACTATAGTTGGACCTTGAACAACATGGGTTTGAATTGCACAGGTCCCTGGTACAGATTTTTTTAAATAAATACAGTACAGTACCATAAACATATTTTCTCTTATGATTTTAATAACATTTTCTTCTCTCTAGTTTATTGTATAAATACAGCAGTTAAAACATATAACAGGGGCTCCTGGGTGGCTCAGTCATTGAGCATTTGCCTTCAGCTCAGGTCATGATCCCTGGGTCCTAAAATCGAGCCCCGCATCGGGCTCCCTGCTCAGCGGGGAGCCTGCTTCTCCCTCTCCCACTCCCCCTGCTTGTGTTCCCTCTCTCGCTGTGTCTCTGTCAAATAAAATATATGTGTGTGTGTGTGTGTGTGTGTGTACGTGCATATATGTATATATATATATATCATACAAAATATGTGTTACCAGTAAGGCTGTATGTTATCAGTAAGACTATGTTATCAGCAAGGCTTCTGGTCAACAGGCTATTAAGTTTGGGAGGAGTTAAAACTTACATACGTGTTAAAAAAAAAAAAAGAAATGGCATTCCAAAACCAATGGGGAGAAGATGGACTAAACCATGTTAGGACAACTGGGTATCCATATGGGGGAAAAGTTCATTCAGAACCCTATCTTACAAAATAAACTTCAGGTAGATTAAAAATTTAGATTAAGAAATTTTTTAATGTGACAAAATATGGGGGGGGGACTTACATGTGGATTTTCAACTGCATAGGGCTCAGTGTCCCTAACCCACCCATTGTTCAAGGGTCAACTGTAATTATAAATTTCTCTAAGTTATAAAGGAAACAAAGGAGGGGCTTTGTGGGCAGAAAGCATTTTTTAGATACGGTGGTAAAGAAAGTTGAAAGAACTAAAGAAAAACTAGCTGACGATAAAACCAGCTGGCTGACTGAAGGGGAAAGGGATATCAAAGAAGTGGTGAGAGCAGTATAGATAAAGCACGAACACAGTGTAGGTCATGGGAAGAAATCTGGATTTTAGTCTAAATGCAACAGGAAACCATCGGAGGAAAGGGTTCTAAGAAACATGATTCAGCTTGTTTTTTGTTTTGTTTTAAAGATTTTATTTATTTGAGAGAGTGAGAGAGAGAGAGAGATCACGAGCAAGCAGGAGGGATAGAGAGAGCAGACTCCCCACTGAGCAGGGAGCCAACGTGGGGACTCAATCCCAGGACCCCTGGATCATGACCTGAGCTGAAGTCAGCCACTTCACCTACTGAGCCACCCAGGTGCCCTCAGCTTATGTTTTTAAGATCATTCCTGCCACTTTGGGGAGAAGAGATAGAAAGAGAATAATAATTTCTACCAAGAACTGTAGATGAGTAAAACCAAACCACCAAATTTTGGCCAGTGGAAATCATCTCTGCAATTCCATTACCAACCTAAAATCTTTAAATTGCTACTCAGTCCAGGCTTCACCTACAAGTTTGGGGGTGGGGGTTTTGTTTTTGTTTTTTTTGTAATGCTTACAACTAATGGGTCATGACCTCTGAGATCTCTGGAAAACAGAAACAAGCCCAGATGCCTGGGGTTAGCATTCTTCTCATTCTCCAATTGCCAAAGTCAGATTAATTTTCATTTACTCATCTCCTATTCCACAATCAGCTTCTTGACTGAAAGGGAGTAGGGACTTCCTCCAGTGTTTCAGGCAAAAATAAGCTTTACCAAACATCTGATAAGGAATGTATGTAATTGCACAACCTTTTTTCTCACTGCCAACTATGTTGCAGGTAGGAACTCCAATATGAAAGCAATTCTAATTTTCCTATCCAAATTTGCCAGATCTTAGAAAGCCACCTGAAGCAAATCCACTTAATTCTGCTTTAAAAAAGTTTTCTCAAAAAAAAATAAAATAAAATAAAATAAAATAAATAAAAAAGTTTTCTCATTCCAAAGTCTGAACAAGAATACAATGCTAATAGCATTTGGAATTGATAAGAAAAGAAAAATAAATTCCATTGTCAATCCTTAGGGCATGTGGGTAACAATCTTAATAAAAGCACTAACAAAGTCATGCGCCAAGATATTTTACTCAGTTATTTAAAAGTGAGAATGGAAGAAGTGAGAGGCAGTACCAACATCTGTAGAATACCCAGGAGATTTCTTCACATGATTTCACTCAATCTTGATAACATCCCTACAAGGTAAGTACATCCCCATTTTGTTGATGAGGACACAGGCCCAGAGAAGTTGACGCTAGTACCAGGTCACCCAATGTTAAGCAGCTTCCAATGGCCCATACTTTTTCCATTAAACAAATGTTTAAATAAAGATCTAAATTACAGAAATTCTATCACATGACCAATGTACTAATAGATAAAATAAGTTTATATACATATACGTATGTATATGTGTTTCATTTGGAGGCCTAATCATCAACTGTAATATCGTTCAGTGAGGAAAGCATGTAGGATTCCTACTTGGAGACAGACCACCAGAAAACACCTCCGAAGAGATTTGGGTGTTTGTAGTAAGCTATCATGGTTATTTGCTCCTTTTTTTTTTTTTTTAAAGATTTTATTTTTAAGTAACCTTTTTTTTTTTAAGGTTTTTTTAAATTTATTTATTTGACAGGGAGAAAGCGAGCACAAGCAGGGGGAGGGACAGCGGGAGAAGCAGGCTCCCCACTGAGCAGGGAGCCCAATTTGGGGCTCTATCCCAGGACCCTGAGACCATGACCTGAGCTGAAGGCAGCCGCTTAACTGAGCCACCCAGGCACCCCAAGATTTTATTTTTAAATATTTCTATGCCCAACATGGGGCTCGAACTTACAACCCTGAGATCAAGAGTCGCATGCTCTTCCAACCAAGCCAATCAGGCACCCCAAGTTATTTGCTCTTAATGAAGCCGAAGGAGCTCCTCCTTAAAGGCAGCATATACTTTCTTAGGGCTGCAGTGACTGCAATGAGTCCCTAACAAAAGCTATAGGGAGACTCATGCACAAGGACCATTCCCACATCCAGGAAAGTCTGTAAGTGATTTAGGGTTGATGACAATGAGTAACACGTACATAACAAAAACAACCATTCTATCTATCAACAAAATCAAAGACAGCATAAATGAAAGCACCTAACAGTGGCTAGCAAACAGATACTTAATAAAAACTAGTTTCTTCTACTCTGCTCCAAGTTATTTGTATAAAAAATAATAATACTAACTGCTGGATGTAGCCATACATCTCACCTAGCTGGGCAAATTGGTGAAATGTTCTTTCTCTCAAACGCAGACAAACTGAGTTTGCCTATCTGGTCCCACACTTACTAAGAGCAGGGACACAACCAGCCACATCTCAGAAGTCGGAAGTCTTAAGGATTATTTTATTTCCTCCATCAATTAGCAGCACGGCAAATGGACAGAAAGGTATCTTCAAAGTATGTCTCTCCAATAAGTGAGTACAACACAACTCAGCAAAAATCACCAAACTATCATTGCAATCTACATTAGAATCTGCATTTCTCCACTTCCATGCCCACTGAGTGGTCATATACAACCTGGCATATTAAATCATTACTAAACACCTTTTCACTAAAGCAACTATTCTTTCACTAAAGCAACTTACTCTTCAACTATTTCAATGATTTAATTTTTGAAATGAAATGATCTTTTCTTCAAAACAAATTATTTTAGGAGCGCCTGGGTGGCTCACTCAGTTAAGTGTCTAACTCTTGATTTCGGCTCAGGTCATGATCACAACAGTGTCATGAGATCGAGCCCCGCCTTGGACTCCACACTGGGCATGGAGCCTGCTTAGGATTCTCTGACTCTCCCTCTGCCCCTCTCCCCCTCTAAAAGAATAATAATAATAATAATTTCTTTTAAGTTAATTCCATCATTTAGATGCCTCTAAGATTCAGATTCTGGGATTAACGGTCTATTATAATTAAAGTTGGATACTATAGAGTGGTAGTGATTGCTAGAGTGAATACAGTCACAACAGTAAGGATCAAATGAAAATTACAGGAAGGCCCTTAAGGGTCATCTAACTTAATCCTCTTATTTTACAGAGAAAAAAAAAAAACTCAGGCCAGAGAGATTAAACAACTTGTTCCAATATTATATAACTTATTAGTGACAGAATGAGGATCTTTAAACCCCAAGCCCACTGATGCCCTGCTGGCCAGCTGACCTCTCTCTAATAATATTAGCCACCACTCATCAGATAATTATGATGTGCCAGGTGCTTAAGGGTTTTACATGTGTGATCTCATTTAATCTCACCACAATCCTATGAGGAAGGCATTATCAACCCTATTTTATACACAAGGAAATCAGAATTCAAACCCAAGTCTGTCTGATGCCAAGTCTTTGGTTCTAGCCATTACGCTAGGTCTACATTCCGTTATTCATTCTTTCATTCATTCATCAAGTACTCACCAAGGAAGTGTAACATATCAGGTATTATCTCAGCCCTAGGGATACTAGTGATGAAAATGGATGAGGTCCCTGCCATTACGGAGTTTATGGTAACAAGTAAAAAAAATAACAATAATAAGCACTTCAGGCATGACTGATAATTGTTGTGGGGAAAAAGTCATGTGATAACATCAACAGAGACAATACTATGCTACCCGTCATATATGAAATGACTAAACATATACAGACTACCACCTCACACCCATTAGGATGTCTACTATCCAAAAAACAAAACAAAAAACAACAACAAAAAAAAACACACACACACAAAATAACCAGGGTTGGTAAGGATGTGGAAAAGTTGGAACCTTAGTGCGCTGCAGGCAGGAATGTAAAATGAAAGTATATTTCATCTTGGGATAATAAAAATGACTAAACAAGATTCTGAACCCACCAAAGATAAGAGATATTTGAAACAGGATATTCTGGATGGCAGATAAACAACTGCCCTTCTTTAGTTTGCTATTAATTCTAGCTTGGGCTTAAAAAGAAACAGTTCTGTCAGAGAAATCAGAGAAATATATCGATGAGGCTAATAGATTCTTTCAAATTAAACTACCAAGATTATACACATAATGCAATTCCAATAGGCACTTTTTTCTTCATTCTTACGTTCTTGTTAAATTTCTCTCAGTCTCTCTGATGTCTCAGCAGAGACATACTCTGACTACTGTACAGGTAAAGGCAGTTTATTAAGCTCTCTAATTGGATTCAGATTGCTTCTATGGGAACTGCCTCCTCTTAACTTTCTGGGCTATTATCAGATAGAAGCAACTCTTAATCTCCCTGGCTTCCTTTTTAGGGGAATGTGCCAAGGAAAAATGAAGGAGAAAAGACCTGGGTCCACAGTTTATCTAAAGTACTATACTTTTATCCATTATGGACTAGGTACTGCATGTTATTCAGCTTCATGCTAGAATTTACCATCAATCTTCTTTATTTACTAAACTCACTTGGTACAGCTCTTACAATAGGTAACATGGAGAAGAAAACAGTATCAGCTGCAGCTACTACCCCTCAATGAACAATAATAGTAACAGGAAGAAAAGGTCTTAATGAAAAAAATGTGATATTGAAAAAAGAAAAATTGGAAGAGAGCACTATAGGGAGAGGAAAGTCTGAAAACAAGTTTGAGTTCAGATGAGTCATTGTATTAATCAAGGAGAGTTGTTTTGTAAAGGAGTTAAGCCTGAGGCTAACTTTAAAAATGGGCAAGGATGGGGGCTCCTGACTGGCTCAGTCGAAGAGAAGAGCGCAGGACTCTTGATCTCGGGGCTGTGAGTTTGAGGCCCACGTTGGGTACAGAGATTACTTAAACGAATAAACTTTAAAAAAAATTCCAACCACCATTATAAAAAATGGGCAAGGACACAGTTGGGAGAACTAGGAGGAAGAAAGCTGTTCAGAAAATTCAGGGCAGCCTGATCACAGTCAAGAAAGTAACAATTATCAGTACAGAATGATGACCAATTTTTTTTGAAGTTCTGATTGAAAAAATATGTAATAATTCTGCGTGGTGATCTATAAAAGTCTACATAATCAAGTTTGATGAAGACAGTATACAACTACAGACTAAGAACAAACAATGTGGTTCTAGCAACCAAATTGTCACTCATCCCTCACAGACTCTAAATCAGAAAGGAAGAAATCTGCCATTTCTATAGCTATACCAGAATGATACTCTGAAATGTTTTCCTTTCTCTCATTGGAGAAGTTATAATGAACAAAGTCTATTATTAAGCCCATGCTATTTTCCACAGCAGTGTAAATGCACAAGACGAAGAAATGGTAGCTGAAACAGATTCTAAGCAAGAAGAGCTTATCCACCCTTTGTTTCTTAAATTGAATGTTAATTTCACATATATAATCAAGGGACATTTGTGTAATTCTTGAGAGTTAGCAATTACTTTATTTAGGCAGGGGTTTACATATGGTAGATGCTCAGCAACTATTGAATGAATGAATAACCTCATTTGTAATCAAGGTACTACTGCCAGGAGAAGCCAAATTAACTCTGCAAAATGACTGAAGCTGGAAAAACCGCAAGAGGATGAAGAATGGGGTATTTTCTTGCAATGGTGATGCAATTATTCGTCCACCCACTCATTCAACAGAAATCTGAAGACCTATTATGGGCCAGGCATTTTTGTAGTGTGCACATGTGTTGGGGGGGGTGTACAGATCAGCTGTTAGATACTGGCTGACCTCAACAAAATTTGGCATACAAACACCTTGTGTTTAGTCCACAGAATGTTGACCGACAGTATTTTTTTTAGTCAACTTTGATACATAATTTACTTACAATAAAATGCACCCATTTTAAGTGTACAGTTCAATGAGTTGACAAATGCATTCTTGTGTAATCACCACTCCCAATCAAGAAAAAAAATTCCCATCACTCATGTCTTTTTGTAGTCAATCTCTCCCCCACTCCACTCCAGCCATAAGCAACCACTGATCTAATTTCTATTACTATAAATTAGTTTTGCCTATTCTAGAACCTTAACATAAATGAAACCAATATGGAGCACCTGGGTGGCACAGTCAGTTGAGCATTTGACTCTTGGTTTCTGCCCAGGTCGTGGTCTCAGGGTTGTGGGATGAAGCCCTGCTTCAGGTTCCACGCTCATGTAGAGTCTGCTTGGGATTCTCTCTCCCTCTCCCTCTGCTCCTCTTGCTCGTGCTGTCTCTAATAGATAAATAAATCTTTAAGAAATTTATTTAAAAAATGAAACTGACATGAGTGTCTCTCACTTCTCTCAACATACTTTTTGAGATTCATTCACATTGTTGTATGTATCTTATCTATAATTCACTGTTTATTCACAGTTTGTTTACCTATTCACCTGTTGTTAGTATTTGGGTGGTTTCCAATTTTTGGCCATTATGAATGAAACTGCTATGTACAGTCACATGATCTTTCTGGGAATATATGTTTTCATTTCTCTTGGGTAATAAACACCAAGGTGCAGGACTGCCAGGCTGCATGGTGAGTATGTATTTAACTTTACAAAAAACTGACCAGTTGTACAATAGTACACACTCCCACCAACAACGTACATGAATTTCAGTTGTTTCACATCCTCACCAATATTGGAATTGTCCATATTTTTTTATTTTATCTATTCTAGCGGATTTATCTATTCTAGCGGGTATGAGATGACATGTCATGTCATGTAGTTTTAATTTGTATTTCCCTGACGAATAATGATGTTGAGCATCTTTTCACATGCTTTTGGACATTCAAATATATTTTCTTCTATGAAATGTCTATTCGAATCTTTTGCTCATTCTTAATTTGGTCATTTCTCATATTTTGAGTTTTAAAGTTTTTTTTACATATTCTAAATATAAATTCTTTGATAAATGTATCTATAGATATCTACATATATATATGAAATTATATATACATGTGTGTATGTGTATAAATATTTCCTCCCAGTCTGTGGCTTACCTTTTCATTTTCTTACAGTGTCGTCTAAAGAACAGAGGTTTTACTTTTGATAGGTCTGACTTACCAATTTTTTCTTCCATAGTATTTTTGTTTCCTAAAAAATCTTTGCCTACCCCAAGTTCACAAATATTTTCTCATAATTTTTTCTATAAGTTTTATGGTTTTAGTTTGTATGTTTAGGGCTATGAGCCATTTCAAATTAATTTGTGTGTATAGTGTAAGACAAGTACTGAGATTCACTTCTTTACAAACAAATATCCAATTGTTCCTGCAACATTTGTTGAAGACTATCCTCTCCTCTACTGAATTACATTTAACACTTTGTTGAAAAATCAACTGACCATATGTGTGTCTATTTCAGCATTCCCTACTGTGTTCCAATGATCCACATATCTATTTTTATACTAATACCACACCGTCTTGATTACTCTAGCTTTATAATGTCTTGAAATCAGGTAATTTAATTCCTCCAAGTTTGTTCTTCCACTTCTAAATTATTTTGGTTATTCCAGATACCTTACATTTCCATGTGAATTTTAGATTCAGAGTGTCAATTTCTACAAAAAATTCTGCTGAGATTTTGATCGTGAACACACTGAATCTTTATAGATTATTTCAGGAAGACCGGACAACTTTACATTACTGGGTCTTTCAAACCATGAATGTGATATATCTCCAAATATTTAAGCCTTCTTTAACTTCTCTCAGCAATGTTTTGTGATTTTCAGTCTAAAGATCTTACATATATTTAACTAAATTTGTTCCTAAGAAACTTTTTAAAAACTTTATCAATTTTAGAAAGAGAAAGAGAAAGAGAATGAGTGGGAGGGGCAGAGGGAAAAGAGTATCTCAAGCAGGCTCTGCACTGAGCACGAAGCCTGATGGATGGCTCGGTCTCATGACCCAAGATCACGACCTGAGCCAAAGCCAAGAGTCGTATGCTTAACCAAGTGCACCACCCACGCGCCCCAAGAAGCTTAAATTTTAAATTCATTGCTAATACTATAAAATAGAGAAAATCTACAATTTAAAAAAATCCAGATTTCTGGCTTCCCTTGGAAAAAAAATCAGAAGATCAGCGATTGTGGGCCTACATTCCCACATGTCAACAATATCCTAGAACTAAAAAGTGGCAACTCTCTTTAGACAGGGCATGTTCTCTCCAATTTGCCACAGTCTTACCACAGTCTTAAAAATCCCTGATCTACCCAATTCTGTATTTAAGTTGCCTGCTTGGAGCCTATATCCAATGAAACACTTAGGGGAAGAGGCAGAAGTATAATATAATTATATTTGCATTTTAAAACTCTGACTTCAGTGTGGAGAATTGATTAGTAAGGGTCAGAAAGAACAGAAGCAGTAAAACTAGGTAAGAATTTATTGATGTGGTCCTGGAAAGAGCATGACTTGGACTAACTAGAGTGACCAGTAGAAATAGGAAGTTGACAAATAAGATTTGTCAATATTTCTGGAGTGATTACCAACCAAAATTGATGATGGAATGGATGTGAGCAGAGAGAGGAAGATATCAAAGATGACCTGTCAGATTTCTGGCTTGTGTAACTAGGTGGACAGAAGTAGCATTTACAGAAATGGGGAACACTGGAGCAGGAACAACTTTGGCAGTAGGAAAAGAAGGCTAAGAATTCAATTGGGAATATAAACTTGAGATGTCTATGAGACCTCCAGGTGGAGGTAGCAAAATGACTTCTGTTCAAAAACTATGGAAATACACACTTGGGAATCATTACCAGATGCGTAGTTTTTAAAGCTAGGGACTAGATGAAATCTCCTACAGACAGATAATAAGAGGGTTTAAAGCTATGTCCTGAGAAAGTCCCATACTCAGAGGCCAACATGAAGATCAGCTAGCAAGAGATAGAAAGCACAGCAGGAAAGGTAGAAGGAACAAAGTATTAGATGAAAAACTAGGGGAATAATGTCATACCAAGAACATAAAATGACTTTAAAAAGGTGATCAACTATGTTAAATAGCACATGAGAGGTAAAAAAAGAATGAAAATGGCTGTCCCTTCATCCATTAATCTGTTCGAAAATATATTTTTTAAAGATTTCATTTATTATTAAAACTGGTAATGTATTGTATGGTGACTAAGAAAACACAATAAAAATTAAATTTTTTTAAAAAGATTTTATTTATTATTTATTTGACAGAGACACAGCGAGCAGTAGGAGTGGGAGAGGGAGAAGCAGGCTTCCTGCTGAACAGGGAGCCCGATGTGGGGCTCGATCCCAGGACCCTGGGATCACGACCTGAGCCAAAGGCAGACATTTAACCGACTGAGCCACCCAGGCGCCCCCGTTCAAAAATATTTATTAAGCTCCTACAATATGCTAAGTACTACTGGTGTTGACGATACAGCAATGAACAAAATCCTTGCTCCTGTAGAGAAAATGATCTAGTGGGAGGAGACAAACAAAAACCAAATACATGTTGGGGCACCTGGGTGGCTCGGTTGGGCAGCTGCCTTTGGCTCAGATCATGACCTCAGGGCCCTGGGATCAAGCCCTGCAGCAGGCTCCCTGTTCAGCAGGGAGTCTGCTTTTCCCCCTCCCTTTCACTCTGCCCCTCCCTCACGTGATTTCCCTCTCGGGCTCTCTCAAATAAGTAAATAAAATATTTGAAAAAATACATATATATACATGTCAAGTACTGTAGAGAAAGTGACACAGTATAAGGGAAATAAGGACTGCCTCAGATTAAAGAGTAAGGTGGCTTTCTTTTTTAAGATTTTATTTATTTATTTGACAGAGAGAGAGCAAGCACAACCAAGAGGATGGGCAGGCAGTGGAGAAGCAGGCTCCCCACTGAGCAAGGAGCTTGACTTGGGGCTCAATCCCAGGTCCCCGGGATCATGACCCGAGCCAAAAGCAGACACCTAACCAACTGAGAAGGTGGCTTTTTTTTTTTTTTTTTTTGGTATGTGGTGGCTCTCTATTAAGGAGACATCTGAACAAAGATCTGAAAAAAATGAGGAAGTAAACCATGTGGAGATTAGGGAAAGAGTATTTCAGGCGGAGAAAAGAGCAAGCACAAAGACCTGGTATGACCCAGGAACAGCAAGGAATCCAGTGGGATTACAGCAGAGTAAGCAAGGGGAAGAGTGGTAGATCATGAAACGGACTCTGGAAAACAGATCCTAAGATCTATAATCTATGTGGAGAGCAGATCACAAAAAATCAGAACAGAAACAGGGAATTCAGTTCAGGGGAAGCTACTGCAGTAATCCAAGCAAGAAATGATAATGATTACGTGATGGTCAGTTGTATGGGCCACTTGATTATGCTACCGTCTCCAGTTATTCAAACACTTAAGTGTTGCTGTGAAGGTATTTTGTGGATGTGATTAATATTCATAATCAGTTGACTTTAAATAAAGGACAGTGTCCTAGAGAATCTAGGTGGGCCTGACTCAATGAGTTAAAAAGCCTTAGAAGCAGAACTGATGTTTCCCAGAAGAAATTCTACCTGTGGATAGCAACTTCAGGTCAAGACAGCCTGGCGTATGGATATCATACGTGCTTAGCCATCCCCTATATAATGTAAGGAATAAACCCTTATAATAATCTCGTATATCTCCTACTCATTTTGTTTCTCCAGTTGAATCCTGATACAGATTTTGATATCTGAAAGTGTTCTGTTTAAATACTTAAAAATGTGGAAGTGTCTTTGAAACTGGATAATGGGTAGAGGCTGAAGAATTTTTAGAAGCCTAATAGAAAAAGCCTAGGTTGCCTTCAACAGACTGTTGGTAGAAATATGGACATTGAAAGCACTCCTGGTGAGAGCTCAGAAGGAAGTAAGAAGCACAGTAGGGAAAGGCTATATCGTTTTAGACAATACATATTTCATCATAAACAATGCTGTTAAAAATATGAACATTAAAGATGCTTCTGGTAAGGACTCAGAAGGAAATGAGGAACACTACTGGAAACTGGAAGACAATCCTTTTTATATAGAACCTACTGAATGGGGGAAAATATTTGCAAATCATGTATCTGATACGGAGCTAATATCCAAAATACATTTTTAAAAAACTCCACAACTCAATAGCAAAAAAACAATCTAATTAAAAAATGGGCAGAGGATATCAACAGACATTTTTCCAGAGAAGACATACAGATGGGCAACAGGTAGATGAAAAGACTCATCATCACTCATCATCAGGGAAATGCAAATCAAAACCACAACGAGACACCTCTCATCTGTCAGAATGATGTGACAGATGTGACATCATTTTTGATAATGTCTTTTTGATAATTTTGATAATTATCAAAATTATCAAGACAAAAAATATTATCAATAGACATATTATCAAAAAGACAAAAAATATTATCAAAAAGACAAAAAATAACAAGTGTTGGTGAGGATATGGAGAAAAAGGAACATTTGTGCTCTATCAGTGGGAATGTAAATTTGTACAACCAGGATGGAAAACAGTATGAAGGAGGTTCCTCAAAAAATTAAAAATAGCACTACCATATGATCTACTACTTCTGGGTACTTATCCAAAGAAAACAAAAACACTAATTCGAAAAGATGTATGCAACCCCATGTTCAATGCAGTATCATATACAATAGCCAGAGATGAAAACAACCTAAATATCCACTAAGGGATGAATGGATTAAAAAATGTGATATACGTAAATATTATTCAGCCATAAAAAAGTGAAGGGGGTCAAAAGGTACAAATTTCCAGTTACAAAAATAAATAAGTCATGGGGATGTAATGTAATGCATGGTGACTATAGTTAATAAAACTGTATTGCATATCTGAAAGTTGCTAAGAGAGCAAGTCTTTTTTCTTTTTTTTTTTTTAAGATTTTATTTGTTTATTTGACACAGAGAGAGGGATCACAAGTAGGCAAAGAGGCAGGCAGAGAGAGAGAGGTGGAAGCAGGCTCCCAATGCGGAGAGCCCGATGTGGGGCTCAATCCCAGGACCCTGAGATCATGATCTGAGCCGAAGGCAAAGGCTTTAACCCACTGAGCCACCAAGGCGCCCCTAAGAAAGCAAATCTTAAAAGAAGAAAAAAATTATATCTATAAATGGTGACAGATGTTAACTAAACTTACTGTGATCATTTTGCAATATAAACAAATATCAAATCATTACAATGCACACCTGAAACTAATGTTATATTTCAATTATAACTCAATTTAAGAAAGAAAGGAAAAAATAGAAGAGAACTAGAGCTGAGCCTTGAGCCCAGAAGCCAGAGCAGTGGGCCCAGAGCATGGAGTCTAAAGCCACACAGCATTACTCCCAGGCTTTGAAACATAATGAAATTTTCCCTGCTGGATCCTTGAAACTGCTTGGGACCCGTGACACACTTATTCCTTGCATTTTCTCTTTTTCGTAACAGGAATGTCTTTACCTGTCCCACCACTGGATTTTGGGAACATATAACTTGTTTTCTAGTTTCACAGGTCCACAAATGGAAAGGATTTTTCCGCAAGATAGATCATACCCAGAGTCTCACATATACCTAATCTGGAGAATTTATACAATGAGATTTTGCACTTCTGAGCTGATGACATGTAGATGAGATCCTGAGCCTGAGTTGATGCTGCAATGGGTTAGGATTTTTGGGAATGTTGGAATGGGATGAATGTACTTTGCATATGGGACAAATGTTCATTACCTTTGGGGGCCAAAGGACAGACTGTGGTAAGACTGAAAAATGGCACCCTAAACATACCCACATTTTCCACATCCTAGACCCTGGAACTTGTGAATGTTACCTTAAATAGCCAAAAAAACCAAAGGAGGGGGTCTTTGCAGATGTGATTAAATTAAGGATCTTGAGATGGGGAGATTATCCTGGATTATCTGGGTGAGCCCTAAATGCAATCACATATCTTTATAAAAAGGAGGCAGAGAAAGATTTGACAAAGAGGTGAAAGAGATATACACAGAGACCTGAAGATGCTGCACTTGCAGACTCAAGCATACTGCCACAAACCAAGGAATGCTGGCAGCCACCAGAAACCAGAAAAGGTAAGGAACTTACTCTCCCCTAAAGCCTCCAGAAGGAATGTAGCTCTGCTGCTGACATCCTAATTTTGGCCCAGTGAAACTGATTTCAGACATCTGGACTTCAGAACTCTAAGAGATAAATTTGGGCTGTTTTAAGCCACCAAGTCTGTGGTGATTTGTTATAGTAACCAGCCATGGAAAACTAATCTGATGGCTTGGACAAGGATGATTACAATGGAGTTGGTGTGAAGTGATCAGATATGGATATATTTAGCAGACAGAACTAGCAGGATTCACTGATGGACTGGATATGAAATGGGAAAGGAAGAGAAGATGACGCCAAGGTTCTTGCCTGAATAACTATAAGAGTAACCATTTTACTAAGCTAGGAACAACCCACTGACTCACCAAGTCAGTGGTGGCCTCACTGAAAACTGTTTTGGTAGAATTTGGGACTGGACATCAGATTATAAAGGTTAGAAAATCCAGAGTACTAGGGTTTTGGAGTATTATAATCTACTTTGAATATTATCATGCTGTGGTTGTTATTCATCCATTCATTACCTTCCCCTTTACTTAGCTCCAGTTGTTAATGGACCAAATATCAAGTAAAAAGTTGATTAATTCTCAAGTGGGCCAAAGGAACTAAGTTCAGGACACTGTCCTTTAAGGCAAGGGAGGACGGGTAAAGAGAAAGGGGAGTCACTTTCACTCATTCAACAGTATTTACGGAGCATCTATTATGTCCCATGCCAAGCACGATGCTAAATGCTGACAAAATAGCAATGAAGAGACAGACATAGTCCCTGGCCTCATGAAGCTTATTAAGAAAACATAAATAATTACACAATTATTTAGCTGTAATTGTAGCTACTGCTACAGAAGAAATATTCTGGGTGTTATGAAAATTAACACGCGCAGAATCCCTATTATATGCTAAATGCTTTATAAGTAACTTATTTATCTCTCACAACTAAACTATAAGGAAATAGAGATTTGGCAAGATTAATTCCCTTGCCCAAGATCACACAGCCAGTGAACAGTAGAGCCAGATTTAAAACAGGTGCATTCAACTCCGAACTCATCACTACTATCGCCAAACAGCAGGAAAATCTACTATGCTTTTTCAAAAGAAAACCAAGTGGCCAGAAAAAATAGTCATAAAGGTAAAGTTTTGAGGATCCTTGCTTTAGAAAGAGCTTTATAAGCTCCTTTGATGAAGGTGAATTTTGGAGGGTATTCAAA
This sequence comes from Potos flavus, assembly GCA_028534135.1. Classification (NCBI taxonomy): domain Eukaryota; kingdom Metazoa; phylum Chordata; class Mammalia; order Carnivora; family Procyonidae; genus Potos; species Potos flavus. The sequence continues at coordinate 6,222,645 of CM052897.1, read as the reverse complement.
AATCCCTTAACACACTCCAAATAGAACAAAAGGTTACACTATAATTAACTCAGTTTTATTTAGGCATCCAACAGGTTATTAAACATGTTGAAAATAAAATGTCATGAATACCTTGTCCAAATTTTCATACAAATTGTTTCCGCCAGGCTCATCTTCAGAATCAGAATCAGCTTCAGGTAAAAGTGAAAGGGGTTAAAAAAAAAAGGTCGATCATGCTATAGAGTGACTGATTTAGGAAAATGACTAAATAATTTTACTCAATCTATACAAAGATTCACGACAGATATTACAGAAATGAGCCACACCACCCTATGATGTTCTACTGCATAAAGGAAAGCTTCAAATTTATTTAATTTCTTTTTTTTTTTTTAATTTATTTAATTTCAAGTCAAATCACTAATCTATTATCTTCATTGTATTCTTGGTTTCCTATGCCCACCCTTCCAGGTCTTCCCCCATCCTCCCTGGCAAAAAAAAAAAAAAAACTGAACAGAAAGGAAATGTCAACCAGAATGTGAAATGATCCACTGAATCTACAAAATGGGGAATTTAAAATACCATGACATCTTTGCCTTCCATGCCACCTTAGGGCATTAACCTAGAATATTAGATTTAAAGAGTGAAAAGCTCCTGAATGGAAGCTTTAGTTCAGTTGATTTTCCATAAAGAGTGATTATCCCAAGTAACAGAGATAAGAAAAAAAATGGTCCTTACCTTTCACTTCTAAATTGTTTTGAAAGGCAAGACAATCAATATAAGGCAAATTTAAAAAAGACTACTTTAAGTACATCCATCATATAGAGGCACCTGGCTGGCTCAGTCAGTAGAGCATGTGACTCTTGATCTCCGGGTCATGAGTTCAAACCCCATGTTGCGTGTAGAGCTTACTTAATGAAATAAATAAATAAATAAAAATAATCTTACCAAAAAAAAAAACACATCCATCATATAACAAAATATAAAGTCAACAATAAAGCCAGTTTCACCATGAAATCATAACACCACTCTCAAACCAAAATGCAACATGGTGTGTCCTAAAATATGAGAAGACAACTTCCCAAGTTCCTGTAAATTTTGTGGTAGTGAAAATATGTACAAATTAACCACGATTAGGAGACTTTGGCATCACTTATGCCATTTACAGTTATAAAGATAACTGAAACACTGACAAAATATGTTTAAAATTTGGACACTATAGTATGTCCTTATTTAGTATTTATTGAGCAGTTTAGGATGTGAAATCACTATTATAGCTTTCTATTTCAGGAATGGCAACAAGATACATATAAGGAATACTGCAAAGAATACTTTGAAAGCTACAACACCTTGATTACTACCATAAAGAATTCTCGGCATACTAACACTTTCACAAACTATGCAAAATAAAGTGAACAAGAACAGACATTTACTGAAGGCAAAGTTAGGCACTTCATATACATTATCATAGAGAGTCAGTATATTTTAATTCAAAAACAGGGGCACCTGGGTGGCTCAATTGGTTGAGCGACTGCCTTTGGCTCAGGTCGTGATCCCGGAGTCCCGGGATCGAGCCCCCCATCGGGCTCCCAGCTCCACGGGGAGTCTGCTTCTCCCTCTGACCTTCTCCCCTCTCATGCTCTCTCTCCCTCTCTCTCTCAAATAAACAAATAAAAAATCTTTAAAAAAAAAAAAAAAAAACAGACCTGGGGGGACGCCTGGGTGGCTCAGTTGGTGGAACATGTGACTCTTGATCTCAGGGTTGAGAATTCAAGCCTCACATGGGGCATGGAGCCTACTTAAAAAAAAAAAAAGACAGAGACAGAACTTGGTTCAAACCCTGATTGCAATCATCCTAAATTAGTGAATCTCTCCAAGCTTCTCTTTCCTCATCTACAAAATGGAGCTAATACTTCACAGAGCTGGTGTGAAAATTAATATGATAGCACAAGTCCACTGTGACTCCATGATCCTTATAACAACCTCATGTTGTAAGAATCATTAACCCCAGTTTATAGATGAAAAAACTAGTCACAAGAAGGTTAAGTGGTGAACCTATGGTTACACAGCTGATAACTGTCAGTCCCTAGTTCTGCTCATGCCCTTAAACTTGACATGTTACTTCACTAGTTATTTTACTCTTTCATACTACGGAGTTTATAAATTTTTTTTCAAGTTACCCATAATTCCCACTCATAATTTTAGAGGCCAAAGACCTGTAAGTAGCCCACCTATCTTCAAATCGGTAACAGAGTAACATTCCACATTTCAAAATGAGCTATCCAAATTACTTGTTACCAGGACTCATATAAACAGAGAATGATTTCTAAAAGCATATGAATAAAAGTGACTAGGAAAGCAAACAAATCAGATATACCACAAAAGTAAAAATATGTATCTGAAGAAAAGATTTTCACAATGCTCAATCTTCATTACTACGTGAGCCAACCCTAAACACAGGGTGAAGAACTGGCCCAGGCTCAGCCACTAGATTGTTGTGGAGCCTCAAACCACTTAATTTCTCAGCACCTCTGTTCTACTAAACAATGAGAGTTGGACTGGAATCCCTGAACCTCAGAACTGAAGGCAACTTAGGCAATTAGCTCCACCCAAGGCACCCTGGCAGAGCACCCAATTCCTGCTTTAACACCTGCAGAAACATGGAGTTCAGTGACCTTCCCTCTTCATAGAAGTGACACACTTAACTGTTAAGTATCAATCTCTGAGGATTCTTTTGTGACTCACAAAAGTGCTCACTCTGGTATTTTTACTATGGGTCCTGGTACCACCACTAAGCTCTTCTGAAGATGCATCATTAAGTACTGCTTCTGGCTAAACCCATTCTGCAGACAGAGGGCCCAGTAATTTAGAGGGTCGACAAGAGAACACAAGATACCCTTCACCGGCAACTGGGCACCTCCTGAGGTGGTGTTGTAACTGTGGAGTTCAGCTAAATAAAATCACTGGTTCACTCTATTTGTGAAATAAAAATTATCTAAACATAAGTACTCAAACTGGAAAAACTGATGCTGAAGCAGCAAATGATTACTTTTTTTTTTAAGATTTTATTTATTTGACAGAGAGAGATCACAAGTAGGCAGAGAGGTAGGCAGAGGGAGAGGGGGAAGCAGGCTCCCTGCCGAGCAGAGAGCCTGATGTGGGGCTCAACACCAGGACCTTGAGATCATGACCTGGCCGAAGGCAGAGGCTTAACCCACTGAGCTACCCAGGCACCCCACAAATGATTGCATTTAAAATGATTACATTTAAATGACTGACATTTAAAAGCCTCTGAATACTCACATCATTCCACATTCATTCATCTTTGACTCGAACCTCATTCACCCATGGTCAGTTCTATGCTATTGCCCAAAATGAACAGTGATGATGATAATGATGATGCATGTGAACCTGTCCCAAGGACTTGGCAAATTTTTAACTTATTTAATCTTTATAGCAGCAATATAAAGCAGCCACCATTATTATCCTCATTTTATAGTGAATTACCAAGAAGATGTGGTTAAGAGTATCACAGTCACATATCCAAGGTCACATAGCTACCATGTGGTAGAGGTAGGGTTCCAACCCAGGAAGTCTGGCTCTAGTATTTATGCTTTAAACTGCTTCTCTATCACTCTGACAAGTTACTGTTCTCCTCAATATCAGAAAAATTACTCCACCCTCACACAGAGATTGTTTGTCCTTAGTACCAATGCTGGCCTAGACTACTTAAAACATTTCATACAGCCCCAATTCACTTCCACATATTAGCCTATACCATGTTGAGGGCACACAGTAAGCACCTAATAAATACCTGCGAATATCTGTTAAAAGACTTAAACCTTTCCCAGTTCCCTCATTTTCCCAAAAGTAACCTTTCCCTCATCTGAATCCTTCCTTCCTCTCCCCCAGCACTTTGCACCTCCTTCCAACACTTTTTCTGTTCTATGCTACCCACTGTGGTAGCCAGCCTCCAAGATGGCCCCTAAGGATTCTCACCTAGTATTCACACACCTCTGTAATCCCTTCCCACAATATGTGACCAATAGAATACTGGAGAAATGATGGCATGTGACCTCTGAAGCTAGATCATAAAGGACAATGCAACTTCGTCTCTTGGATTACTTGCTCTCGGGGAAGCCCCCTGTCATGCCATGAGGGTATTCAAGTAGTTCTATGGAGAGTCCAACATGGAGAAGAATGGAGACCTCCCACCAACAGCCTACACCAACTTGCCAACAATTGGAGTAGCCACCTTAGAAGAGGATCCACCAGCCTGTCTCTCTTCAGATGACTGCAACTCCAGATGACATATTACTGCAATCTTTTGAGAGACTCTGAGACTGAACCACTGCTCACGCTCCTCCCAAATTCCTGATTCACAGAAACTGTGAGGGATAATAAACGTTTACTCTTATCTCAAACACTAACTTTTGGGGTAACACATTACACAGTAATAGACAGCTAACACATCTAGTCTATAAAACACATCTAGTCTGTAAGTTCCTTAAGAGCAGAGACTGTTTCCTTGATTCTCAAAACTCATTAACGCCTTATCAATAAACAGTGCCTATATTTGAATGGTGTCAATGGGCCATTCCCTTTGGTCAATGTTTCTTTTCTTCCAAAGTATAACCATTTATAAACTACCTATATGGTGTATGCCTGTGCCACTTCATCTGTAATCTGTCAATGTCTTCCCTCTTTTCTTTCAAAGACCTTCTGAAATATAACCTCCTGACTAAAGTTTTTTCCAGCAGATGAAAATGTTCCTATGTCAATCAATTCTATCAACACTAGCATTTACATAAACACACTGCTTACTGTAAATATATACTCACATTCATCTTTTATTCAACAAATATTTACTGAGCATCCACTATGTCCCAAAAATTGTTTTTTTTTTAAAGATTTTATTTATTTATTTGTCAAAGAGAGAGAGAGCACAAGCAGGCTCCCCATTGAGCAAGGAGCCCAATGCAGGACTCTATCCCAGGACCCTGGGATCATGACCTGACCTGAGCCCAAGGCAGATGCTTAATCAATTGAGCCACCCAGGTGTCCCCCCAAAATTGCCTTTTTTTTTAAAGATTTTATTTATTTATTTGTCAAAGAGAGAGAGAGCACAAGCAGGCTCCCCACTGAGCAAGGAGCCCAATGCAGGACTCTATCCCAGGACCCTGGGATCATGACCTGACCTGAGCCCAAGGCAGATGCTTAATCAATTGAGCCACCCAGGTGTCCCCCAAAAATTGCTCTTGAAGCTGAGAATAAAAGAAACAAATTGCCTTTGTGGAGTTTACAGTCCACGGTGGTCTCTCTAGATATAATTATCTGTTAATAGGACTTCAAAATTCTAATTTCCCCTTTCATAAAAAGTACTCAAAACCATTTTGCCCTTTCATTTTCTATTTTATTGGCCATACATCTGCACATCCCTTTATACACTTAAATATTTAAGCTACTGTCTCAAGAAAAGTCCATGCCTGTTTAACAGCTGTTAAGTGCCCCATACTGAATCTGTATGTATGTCTTCCATTAAATACATACTGAATCTGAAAAAAATACATACTTACATACTGAATCTGTATGTATGTCTTCCATGCACCACACTTTTTAGCAAATGTCAAACTTATAAAAGAAATACCATTTGATAGCCTTTATTATACAAGTTTTAGCAACTCTAAATCAAATATGAACATTTATTTCACAGAAAGTAATTTGTAACTGATATAGTAAAATGACATATATAGCTGAAACTATCTCACCTCATTTATATTTATTTTTACAGAGTGTTAAAAGGAAAAGAGCATACATACTTTTAAGTCAGAAATTCAAGTCCTGGCTCTGTCACTAACTGTGTGACTTTAGACAAATTATTTAACTATGCTGAGCCTCAGTTTTCCTGTCCTAAAGTGGAGATAAAATCTACCTCATAGGACTAGTGAAGTGGTAACTTCCGAAGAGGAGAACTTACTGTTCTACTATGTTCTACAGAAAGCCCAGCTTAATGCCTATTACATAGTAGGCATCAAGAAATACCAGTTTCCTCCCCCTTTCCTAGGGCTTATATCTGTGGTCAGAAGATCTATCAGGAAATCTTTCCAAGCTCAGTTACTTCTGTTTGGAATGATCTTCCTCTTCTTCATCTAATAAGTTAAGATTCAGCTCAAATGCCACCTTCTCTTTGAAGTGCAAAGGAAAAGCTCCCTTGACCCTCGTATTCAGTTCTGGAGTTTATTTCAGTGTGTTACAATTATCTGTCAGTTTCTGCCTCTCACACTAGACTGTGAGCTCCTATGATCAGGGACCATATCTCACTTATCCAGGAAACCTTGGCTTTTAGAAAAAACACCTGGCAAGGCACCTGGCTCAATCAGTTAAGCATCTGCCTTGGACTCAGATCATGATCTCAGGGTCCTGGGACTGAGCCCCACACTGGGCTCTCCGCTCAGCAGAGTATGCTTCTCCCTCTCCCTCTGTGCTCTCTCACTCGCAAATAAAATCTTTAAAAAGCAAAAACAAAACACCTGACATATTTTGGCAAGGAACAAATTTATTGAATGAATGAATGAAGTAATTACTTAAGTGGTACCCAAAGCTAGTACTAAGTGACCCAAATTTCATGGTTTTGCTCTTTATGGGCTGTTTCATACTTCTTTTGAATCCCTTCCTCATAGCACTCAGTAGAGGACTAAGGATGTGGAAAGTCTGCAATAAATACTTTTGGATTATGGGATACGTCTTACTCTTCCATCTTACGATTTTACTCTAAATAAAAAACCTAACCAAAGAAATGTGACTTGTGAAAGCCTTTCTTTCTAAACAGGGTCTCTTCTTAACAGTTACTGGCAAAGAACTGAAGCCAATGCTAGGATGGACTACAGTCAGTTTTTCTTTGCATGTGTTTTTGAAAAAAGCAACAATAATGGCTTGCCTCTTTCTAAATCATTTCACTAAGAAACTATCATAAAGCCCTTTGATTCACTATGAAAATGCAAATGACCTTAGGCAAAACTTAATTTAATAACTTTCAGCCAAGGGTTCCCCACCCTGCAGTCCCAAGGCTGTGTGCCAGCTGGCTGTACCACCTCACTCCTGGGAGGTGGCTGCTTTTCAACAGTAAAAATGCTTAAGTGAAATTTGTGGAGCTTTTTGGGGTCCTCTAACATAAAACACGTGAATTCACTTTTTACTGAAAATGTGTATGTTACAAGCTTTGGCTTCAAGTAGAAAAGATTTTGAAAAGATCGCAAAAGCTGGCAACATGGGGACATTTCGGACTTCTTATGGACTTCAAAGTACGTAAAAACACATGAAGCTAGGTGTAATTTCATTATTTAAGTGACATCTTTCACATTCCCGTATACACATACCTCATGCCAAGTACAGCTGGTAAGTATTCAAGTGTCCACCAAACCGCCTTTTACTTATGCTATCTATATAACAGTGAGAAAAGAGAAATCCTGACAAAGCCAAGTTGGGCTGGTGCTTAAATACAAACTGATCTACCCGTTGTTCTCAACTCACGATGACCCCATGTAGTAGGTATTATGCGTATTTTCCTGAAAAGGAAACTGAAGCCCAAGACAACACAGCTAACCAATGGCAGGTTGGAGAGTCTGACCTGAAAGCTCCAGCCCTAGCTACTACAGAGTTATCACTGCTTTCCGGCGGTACCGGCCAGGGTGGGAGGTGTAATCAAAGCTTCCTGACAGACACTTTCTTAGAGGATCAAGTTCTTGGCCGTCAAGTTTCAAATCTGCCAGAGTCCTTACACCTGGCGGCATTCAGGTTGCTGACAGAGGCATCAACAAGTCCAGATGAGGCTCCCTTGCCTGGGAATCCTAGGACTGCACATGGATCCTGAGGGTCTGCACAGGATCCCGGGGAAAGCGCCCGATACCGGGTCCCTTCAGTCAAAACACACCCGGGCGCAAAGGGTGCAGGACCTTCCCCCGACCCCCGCATCCCCCCGCCGGCGCTGCCCGGCCAGGCGGCTCACAGGTGCACGGCCGCGCCCCGGGCCGCCCGCCCTGACTGGGCGACCCCGGCCCGGAGGGGAGGAACCCGCGGAACGAGCGGCGGCGGGCTGGGGGCCTGGCTGTGGGGCCCGCGCAGCCCGACCCCGAGGGCGCGCGGCGGGGTCGCGAGGAGAAAGGATGCTCGGGGCGGGGCCGCGGTGGGGGAGGGGTCCCCTGCCCGGACTCTCACTCACCGCCTCGCGCTCCTCCCAGCCCGGGCTCCGCGGCGGTCCCCCTCTGGCTCTCGCCGCGCGCCTCCCCTTCCGAGGTTCAACGCCTGGCCAGGGCGCACGGAGCTGGGGAGAAGTCTGCGCAAACGGAGGGCGTGTGGCAAGCGGAGCCGAGGGGATGGGGAAGATGGAACGGTCGCTCTCGCCGCCGCCTCGGACACCACAGACACGGCCGCCGCCGGCTCCTCTCAGCCACGGAAGCTGCGGCCCCTCCCACCACGCCCGCCTCCCACCTCCCACACTGCCTGCTGGAAGAGTGACAGCGGCACTGACCAATCAGAGGCCTTGTGGAGGCTCGGACTGGAGGACTAAGGAGAGGGCGGAGAGGGAAGGGTGCGAACGAGGTAAGGACGGCGGCGGGACTTCCTGTGACTGACGGCCGGGCGCGACCAATGAGCACCGAGAAGATGACCTCATCGCCAAGGGAAGTCTGGAACTGGCGGAGCTGCGGCTAGGAGGTGGGAGGAGGTCGGCGACGAGCCGGAGGCGGGGCGCTGGGGCCTTAAAGAGGCAGAAGCCCATTGGTCACCCTGTCGAGGGAAGGGCGGCGGACCCGGCTGGACCTCGACAAATTGCCAAGGGGTCAATGCCGCGACCCCGTAGCTGCATTAATCCTCCTGACCCAACTCGATCCTTCTAGGGGGCTAAAGGGTCCTCGCCTGGGCCTCGTAAATTGATTACTTCACTTTCACGGTTCCCAAAAGGAGGCACAATAAATTCCACATTGGCCCGGAGCCCTGAATTCCCGTTACAGCCCCCGCCCCACCGAGGCGCGTCGCCTCTTTTCTCTGAGTCAGTTTCCCCTAGGGGAAAAGGGAGGCTACTGACACCTACCTACCGCTCCCTCCTACCTGCCTAGCATGTTGAGATCATCAACAGCAAAAGTGCTTTGGGCCTCGAGAAGAAAAGGACCTGAATGAACCCAAAAGCTTCTTTCCGGAGACTCCAGGAAGAGCATTTGTAAAAGGGAGGGTTTCACTAGGTGACTCCCGACGACTCTTGCAATTGTAAAATTCTAAAAGGCTGATGTCCTACTCTTTCTGCGATCCACTCATGTAGCAAAGGGGTGGGGGGGCGCGCGCGCGCGTGCACGCGCGAGCCTCCTGCCTTGGGAGCAGAGGCCACACGTGGACCTGGTGCATGACTTCAACAAGGAGAAAGCAAACTTAAAGGGAGAGAGAAGTAAAGCGAGGTCTGCTGTGGGAAGTGCCTTAGTGCGGGCAGGCCATTTGCTCTCCCTCCTCCCGCAATGTGAGGGAGTCCAGAAAAGGAGAAGTAACTCCAACTTGGCGGGTGGAAAAGAGGGGGAAGTGCTTTCCCGAAAGCTTCCTGGGGATAGTGTAGCCCGGCAGGGTGGGAGGGAGGAGTAACAGCAGCTACAGGAAGAAGGGAGCTAGGACCTTTTTCCAGGTTTGGGGAGGAGCAGTGCTAAGGCACAAAGACCGAGAGGGGGCAACTTACTTTATGTTCCAGAATAAATTCTTACTATGATCCCCTGATCTCCCCCAGAGCTCTCCCATGACTCCCTATTGGTGTAACTGTCAGAGGAAGGGCAGGAAAAAATGCCTCCTTCTCTCTCCTCCAGTAGCTGCAAAAGCCAAAGTGGCCCTGGGTATTCCCAATTATTCATCTATAAGTCAGCTTCAAGTTCAGCGCCATGTGCTGGTCACAGAATCTTGGAGTTCAAGATCCTTGTGGCCCCTTAGTCACACACCTCACCCCACCCAAGGCAAGAATCCTTCCACAAAAGATCAGATAAAATTATTTATTCAGCAAACATTTCTTGAGTAAGTTGCTTAGGGAGTTCTTTCACCAGACTGGAGGGAGTTAAGGGATACAAGGGATACGATGAGGTGAGTACAACACCAGGCAGCATATCCCCAGTGTCATGATTAACAAGAGGACAACGAGGTGCACCTCAGAGGAAAAAGTACTCTGGCTTGAAATTGTTGGGGTGAGGCATTTCAGATAGTGTTTACCTAGACACAGCCTTTACAAAAAAGCCAAAGCAAGAAGGAAGCACAAGCATATTTTATTAGTCATAATAAGGGTGATAAGCATATTAAAAAAAAAAAAAAGAGTGATAAGCATATTGCCAGCTTCCCAGGCATGGCAAACTTACCACCTCTCAAATAGCCCTGTTCCTTTTCTGGACAACTTAAACTGTAATTATTTTGTATCTACATGCATGTACAAGTTACTCGTTTATTTATTTACACATACATGTTTTATGAGTAATCTACATCCGTCTAATCTCTGAGCCTAGGTCCTATTTATCTCCTAAAGCTTCACAGAAACATGTCTAATCCCTTTTCATCGTGACAACATTCCAAACATTTGAAGATGACAGTTATGCCCCCCCTTTCCATACCTTCTGCCCAGCCCCAAAACAATAAGGGTAAAGTTGCTTTTTATTTTGCCAGATTATGGTTTCCATCCTGATGACTTCATGTAGACATCTTTCAGTTTGTCAAGATCTATTGGGAATATGTGTTATTTTTGTCCTTCCAGCAAACATTCTCTTTCTTCTGGTAAGGTGAACCTAATTTCCTCTAGAGAACCAGTCCTCCCCACTATCTGTCCATTTGGCTGCCAGGGGGCTGATTCACTACTCATCTTTCCAGGGGCAGCACTCTGCCACTCCTGGCCAATCAGAGCACTGTTCCCTCCTCCCTGTGCTCCCCCCACCACCATTTGCAATGACTGATTTAGGGAAACGCATGTGGCTCAAGGCAGTCCAATAAGAATGAGTCCTGGGACCCTTGTCGGCACCACCCATATGGAGAAGTTTCCTTTACGCTGAGGCTGCTGAGCTATCTGGCTCATCTCCTGGAGTTGACCAGGAGGCCCACGGAAGAACTTGCTCGAGAATACATAAAACCAGTATGAAAACGAACTATCAGAGCTGAGGTACAGATAAAACTACCACAGGTGATGACTTTGAGAACCTGGACCCACTTGTCTTCCAGCTATTCACTTGCATATGTGTCTTTCATCAGGATCCTTAGAAACAGAGCCTGTAAGGGAGATCTGGGAATGGGATTTATTGAGGGGGGAATAACCCGTAAGGGAGGGAGTTGAGCAGGACAGAGAAAAAGAAAGAGTGAAACAAGAATCAGCTTGATTTTGCCTTGGCCTGATCCACAATGGAGAGCTCGGGATAAAACCACACCAAGGAGTTATCTCCCCATGAGGCGTTGGGCAGCTCTGTGTACCCAAGTATCAGTCAGCCACTGGCTGTAAGCCATCAAGGAGTTAAGGTCTCCAAAGCTGCTTCCTTCAGCTGAAGGCAATTCTCTGGAATTTCGGGCATCTGGGAACCCTTAGCTGCCAACACTCACAGTAGCTGGGGGATGGGCGTACTGGCCTGTTAAAGAGATCTACGTGGGGCCCCATTTGTGCCTCCTGTGTAGACCAGTATGTTCTATTCCCACTTGGGTTTCTGTTCCTTGCAACCAAAATGGGACCACCTAAAATACTCAGGTGGGATCTGATCACCATAATACAGTGAGACTTTAGCCGTCCTTAATCTGACTCCCTACAACCATAAGCACACTAGACTGTTGCCTCAGCAAATTTAGAGACTACCCTGACCGTTTGGCTCAAATTGACTTTATAACCATTTCCTACTACCGCTTTTCCTTTAAAAGGTTTTTCCCCACAAACTGATACTAAGCAAAATTCACCCTTTCTTGTACTTCTATAATTAATTCTTGGCCGCAAACACAGGATTTCAAACTTAACCCTACTAACAATGAGGAGCTAGTTGTCGTTTTGTCTAGTTCCATCCTCTGCAGCACCTTGCTATAAACACGTGCTGATTCAACTCAACACGTGCTGATTCAACTCTGTCAATGCTCAGACTGGCTCCCACTTCTCATTCTGTTGCTACTGCTGAAAGGGGCAAACCCAGTGACAGAAACTTTCATTCGGCAAACTTCTAGAGACTGATTTTCCCCTCCTTCCCACCTGCTGATTCATACTCTTAGAAAATTTACTCCACTTGTCTCTTCTTTCTCTTCCTGGAGAATCTCTCCAAAGGGGTTTCCCAGGACTTGACCAGCCCCATCCTCAGCACACCCTGCTCATTTCTGTTTCTTCTTAAGTCTTCATTCAGTTTGGCCCCTCTGCCTAAATGCCTTCCCTTTTCGCTTTATCTAATCAAATCTTGGCTCACATCCCTCTTGGCTCACACCCTCCAGGAAGCCCTCCACTATTCCTCTAGCCCGAATGGATCTTTTCTTTGACAATCCACAGTTCTGCTGCGTCAAGCACAACACTAAGTATCCTATATGCATTGTCTTGTTTCATCCTTGTTGTGACCCTGAGAGGTCTGCTGTTACAATCCTCATTTTTTGATGAGACTTAAGGAGGTTAATTAGGAAAATACCACACAGGGGGGCCTGGTGGGCTCAGTCGGTAGAGCATGTGACTCTTGGTCTCTGGGTCAAGAGTTCAAGCCCCCCATTGGGCATAGAGTCTACTTTTTTTTTCTTTTAAAGATTTTATTTATTTATTTGAGAGAGAGAGATTGAGAGAGCACAAGCAGGGGGAGCTTCAGAAGGAGAGAGAGAAGCAGGCTCACTGCTGAGCAGGCAGCCAGACATGGGGCTCAATCCCAGGACCCTGGGATCATGACCCAAGCCCAAGGCCGACATTTAACTGACTGAGCCACCCAGGCACCTAGGCATAGAGCCTACTTAAAAAATACATACACACACACACACACACATCACACATCACACAACCACACAGCTACAAACTAGCAAAGCCATGGTACAGATATTAAAATTAGTACATTAGAATTCTGGGTGTAATACCATAAACATTTGTTGGCTACACACAAGGAACTGGAGGAAATATGAAAAAGTGAAATAGACAATCCTTGCCCACAATCAGGAACAGGGTTTGTAAATAACACCAATATGACCAATGCTATAAAGTCAGTAAAAATGAAGTGAAAGTTCATGTCTTGCAGAAAACCCAGTAAATTCATATGAAGGAGTGTATGTTTGACAGGAAGCAATGAGGTGACACATTCCAACTTAAGGAACACTGAGTAATAGAATGAAGGGAGGAAAACATGGGACATGTTTAAGCAAGGGAGTTGTCTGGTTTGTTCAAGAGATAAGGTTTGAAAGTTTGGTGGAGGCCCTATTGTAAAAAGTAAAGAATGCCAAGGCAAGGTAGGTACTGGGCTTCTGAAAACAGGATCCAAAATGTGTGTTACGATTGACCTGGTAGTCAACTGATTAGATTGGAAGGAGACTGAAATGGGATTGGGGAAGTAAGTTAGGAAACCACTACAGTTTTGCAGTCTGGAGGAAATTAGGACCTATGAGGGTAAATGCAGCGGACTTGGATTACTTACCCCCCCCCATATTCTGTAAACACACCTGTCTCTCTTTGTCCCCTAAAGATCATACTATCCTTGAGAAGTGTCAATCATTTTTAAAAATGTGCCCAGAACCAGTAAAATGCTAACAATCTCTTGATACATAATAAGCACTCGGCAAATATTTTTGGATTTGAATCAAATGCATGAGCAGGATGATTGCAATATTCAGGCTCTGTTTAAATGGTTTTAAAGGAACTCAGGCCATGCCTGCAACCATCTGCAGTATTACTTGGTAACAAAACTAAGCTAGTTGTTTTTTTTTTTTCCAGTACCTATTATGCACATAATCATCTTATTCAATTCTCCCTGTTGTCGGTACGGAAATTTTTTCACTTTACAGATCAGAAAAACTGAGGGTGACCAACTGTCCCAGTTTGCAGGGATGGAGAGGTTGAGTTGCAGGACTTTTAGTACTAAAACCACGACAGCCCCAGGCAAATCAAGGCCTGTCACCCTACCAGGATACCTTGCCCCACATCACACAAGCCAGGGTTTAAACACAAGGCTGAACTCAAACCACATTGGGATTTTTATTCTGGCTTTCTGATCTTTGCAGTCCATATAAATATCTTATTTGGGAACTTTTGAGATAGAATCCAAGCCTATTCTTTTTTTTTTAATTAACACATAATATATTATTTGCCCCAGGGTACATGTCTGTGAATCCTCAGGCTTACACATTTCACAGCACTTACCATAGCACATACCCTCCCCAATGTCCATAACCCAGCCACCCTATCCCTACTCGCCCCTACCCCCCAGCCACCCTCAGTTTGTTTCGTGAGTTTAGGAGTCTCTTATGGTTTGTCTCCTTCCTCATCCCATCTTGTTTCATTTCCCTCTCCCACCCCCCACGACTCCCCACCCTGCCTCTCGAATTCTTCATATCAGAGAGATCATATGATAATTGTCTTTCTCTGATTGACTTATTTCGGAATCCAAGCCTATTCTTATACTGAATTTGCCTCATGTGTTTGGGGCCTACTTGGGACTGGAGCTGTAGAGAGGCAGAGAATCACAAAATGGATGGGTTTTTGTCAGAGAAAAGGAATCCAGGCTGGGCAATGTCTTCTTTCCTGGAGGACGACCTTATGAAAGAATTCAGCTTTATAAGGCGTTCTTTGGCGCCCTCTAGTGGTTGAGAGCTGGAACCCCTTCTTTACTTCCTGACCAGAGAAGCCAAAATGTTGGCAACAGTGAGCTGTGGAACCCAATGCCAAGTTCTTACTGCTTGCAGAGCATAAAGATATTGTTTTAGAATAAAAAGTAGCAAAGCCTTGGGGCGCCTAGGTGGCTCAGTGGGTTAAACTTCTGCCTTCAGCTAAGGTTATGAACTCAGGGTCCTGGGATTGAGCCCCGCATTGGGCTCCTTGCTCAGCAGGGAGGCTGCTTTTCCCTCTGCTGCACCCCACCCCCCCCACTCTCTCTCTCTCTCTGTCAAACAAATAAATAAGATCTTTTTTAAAAAGTATATGTAAAAAACTAGCATAGTCTTTTTTTTTTTTCTCGAATGAAAACTGGTCATGCTGTCATAATCTAGGGTAAGGACAATCAGACACAAAATTTAAGTATATACTAAAACCAAACTCAATAACAATATTTCAATTCAGTATTTTCAAAAATAATAAATCAAAAATAATGCCCTTCAAATGCCATGATGAACACAATATCAAAATTTAAAATACAGAACAAGAAAAAAATAAAATAAAATAAAATAAAATAAAATAAAATAAAATACAGAACAGGCCCGAGCTGACCCCGCGCTTGCCCTCCCATACCTCACTAGCCTCACCCTGAACCTAATCGCATGAGTGTGGGCAGGGGAGCCTGAAACCTCAGCGCGTCGCCGGGCTCCCTGGTGGAGGTGGCACCTCAAAGCCTCACCCAGGGGAACCGGACACGGTGTTTTCAGACTTTTTCACCAAAGAATTTTCATAGAAGGGAGAACGTCCTCTGCTAGCGTATCTGGAAGGCCTGCATCTTTAAGGCTCTTGTTTAGGCATATTTTGAATTTGATTTCATAATATATCCATTTTCGGTTTTGTTCTGTTACTGAGGTATATACACTTCAGAAGTGTACAGAAAAGTGCACATATCATAACCATAGGACTTGGAGAATTTTCACAAACAGAACACACATGTTTAACCAGCACCCAGATCAAAAAAGGGAACATTATTAGCAGGACCCCAAGGGCCCTCTCATGCCCCCTTCCAACCACTAGCACCCTGAGGCAATTCCCTATTGATGTCTCACAGCATAGATTAGTTTTGCCTATTTTTGTTCTTCCTATAAACCGAATGATACGATCTAAAGTATTCGAGGGGCCCCACTGGCTCAGTGGGTGACACATGGGACTCTTGATCTCGGGGTTCTGGGTTTAAGCCCCATATTGAGTGTAGAGATGATTTAAAAATAAAAAATATTAAATATAAAGTATTAGAATTTGGCTTATTTTGTCCAAAACTCTGTAGGATTAGGTCATATATTTGTGTATGATTATAGTTTGCTTGTTCTCATTGCATTGTATGAGTCGTTTATGATAAACTTATCCATTCCACTGATGTGGTTGTTTTCAGCATGGACTATTATACACAGTACTGGTATAAATATTCTTATGCATGTCTTTTGGTTCACATACATGCATGTTTCTGTTGGGAGTGCATTTCCTGGGTCATAAGAGAGGCATATTTTCAAATTTACTGTCTACTGTCAGTTAGCCTTCTAAAGTAATTGTAGCTGTTTAGATTCAGCAAAAGTTCTTGCTGTTTCACATCTTCCTCTAAACTTGATATTTTTTATTTTTGATCCTTTTTATTTTATCCAGTCAAGTTGGGAGGATATCATATTGTAGTTTATTTGCATTTTCCTGATGAGTAATGAAGTTAAAAATCGTTCTAGATATTAGGGCACCTGGGCGGCTCAGTCAGTTAAGTGCCTTCGGCTCAGGTCATGATCCCACGTCCTGGAATCAGTCCGGCATCAGGCTCCATGCTCAGTGGGGAGCCTGCTTCTCCCTCTCCCTCTGCCTGCCACTCCCCCTGCTTGTGCTCTCTCTTTCTCTGACAAATAAATAAATAAATAAATAAATAAAATCTTTAAAAAAAAATCTTTCCATATGTTTATTTGGCATTTGGAGACCTTCTTTTGTGACATGTCTGTTCAAGTCTCTTACCCATTTTTCTGTTGGGTTGTCTATTTTTTCCTTATTGATTTACACAAGTTCTTATAAAATTCTAAATTTGAGATCTTTATCAAATATATATATATATACTGAGTATGTCTTACCCCATTTTGTGGGTTGTCTTTTTACTCCCTTACTGGTGTCTGTTGATAAACAGAGATTCTTAGTTTTAATACATATATTTAATAAATTGTTTTCATTTATTTTTTTTAAAGATTTTATTTATTTATTTGACAGACAGAGATCACAAGTAGGCAGAGAGGCAGGCAGAGAAAGGGTGGAAGCAGGCTCCCTGCTGAGCAGAGAGCCCGATGCGGGGCTCGATCCCAGAACCCTGAGATCATGACCTGAGCCGAAGGCAGAGGCTTTAACACACTGAGCCACCCAGGCGCCCCAATTGTTTTCATTTATGATTAGCACTTTTTGTTTCCTGTCTGTGGAAAGATCTGCCTATTCCAAGGTCATAAAGATATTCTTCTTTGTTTGGTTCTAAAGACTTTATTCTCTTGAAAAAGAATAACTTCTAAATTGCATTTATGTTCTATATTTTCTGAAGTTACACATATGATAGCTATGCAGAGTTACTTTTATTTGTATTTTTTATTTTTTTAAAGATCTATTTATGTATTTATTTGACAGTGAGCATGCATGCAGTGTGGGGGAGGGGCAGAAGGAGAGAAACTCCAGCAGACTCCCCACTCAGCATGGAGCCTGACTCAGGGCTTGATCTCATGACCCCGAGACCACGACCTGAGCAGAAACCAAGAGACGGTTGCTCAACGGACTCTGCCACCTAGGTGCCCGCAGAGTTACTTTTAATGAGAAAAACAAAGCCATTATTTTAAAATTGGGTCATTTATGTATACTTTTTACCTAGTCTTGTTCTACAGGACTATAAGCAATATAATGCTCAGTACAATATAATGGAGAGATGTGACCAGAAGACAAAAAAGAAAGGTCAGGGAAAATACAGAGCCAGAGAGCTAGGCTAGAAGGACACGCGGAATGCTGAGGTTACAGAGCAGTGGTTGTGCCTTGGAAAGAGTCGACCCCGTTTCTCTCACTGACACTACAGCAGCAGGAGGCCGAGAGGAACCTTTTCCTGCTGCTAATCTTCATGCAACTAGTTCCTGGCCTTCCGGGTGTCAGGCCTCTCCTTTGGCTTCCCCAGGCCCCATCTCACTTCCGGCAGCCCTTGACTTGCCAGCAAGACCTGTTTTCTGCATTCTCTTCCCCTCTCTACCCAGGGCAGACTGGATCTGGCAGAGCCTTGTGAGCCTTGATTGAGAACTTGGACTTTGTCTTGTGGGCAATAGGGAGCCTCTGAAGGATTTTAAGTGGGTAAACTGACCAGCGGTACAGTGTTGACTTTTTTTTTTTTCGGTAAACTTTTTTGAGTATAAAATAAAATGCAGATACAGAAAACCACACACAATAAACACTGAATACCCCAGAAACCACCTTGTAGGTCAAGAGATGGTTGCTTGGTCAGGCTCCTCAGTGGCCCCTCCGTGTGCCCTGTTCCAAGTACAGCTTCCTCACTCCCTCCAAAGGCACCACTAGCTTCACTTTTACCAAAATCACTTCCTTTAAAAAAAAATCACTTCCTTCTGTTTCTTTATAGTTTTATCATTCAGATGTGTATATCTAAACACTAGAATTTCGTCTCGTCCATTTTTTAAAGTGTGTCTTTTAATTCTCTTATTTTTATAAAAATCAGCTTTATTGAGATATCGTGGACATATGACATTGTAGAAGTTTAAGCTGTATGATGTGATGATTTAAAATATATATATATTGTGAAATGATTACCACAATAAGTTAACACATACGTCTATTGACTCACAGTTACCTTTTTGTGTGTGGGGGTGGATGGTGAGGATTTTTAAGATCTAGTCTCTCCACAATTTTCAAGTATACAATACAGTTTTGTTAACTACAGTTACCAGGGTACCCCCGGAATTTATTCATCTCTTTAAAAAAATTTTTTTAAATAAGGTCTACACCCAACGTGGGGCTTGAACTCATGACCCCGAGACCAAGAGTCACATGCTCCACTGCTCTGCCTGAGCCAGCCAGGCACCCCCCCCCCCAGAATTTACTCATCTTGTAACTGGAAGTTTGTACCCTTTGACCACTTTCATCCATTCCCTGAACCTCCCCCAGCCCCCCGTTGCCCTCTGAAACCTCCAGTGTGCTCTCTGTTTCTATGAGTTCAGATTTTTTTTAGATTACACGTGGAAGTGAGATCATATGGTATTTGTTATTCTCCATCTGACTTCTTTCCCTTAGCATGATGCCCTCACGTTTCATCCATGTTGTCAAAAACGGCAGAATTCTCTTCTTTTTAATGGCTGAATAACATTCCACAGTGTTCAATCCCATTTCTTAATTTCCTACATTTTCTTCACCCATTCATCTGTGGACAGACACTTAGGTTGTTTCCCTGTCTCGGCTATTGTAAATAATGTACAATAATGCTATTGTAAATAAACGTGGGGGTGCTAGGGATCTCTTTGAGACAATGATTTTATTTCCCTTGGATATATACCCAGAAGCGGGATTACTGGAACAGGTGGTAGTTCGATTTTTTATTTTCTGAAGGACTTCCATATTGTTTTCCATTGTGCTCGGACTAATTTCCATTCCTGACACTGCACCAGGGTCTCCTTTCCTTCACATCCTCACTTACTTCCCTCTTAGGGCTGCCTTTTACTGCATCCCAGAAGTTGTGGTATGTTGTGCTTTCATTTCTCCTGGTCTTAAGATGTCTTTTAATTTCTCTTTCGATTTCTTTTTTGACCCATTGGTTGTTCAGGGGCGTGATGTTTAATTTCTGCTTTATTTGTGAATTTTCCAGCTTTCCTCCTGTTTCCTGTTTCATACCATTGTGGTCAGAAAAAGATATTTAGGGGTGCCTGACTGGCTCAGTCAGTGGAGCATGTGACTCTTGATCTCAGGGTTGTAAGTTCAAATCCCACGTTGGGTGTAAAGCTTACTTTAAAAAAAAATACTTAACATAATTTCTATCTTCTTGACGTTGTTGAAACTTGTTTTGTGACCTAACATATGAAAATGTTCCATATGTACTTGAGAATGTGTATTCTGCTCTTGTTAGATAGAATGATTGTGTATTTCTGTTGGGTCCTTTTGGTCATAGCATTGTTTAAATCCAGTTTCCTTATTGATTTTCTCTCTGGATGGTCTATCCATTGTTGAGAGTCCGGGATTAAAGTCCCCAACTATTAATATATTGCTGCTGCTTATTTTTTCTCTTTGTTCTATTAGTCTTTGCTTTACATATTTAGGTTCTCTGATGTTGGACATAAATATTTACAACTTATATCTTCTTGATGATTTGACCCCTTTATCATTATACTGACATTCTTCGTCTCTTGTGATCATTTTAGCTTAAAGTCTATTTTGTCTGACATAAATTTAGCTACTCCTGCTTTCTTCTGGTTACCATTTGCTTGGAAATGTCTTTTCTCATCTTTTCACTCTCACTTCACATGCATCGTTTTTTGTTTGTTTGTTTTGTTTTTTGTTTGTTTTCATTTTTAGGTAGGCTCCACACCCAGCATGGAACCTAACACAGGGCTTGAACTCACAGCCCTGAGATCACGAGTTGGATGCTTAACTGATTGATAACCCAGGCGACCCTATGCATCCTTACACCTGAAGTAAGTCTCTTGTAGGCAGGATAGCATTGTGTTAACCTTAAAATAAAAACTGCCACTTATTTTACCAGCAAAAAAAATGTTTTTTGGGGGGGAAAAAAGAGAATTGCAATCAGGGACCAACAAGCTGTGGCAAAACTGTGGGCAAGTCTGGAGAACAAAAGGAGAGGTAATGCTTTTTATGGGGAAAAGGGATACATTAGGAAGACTGTTATAAACCAAAGTCCATTGGAATAAACTGGGAGTTCAAAGGGTAGCAGCTTCTCATTGGCTGAGCTGTTGTGTGTGGGAGATGCTGAGGGGCGGGAATGAGGAAAGTGTTCTTTCTCCAGCTGGGATAGTAAAGTAGTAACCACATGCTAGGTCAAGTCCATCTGCAATTGACTACAAAGGTGGTAGGGTGTGAGAGCTCCCCTTGCCAAAACCTCCCCACTCCACCAGAGGTTTCCTATAATTAATTTTGGCCCTTGTTTTTTAATCCATTCAGCCATTCTATGTCTTTTGGAGAATTCAATCCACTTACATTTAAAAATGATATGATTTTGCTAATTATAGAATTCTTATTATAGATGATATAATATCTATGTATAATATCTACATAGACATGAGATATATAATATATTGATAACTATATATCTATATAAATATAATAATCTATGTAAGTATAGAATTATATAAAATTATATGTAGAACATATAATTATAGAATTATGAAATTTTGATAATTATAACAATTTTTAAATTACTGGTAATTATTGATGAGTGCGTGAACTTACTAGTGCCATTTTGTTACTTATTTCTGACTGTTCCGTAGATCATTTGTTCTTCCTCTTTTGCTTACTTCCTTTGTGATTTATTTATTTATTTGTTTATTTTTAAAGATTTTATTTATTTATTTGACAGAGAAAGAGATCACAAGTAGGCAGAGAGGCAGGCAAAGGGAGAGGGGGAAGCAGGCCACCGCTGAGCAGAGAGCCCGATGCGGGGCTTGATCCCAGGACCCTGAGATCATGACCTGAGCCGAAGGCAGGGGCTTTAACCCACTGAGCCACCCAGGCGCCCCTTCCTTTGTGATTTAATGGCTTTGGGTGGCAGTATGCTTTGACTCCTTTATAATAATCTTTTATGTATCTACTACAGGTTTTTCCTTTGTGGTTACCATGAGGCTTTCATAAATATTTTATAGTTATAACATCCTATTTTAAGCTGATAGCACTGTACTTTGACAGCATACAAAATTTTTACACTTTTACTTCTCCTCTCCTTGCATTTTAGGTTATTGATGCTTAAATCTCTTAATCTATATGTTCTCCCTCCAGGGAGGATGGTAAAGTGGCCTTCATGTTGGCTCCCAGCCCTCCATTCCCTGAAGTGTTTGTTCTAAGCCCATCACAGTCACGTCCCGGGGTCTCCTGGCAGTTGCTGGTTTAGGAATGGGGCAGTTACCCAATCCTGGTCAATGATAAACAATAGAGCTCCACTGGGTGGGGTGGGGTGGGATGGGGTAGGGAAAGGTTTTCTTGTGTGTAAGAAGGAGACTGACGATGTTTCAATCTACCTGAAGCAGATCGGTCACCAATGTCCCCGTTGCCAGGAGGTGGCACACATAATGTCAGGTGGGTGTATTTTGTCAGCCCAGTATTCCTTCTGGAAAACAATCCACACCTATTCCTCAGAAATCTCAGTCCATGTGATTTCAGTAGGTTTGAGCCCTCCTCTCTACTGCAAGGAGGCCACACAATCAAATTCTGACCAAAGAACTCCGTACCCCTGGGGTAGAGCTACAACCCAACCAGACCAATCAGAGGGCTCTCTGGGACTTTTGCCATGGTCATTGGGAAAAGATGCTCTCTCTTCTCCTCTAACTTCATAAGCTCTGAGGACAATGCAGGCTTGGCGCTGCCAGGGGCATCCTGCTGTCAGGTAGCAAGAGAAGACTTAGGGAGAAAGCCCAGGAGTGACAAGCAGGAGCGAAAGCTGGAGAAGAAAGACAGAAGAAGCAGGATCTTCAGGCCAGCATTCATACCTCTGTATGGAGCTTGAGGCCCTCAGCACTTGGGGGCAAATCCCAAAGTGGGGAGAGATAAGGACTCCGGCAATTAGCTGGAGTTCTATTTGTTCTCAGCATTGGTGGAACAGGCTGTACTGGTTTCTCTCCCTGCCAAAGTTCCAGCTCACTAGAACAATGCTCTGAAGTAATTCTTCACACGCCTGTATGGACTGCCGTCCTACAGACTCTTTTTTTTTTTTTTTTAAGTAAGCTCCATGCTGTGGGGCTTGAACTCATGACCCTGAGATCAAGACCGGAGCTGAGATCAAGAGTCAGGCGCTTTGAGCCACCCAGGTGCCCCAAACGACTCATTCTTAAGTTGGTTATTTTTTTCTTGCCTGAATGGACGGGGATACTCAATGCCCCACTGCCCCTAAGTCTTAGGAAAGTAGAGTGTGGTAAAAACCATCAGCAGCCAAGACACTGAGCAGAGTCAAGCTAAGTGATTACAGTCCACTAACGGTAGCGGCTCCCTGCCGGCGAATGACGCGAACCCCGTTATACAGTATTACGACAGGCCCCTCGCAAGAAACTCACAGTAGGGAGAGGCAGGGCAACCTGGCAGAAGTACAGGCCGGTTTCAAAGCTTGGCTCCGCCCTGCTAGCTGGGTGATCTAAGGTAATTTACTGGATGTCCCTGAGTTTCGATCTTGTCATGTGCAAATTAGGCATAACATTCCTTTTGTAACTAATCTTCAGCCCAGCCCTGCTTTGAGGCTCAGCTTTCTTGGACACATCAAGGGAGAGTAGACGTTCTCTCTCAAGGGTCCCCTCACTCCCAGCTCTGTTGGGGGCCACCATGCACTTTGGTGTGAGTGAGGACCTGGACTCTTGGGCCTGGTCCCCTCAACGTAAGTTGCCTCCTTCCAGGGGTCCCAGGCCAGAGGTGTTTCTCTTTCTCACCTTGTGTCTGTTTCCCCACACTACAGAGAATACGGAGAATTACAATAAAGAACTTAAGGCTGTGGCCTCAATCTGATGGTAATAAGCATGTGACCTTGAGCCAGTGACTTTAACAGAACTTTTGCAAACAGAGAGTGATAAAGTCTCCCAGTGGTTTTAAGATGCACCACGAAAGAAAACACACCAACTGGGTTATGACAACACCTCTGACCGATGGTCTTGGGACAAGCCATGAACCAGTCACAGCGAGTCGTTACTTTGAAATTCCTCTCATCGCTTCGCTGAGATTCACAGTTTCGCCTGCCTTCAGCTGCCTTGCTTGCTGCCATGCAAAAGCTTGAGCCAATCTTTTCACCCGTATCTTAGGAACAAGATGTAACACGACGTCTGCTCCTGGTCTGCCTTCCTGTTTTAGGTCCTGCAAAGCACTTGCCGTTGCTTTGTAAGAAGAGAGCAGTCACTCCTCCAAAGAGAAAACTGGGTTTCACTAATATCAATTTCACTCCCTGTTGCTGCCATATCCCTGCCTTTTGCTTCACATAATCCCCTTTCATCTGAATGCTAAATCACAACACGATTCTTTCTGAAGACATTTGAAACAGCACTGAATTCAGTACGTGCTGTACCAACTGTGCATTTAACTCAGCTGGGGTGGCAACACCATGAGCAGCTGCACTCAATATCTCAAATTTGTGAACAATGGCGGCTCCATCAGGATGTTACCACTGATTGTAAGACACACTCCTAACATCAGAGATGTTAAAATGGGGCGGTCACGGCGGGGGGAAGTATGTCTTACAATTACTCAGATGTGGTAATAAATATTAGTATTGATTAGTGGCAAGTGGCAAAAAACTCAACCCAGACAGACTTGAGCAAAGGGGTATACTGATCCACAGAGGTTCAAAAGTCCATTATTCCTGCTTCAGGTATGGCTGGATTTAGGACTCCAGGAGATCATCAGGACTCGATTTTCTCACCATTTCTCTCTCTTCTACAGGCATGGCTTCGGTCTCAGGTTTCACATGGTATCAAGCTGAAGCCAGCAGCTCTAATCCCCAAATCCTCTCGGGTTTAGAAATCAGCAAAAAGGAATGGGTGTCTTCATCCCAGAATTTTTTTTTTCCATTGTTTTAAAAGTAAGCTCTATACCAACTGGGGCTTGAACTCACCACCCCAAGATCAAGAGTCCCATGCTCTGCGACTGAATCAGCCAGCTGTCCCTCCATCCCAGACTTCTTGACCTGAGTCTCAGGGCCCGTCATTGGCTCTGACAGGTCACACGGCCACCCCTGGAACACGGAGCGTGGTTACTGTGGCGGTTACCGCACACCTGCTCCGAGGTGCCTTGTTGAGAGTCTGGGGTGGGCGCTGCTGGGTCTCCAGAGAACAGGGGAACAAGGAGAACGGACGTGGGGCAACAAAAGCAGTAGATGTGATTTCTAGGTGGACTGCGGGGAATTAGGTGAGATCGGCCCTGCGCGTTAGTTAGCCCAGTGCCTGGCCCCCGGCGAGCCTCTCCCCAGAGCAGTGGGGCCTGCCCCTCTGGCTGCTGTGTGCGGCTGGAGAGGGCCTCTGCTGGGACTCGCCGGCATCTGAGTCAGCCCTGCGCAGACTCCCTCCTGCGCCAGCCGAGATGCCCTGACTCAGCTCCTACGTGAGCTGGATGCTGCCGGGAAAGTTAATAAGCCTTTGAGGCAAGACGTTCCTCCGGTGACGTGGGCTGGTGCCACGAGTGGGTGGGAATGAATGAGAAAGAGCGAGAACACCGAGGTTCCCAGAGCATTTATGAAGTTAAGACGTACAGGAAGAAAGCGTGAGGGGACAGTCAAGAGCAGCGATCAGAAAAGGCCGCCCACCGAGGCTGTGGGTGCTTTCTGCCATGGGTTTCTTGCGGCCCAGTCCCCCGGGGGGGTGAGCTCAGAGCTGCCACCGTCCCCACTGCCACCACTTCTGCCAGGGAGGGCGGCCCCGTGGCTGGCACGGTCGTTTCTTTCAGGCTCCCCTCCAGCTCTGCCCAGCTCTGCTTCAAACCCGAGTTGCAAGAAGCAGGACAGGGGGAGTCTATCTCTTTGTCATGTGGGGAGTAGCGGAGGAATAGAGCAGGGAGACCCGGTTAGGAGGGCACCCCAGGGGTGAGGAAATGAGGAGAGAGGGAGAGGCGAGGAGGCAGGGATGTGCCGAATCTCCTGCTGTGCTATTTACAACCTCTCAGAGGCTGGATGGAGTTCAACACGAGCACCTGCTCTCTGCCCGGTCCCCAGGCGGTGGGGACACAAAAGTGAATAGGACGTTATCCCTGCCGTCAGGAGGCGCAGAGCCTAGTCTGGGAGACAATGAGAAAAATCCTTAATTACAATGGATTGTGAGCACAGAGGTTTGTGGAAGAAAGATACCCTTGAGGGAGGAGCTAAGCAGGGCAGTGAGGGAAGAGCTGCCCAGAGGGAAGAGCTGCCCAGCGGGAAGTCTCGGGTCATGCCAGCCTTGGCCTGGTCCAGACGGCTGGTGGTGGGCTCTGGACACGGCTGCAGGGTGGAGTGGTTCCCCTTCCCTTTCCTGCTCCAGGCTTTGGCTGCCGGCTTATGGGGGCCGTAACTTGCTTGGCAAGAGGCTCCTGCCAGCCCAGAATAATTCTCCACCCAAGGGGACAGCTAGGGTAGCTGTGAGTCCTTGGAGACAACACTCATCGCAGCCGGGGAAGGGGTGGGTAGGTGCACCGGCCTGAAGAGTGACCCGAGAGGGCACCACCAGCTGCACTGTGTGCCGGGCTCGATGTCAGGGGAGGACAGGGTAGGGAGCAGAAGGGAGGGAAGCGCCGAAAGAAAGATCCAAGGGGTCAGTTTGTGCAAAAGTTGTAGGAGCATGCAGTGCTTTCTGTAAACACTAAGATCCTTGAATAAGACACTGGGTATAGAGTGGAACTAGGAGGTGGTGGGAGATGAGACCTGATAGGTGGGCAAAGGGCAGGTCATGAAGGGTCCTGCGGGCCATAAGAAAAAATTAAGGATTAAAGTTCTTCTAAAAAGAAATGAATTCTAGGGGCACCTGGGTGGCTCAGTCGGTTGGGCGTCTGTCTTCAGCTCGGGTCATGATCTCAGGGTCCTGGGATGGAACCCTATATTGCTTCCCTAAGCAGGAAGCCTGCTGTTCCTTCTTACTCTGCCTGCTGTTCTGCCTACTTGTGCTCTCTATCAAATAAATAAATAAAATCTTAAAAAAAAAAAAAAAAAAAAGAAAAAGAAATGGATTCTCATTCCACCCCCACCTCCGTCCTTTCTGCGAACATTTCCTCGCTGTCACGGGGCAAGTCAGCCCAGCCCGGTCAGTTGGGTGAAATCAGGACCCAGATGGTGTAGAACTGAGTGGGGAGGATGGCCAGGGAGGGACCACCTCCCAGGAATGAAAGCAAAGTTGTTTTCTCAAAGGCCTTCTGGAAGTAGGAAGAATGTGTCATCACAAGGGCATGCCGTGGAGAGGAAGGAGGGGAGAATTTGGAGTCAGAAGAGCAGAGGGCCTAAGGCTTGGGGCCCAACTCCACCGTGCCAGCTGGAAGGCTCTGGGAAAGTCACCCAACTCTCTGAGCCTCTGTTTCCACATCTGTCACTGGGGATCACATCTGTTCCACTGGATTAACAAAGAGAAGGCACGTGTATTTAAAACAAACAAACAACTGTTTAAATGTTAGCTGCTCTCATTTTTGCCTCAAAGAACATATCAATATGATCCCCTGCAAGGAGAATCCTGAAGCCGGCCCATGTGACTCCAGCAGTTACCATTTGGCCCGAGCAGGTTGGGGACTTACTGGATGACACAGCAGGAAAGCTGCAGAGCCAAAGTGGAAACTCACCCAAATCGCCGACTCCCGCATCGTCAGCAGAACCAGCCGTGGCCCAACTTCACACTGCAGTTCCCATGTCAGAGGCCTTCCCAGAAAGTCCCTTTCAGCACAGAGCATTGGAGGCAGTCGCCAGCGTTCCCTTCCTCTAAACGGTTGGCAAGATGCAGCTGGATGAGGTTCCGGGGAGACAGGGCACAAAGGAAGACAAGGAAAAGACATTTTTCCTGAGGACAGGAGAGGGCGCTGTGGATTTCTCAGGGCTTCCTATACCCGACCCCCGACCCTTTTAAAAACAGATTTACTGAGATATAATTCACATACCATAAAACACATCCTTTTCAAGGGTACAGTTCAATATGTAGCTGGTTACTTTTTTTAATTAAAAAAAAACATTTTTTTAATTAACACGCCCAGCATGGAGCCCAACATGAGGCCCGAACTCATGACCTTGAGACCCAGACCAGTGCAGAGATCAAGAGTTGGATGCTTAAACGACTGAATCACCCAGGCGCCCCATTAGTTAGTTATTTTTAAAGTAAGTTTTATGCCCAGTGTGGAGCCTGAACTCACGACCCTGAAATCAAGTGTCACAGTCTGTACCGGCTGAGCCAGCCAGGTGCCCCCCAATAATTTTTAGAATATTCAGTGGTGCAAATATCACCACAACTTATTTTAGAATACTTTCATCACCTTAGAAAAGGACTCCTACCCATTAGTTGTCACTCCCTTTCCCTCACCATCACCTGTCTCCTCCCGCTGGGCAATCCCTAATCATTAACTTTGTATCTCTAGAGATTTGCCTATTCTGGGCATTGCACACAGATAGAGTCCTAAGATGTGTAGTCTTTCTGATTGGCTTCTTTCATTTTTCATAACAATTTCAAAGTTTATTCATGTTGTAGCATACATCAGTACTTCATTTTTTTTTTTAAGATTGTATTTATTTATTTATTTATTGGAGAGAGAGTGCGCCAGCAGGAGGAGAGAGAGAGGGACAAGCAGGCTCCTCCGTGAGCACGGAGACTGATGTGGGGCTCAATCTCACGACCCCGAGATCACAACCCTGAGAACACGACCTGAGCTGAAATCAAGAGTGGGACCCTGAACCAACTGAGTTACCCAGGTGCCCCATTACTTCATTCTTTTCTATGGCTGAAAATAATCTATTGTATGGATCATTTTATTTATCCAATCAGTTTATGGACATTTGGGTTGTTTCTAATTTTTGGCTATTATAATAATGCTGTCTTGAACATTTATGTACAGTTTTTTCTATGAATATGTTTTCATTTCTCTTGGGTATAGACCCAGGAGTAGAATTGCTGGGTCACGTGGTAACTCTATGTTTAACATTTTAAAGAAATGCTAACCTGTTTTCTGAGGTAGAGGTGGCTGTGCTATTTCATATTTCCATCAATAATGTATGAGGATTTCAATTTACCCACATCCTTGCCGACACTTATTATCTCTCATTTCTTATTTATTTATTTATTTGAGAGAGAGAGAGAGAGCACGCGCACAGGGGGTAGGGGCAGAGGGAGAGGGAGAGAGAGTCCCAAGCAGACTCCCCACCAAGCATGGAGCTTGATGTGGGGCTCAATCTTGTGACCCTGAGATCAGGACCTGAGCTGAAACCAAGAGTTGATCACTCAACCAACTGAGCCACCCAGGCGCTCCTTATCTGTCATTTCTATTATAACTATCCTTGTGGTTGTGAAGTGGTATCTCTGTTTTTTTCAATTGTAGTAATATATATATATATAATATAATATTTATCATTTTAACTATTTGTAAGTATACGATTTGGTGGTATTAAATACATTCCTCATTGTGGTTTCAATTTGTATTTCCCCAATGGCTAATGGTGTTGAACATCCTTTCATGTGCTTATTGACTATTTGTTTATCTGGAGAAATGTATATTCAGATTCCTGCTCATTTTTCAATTGGATTATTTGTCTTTTTGTTATTGAGTTGTGGGAATTCTTTTTTCTAAACTTTTTTTTTTAAGATTTTATTTATTTGAGAAAGAGACAGTGAGAGAGAGAGAGAGCATGAGCGGGGTGAGAGGAAAAGGGAGAAGCAGACTCCCTGCTGAGCAGGGAGCCCGATGTAGGGCTCGATCCTGGGACTCCAGGATTATGACCTGAGCCGAAGGCAGACGCTTAACTGACTGAGCCACCCAGGCACCCCAGTTATAGGAGTTCTTATAATCTAAATTTAGTTCCCCTATCAGATAGATGATTTGCAAAAATTTGTCTCCGATTCTGTGGTTTGCCTTTTCACATTCTTGACGGCATCTTCTGAAGCACCAAAGTTTTAAATTCTCCTGAAGTCTAATTTACTTATTTTTTCTTCTGTTTTGCTTTTGGTGTCCTATCTGAGAAGGTTTTGTCTAACCCAAGGTCATGAAGATTTACCCCTATCTTTTCTTCTAAGAGCTTTATAGTTTTAGTTCTTTCTACTAGGTCTATGGTCCATTTTGAGTTAATTTTTGTATGAGGCAGGTGTCCAACTTCATTTTGTGTATGTGTGGCTATCCAGTTGTCCCAGTGTCATTTGTTGAAAAGGCTATCCTGTCCCTCATTGAATTGTCTTGGCACCCATGTCAAATATCACACAGCCCCTTTTTAAGGGAAGTAGGCCTTAAACAGTCCTTTGTAATGCAGTTGTGCAACTCTTATGAATCTGACAGATGAAGCCAGCTTTTTGCCCCTGGTCATGGACATCTCAGATCAGGGCCTATCTTCTGAGGTGATTTGGTGTCTTAATACTCAATAGAGGAAAAAAAAAATTAGATTCTCTCTTGGATAGCACAAGGGCTGGGTGCCCACCAGAAGATCTGTTCTTCCAAAGATATTACATTGCTACGCCCAGGCCTCCATGTGGCCTGATGTCTTGGAATCTCTGGGGCCCAAAGTAGAGGTATTGTTTTTAGTTTTTCCATGTTTTATTAAGAAAAAATATTTAGGGGCTCCTGGATGGTGCAGTCAATTAAGTGTCTGACTCTTGATTTCGGTTCAGGTTGTGATCATGAGATCGAGCCCGGAGTCGGGCTCCCTGCTCAGCAGGGAGTCTACTTAGGATTCTCTCTCTCTCTCTCTCCCTCTGCCCCTTCCCACTTGTGCTCTCTCTCTTTCTCGAATAAATAAAATAATCTTTAAAAAAAAGAAGAAATATTTAATTGAAGATGCAACAGACCTGCAACTTAATAAGACTATGATTTATAGTAGGCTTTTGAAATTCTATAAAAACTCTTGAACTGATTTACAGCATGTAACACCTTTTTTTTCTTTTAACTGTTTAACATATTCTTAAATTGCGGTAAGACATACACAATATAAATTTCACTTTAACTGTTTTTCAAAGCATTCAGTGGCATTAAATACAATTACATGGTTATGCAACCATCACCACCATCCATCTACAAGATTTTTTTCATTATCCCAGACTAAAGCTCTATCTCCATTGAATAGCAACTCCCCATTCTCCACTCTCCCAGCCCCCGGCAAATTCCATTCTACTTTCTGTCTCTATGAATTTGACTACCCTGGGTACCTCTCAGAAGTGGGATCATACATTATTTGTCCTTTTGTGTCTGGTTATTTTACTTAGGATAATGTCTTCAAGGTTCCTCCATGATGTAGACATGTCCGAGTTTCATGCAAGTATTTTTACTTCAGCTCCTTTCTCTTGCTCCTTTGTGATTTCCATGGATCCTTAAGATGAATCTCTCTATCCCTGAAGGTGATCTTCTTTGTCTTTCTCACAATCAGAAAGAGCCTGACTGAAGCCTCTGGGTTACCTCACGGCGGAGAGATGCCCACTGCCTGGTCACAGGCAGGACCACTGCTGCCAGGTTGGCCGTGAAGCACAGGGCTGAATGGAGCCTTGGGGCAGGAGAGTATGGCCAACAGGGACTGTGCTCGCCTCCCCTCTGCCCACCTCCGTTCTCGGGGATTCCGCGTATACTCCCCTATTAGCCATTTATTCATCCAACATTTTTTGAATACCAACTATGTGCCCGACATTGTGAAATACAGGGAGGAATAAGACAGACATGGGCTCTGCCTTCATGGAACTTATAATCTAGTAAGTGGAAGACCGTCAATAATTAACAACACAAACAAATAAATGTACGATTACAGTTGGGGTGAGTGCCATGAAAGAAAAGTGCAGGGTACAATGTAAATGTCTAAATCGGGGGTGCACCAGCTCAGGGTGGGAGACCTGGGGTGTACTCAGAATCCATTGACTGACATGGCAGCTGTGTCTGACAGTAGGGTAAGAATCACAGTCCCTGTGCTCAAGGCACACCAGGTCCAACAGGGGTCCAACCAAGAGGTCCAACCCCTCGGTTTTGTGATCCTAGGACCACTCTGCTCCCTCCTTTCTGGGGAATCACTGTCCCTTTTCGACCTGTGTATCTCTGAGGGCCCCTCTTTGATGGTAATGGATGTCAGATAAACTGTTCTTTACTTTGGAGGGAAAATCATGACATGTTCAGAACACTGGACCCCAAAACTTTTGCGTAATGTCCTGGGTAATGATGAAGTTTTCAAACTCTGAGAATTGGAGTGGTCAAAAGAGACAATGAAGGGGCATCTGGCTGGCTCAGTCAGTAGAGCATGTGACTCTTGATCTCGAGGTTGTAAATTCAGGCCCCACATTGGATGTAGAGATCACTTAAAACTAAAATCTTAAAAAAAAACAAACAAACTAAAATCTTAGGGGCGCCTGGGTGGCTCAGTCGGTTAAGTGTCTGACTTTTGGCTCAGGTCATGATCTCAGGGTCCTGAGACTGAGCCCCACGTAGAGCATCCGGCTCAGCGGGGAGTCTGCTTCTCCCTCTCCCTCTGCCCCTCCCTCTGTTTGTGCTCTCTCTCTCAAATAAATAAATAAATATATAAAACCTTAAAAAAGAAAAAACAAAAAAGGTAAAATCCTAAAAAAGGAGAGACAGAGACAGACGGACAATGAAACCCTGAGGCAGGATGGTGAAGGTTCACTGAGGATCTTGTGAAATAAAAACAGGATTCTGATCGTTTCTGTCTTTTGGAATAGAGAAAAAAGCATTTGCCAGATCAATCACTGCACACCAGGTGTCAGGACTGTGTTTATTTTCTCCAGCAATGATACCACATCTGAAATAGCAGCTGCAATTGGAGTCACCCTGTAATTAAGTTTATGGTAATCCACTGCCACTCTCCAAGGCCCATCTGCTTCTTCACTGGCCAAACCGAGAGTAAAGTGGGAGCATGAAAAAATCGCCACCCCTGCATCTTTAAAGGCCTTGATGATATTATCAATCTCCTCAATTCCCCAAGTGGGGCACTATTGCTTTTGGCTTATCACTTGGTGAGGAGGGATTTCCATTTGACTTTTCTCATCATCAAATCCCTCCCTCTGCCAATCCAAGAGCCAATACTGTAATTCTGCCAAATGACTGCGGATATCTATTCCAGCTATATAATTAAGGGCACGGTGATCCACACGGCCTATTGGGAAGTCTCTCTAGTCAAACTCCATCTATTCCTTGACCCACCTCAACTTCCCCTCTGGCCAGTAGAGCCTAACGGATTCTGGGTCCCCGGGAATTAGTATTAGCTCAGAGCCTGATTATCACCAAAAGGTCTGAGTATTAATTTTTTTATTGTGCACAGTCTACAGACTGGTAGAAGG
>CM052897.1:6067978-6189584 GCA_028534135.1 Potos flavus | reverse complement strand
CCCCCCCCCCCCCCCCCCCGGCAAAATGTCATGTCCATTACTTTCTGTCAGGGGGTTAACTTTATTTTGAAAGCAATTGGGAGCCACTAATGTGTTTTCAACAGTGGAGTAGAGTGATGAAATTTACATCTCAACAAGAATACTCCTGCTGTTTGGTGGAGAGGATAGAGGAAGAGGCGAGGCAGGAGTGAGGGGAGCAAGTGGAATCCTATGCAGTGACCCCAGTAAGCCTTCAAAACATGCAGATGGCAGCCACGCCCTGAAAAGTACAGGACAGGGGATATTAGCACTGGGGGAGTCAGGGAGGTACACCAAACCCTTGGGGTATCCTGCGTAGGGCATGGTGAGTGGGGACATGTGGATGAGAGAAAAAAAGATTTATTGTTAGAGGTAGACTTGACCTTCTTCATGACTCTGCTTGGGCAGGGCTGAGCAACAGCTCAGAGCCAGATGGCTGAGAGGAGAGTAGGTCGAAAAATCTGTTCAGTGTGGCCTTGTCGGGGGTTTTGGTGCTATTGACTGGAGAGCTCTGAATCCCAGCACCTGGCTTTGGGGTAAGCTGTGGCCTGTGGACTCAGCCTGGACCCTCTCGCTTACTTCACGCCCAGCTGAGCACAGCGATGAGGAGAGGAGTGTGGTTCAGCTGACGGAGCTCGGCCGCTCAGCTGGGCAGGGCGGTGGACAAGGGCCCTGCCGTTTCCGCCGAACATGGGACTGCTGGGCCTGGAGCTTCCCACAGGGCTGTCCAGCCCTTGTCGGGCCTGCCTCGCAAGCTGCGTCTCCCCTTCCCAATGCACGTCCCTTTCTCCCTTCGCAAGGGTCAATCTCGCAGTAAACATTTCACACCCCATCTCCATCCCAGAGTCTGCTCCCCGAAAACCTGACCTGCGGAACTCCACTTTCTCATCTGTCCAAGGAGGAG
Organism: Potos flavus; assembly: GCA_028534135.1. Taxonomy (NCBI): domain Eukaryota; kingdom Metazoa; phylum Chordata; class Mammalia; order Carnivora; family Procyonidae; genus Potos; species Potos flavus. The sequence continues at coordinate 6,188,662 of CM052897.1, read as the reverse complement.
AATTAAATACCTAGTTGTTTCAAGGATTAGTAACAAAATGATGTATATTAAATACCTTGTCTCAGCTCCAATGCCTCTCCCTGGGTCAGAGGGCTGAGATTTTTTTTGCCCCTTCGAAGGTGGATAAGCTTACACTTATCCACCCCACCCTGGGCCTCCACAGACAGAGATCAGTGAGGTCAGGTTATTTCTTCCTCTGGTTCCTTCTTTGCTGAGTTGCTGTGGGTTGGTGGCCTCTTTGACTGAAGGCCACAGCTCCCGAGGCAGCTCTCACTGACAACTGCTCCCTGCCCCTTGGCCTCCAGGCTGAAGAGTGGTCATGGCTTCCGGCTGCTGCTTCCCTGGGGCACTCCTCCACCATCCCTTCTCCCTTCCCTTAACCTTGGTTAAACAGTCCCTTTATTAACCGCTCCTTCACTTTCCTATGTGAGTTTGTGCTGGATTTTCCTGATACCCCAACTGAGTCAATCAGTGAAGATTCTTTCAATGGCTCCAAGTACTAGAAATGGCTGCAGGTGCTCCAGGTGTCATGTCCAGGCACAGCAAAGGTCAGAGGAGGCGCAGTGGGTCCTCTCTTCCTGTGTCCTCTTTGTAAGAAGAAGACAAACTTTGCCAAGTGCCTCCCACCTCGACACTCCTCCCCTTTACTGTTGGTAGGAATGGGCCACACGCCTTAGCTTTGGGTTCCCAGAAAACAGAGCCAGAGGCAAAGTATTAGTTTAGGTGTTTGACTGGAAAGTGGGATTCTAGGAATCAGAAGCAAGGACAGAAGGGCATGGCAGAGGAGCAGGGAGCACCATGTAAGGACGTTGAGCTGGCCACTACTACAAGCAACAAGTTGCCCTATCCCACAGGACTGCTGAGAAGCCATATGAAATGTGTCTCAGGACCATGTGTCCTGGGAGTAAAGGAGAAAAGCATCTTTCTATGGCCTCCACCCCCACTCTCCATTGGTTAAAGGTTCACCCTAAGGAGTGTTAACTCTTCTTACACTTCCCTGTCGCTCATGCACAGGCACTTTCATGGGTCCCCATATCCTAAGTTATAAAAGCAACAGAGAGGATCCAGGAAGGAGGGTAAAAGGCACACAGTGCAGGCCTGAGACACAGCACCATCGAGTCACACCGGTACCTGTTACTTGTACATGAAGATGTTCAGGGACCACGCAGAGTGGATCACTGAAGCCACGGATGGAATATAAATTATGTGTGGCCAAGAGGGTTTGAAGAGGTGCATATGGGCAGCCAGTAGACATGCTCATTCCTGAAATGGTCACTGGCAAGGGGAATGAGATGGCTGTGACTGGTTTAAATTAATCATTTGTGATGAATGGATGTTCAGGATTCCACCGAAATGCCTCCTCAAAGAAGTCACCCTTAACTCTCCTCTCCAAAGGACCTCAGTCACTAAAGAACCCATCATTCCCAGCACCCCGTTCATTCCCTTGGTGACACCTACCACAATGAGTAATCATCCTGTGTGGCTGCCACTGTGGTTGACCAGCTCAGTGTTCAAAAACACCGCCCACCCCAGCGTGCGAGAGCTGGAAAGATATAAACCTGCCCTTGCTGTTTGGTCATGGTTCAAATTCCTCCAATCAGGCAGAGTAGTTTTGCTAGTGCAGATGGTGGAAGGGGGTGGCATAATTTTGGAGCCAGGCCTTTTTATAAACACTTTAATCCCTTCATGATGAAGTTACCTGGACTCATCTGGATCTCATCCACGAAAAGGACATCTTGTTTACTTATTAGCTTGCTTGTTATTATCTGCTTCTCCCCACTTAAATTGAAGCTCATTGATACCAGGCATTTGTTCATTTTTCTTTACTGTATGGACAGTGCCTGCTACCCAGCAGGAGCTCAAGAATGATTTGTTGAATGGGATGATTTGTTGGATGGATGGATAGATAGATGGATGGATGGATGGATGGATGGATGGATGGATAGATGGATGGATAGACGGATGGACGTGGGAAGACCATGGCAGGTGGAAGAAGAGGAAATAGTGGGTCATGATGCTCATTTTCCCCACCCAGTAAGCTTTGGAATGTCCCAGGGCCAAGTCCTCACAACTCTTCTGTACTCACCCGCACTCCCTGGGTGAGCTCATCCCATCCAGAGTCATCAGTCTAACATTATTTCTCCAGGCACGTCCTCTCCCTTTAACTTCTGACTCCAATCTGATTACCACCCAACTTTTCCACTCAGACGTTAATAGGCATTTTGAATAACGGATCCAAAACAGAACTCTTAGTTTCTCCTCCAAATCTTCTTCTCCCACAGACTTCCTCATCTCAGTAAATGACAGCTGCATTCCTCCAATTGTTTGGGCCCCAAAGCTGGGCATCACCCCAATGCCTCCTTCTCTCACACATGTCTCATCCGATTCTTCAGAAAATCCTCAGAAAATCCTCTGGGCTTCTACATAATGTATAGAAGCCCACCATTTCTTCCCCACCTCCACCTTCCTGATCTGAGACACCATCCTCTTCCGACGGGATTACTGCAGTAGCCTTTTATATTGGATGCTTCTGGTAACTCACATCACATTTCCCCTGGCCATCTCTGACTTACTTCCAACTGCAGCAGACAGTCACATATGAGCTCAGCTGATCCTGTGCATATAGTGTCTTACCTCTAGTGCACATCTCGTAGCTGTTGGCCTTCTGCCCTGGATTTCAATGCTGTTGGAGTCCTTTTGGTTTCAACACAAGATTTACTTGCTTCTTGCCTCAAGTGTGAGCTGCGCATCTCTTTGCTCCCTGCCCCATTAATGCTTGATGTTATAGGAGCCTGCTTTACCCATGTGCCCAGAAGTGCAGAGTTAACATGCAAGGGGAAACCTTTAACCAGTGGGGGAGAGGGTAACTGGATAAATGTTCCTGCTTCCCATGCTTCAGGCAGATAATTCTGGGAAACAGTCTGTGCACTTTTCAAGGATCCTGGTAAACTCAAGCTTCTGCCCACAGCAGTGACATTACAGATGAACCCGTAGGTTGGCTTTTTCTCCTTCCCCATCTCACTGTCCCCACTCCCTCAAGCCTGTTTCTTGGATCATCTCTCAGAAAAGCTCATGTATACATAAGTCCTTGTCTCAGGCTCTGCTTTCAAGGGAACCCAAGATAAAATAACTTTTCAATTGCTATCCAGCAGCAGACTGATCCTTTTATTATTTTTTAAAATTTACTTATTTATTTTAGAGAGAGCAGGAGTGGGAGGGGCAGAGGGAGAGGGAGAGAAAATCTCAAGCACCCTCCACCCTGAGAACAGAGCCCAATGAGGGGGCTTGATCTCATGATGCTGAGATCATGACCTGAGTCAAGACCAAGAGTTGTACACTCAACCAACTGTGCCATCCAGGTGCCCCTAGACTGATCCTTTTAAAACACGTCTGATCATGTCCTTCCTGAGCTGAAAACTCTCTGGTGACCCCATTTCACCTAAAAGAAAAGCCAAAGTCCTTACAATGGCTGACAAGACCTAACACAATCTGCCCTTCCTACTATTTCCTCTCTGGTGTCATCTGCTAATCTTCCTTTGCTCTTCAATAGCCAGTATTATCATTCTTTGCTCTACTATAGTTCAAAGACACTCGGCACACTCCTGCCTCAGGGCCTTTGCACTGGCTATTCCTACGGCCTGGAAAGTTCTTCTTCCAGCTATTTGCAAGGATGCTTCCTCACTTCCCTCAGGATTCTTCTTAAAACACTTCCCAGAGAGGGCTTCCTATGTAAAATAGCAACCTCCACCTCCCCTAGCTTTCCCTGGCCCCCTCACCCTTCTTTCTTTCTCATAGCATGGATCACCAACCTCAGAAATTGTCTCTTTAATTTTTTGTATATTTTCTATTCCCCACCCCCACACCTCATCCCAACTTGAATATAATCTCCATGAGGACAGGGACTCGGGACTTTATTTTTTATTCATTTATCTATTTTTAAGTAGGCTCCATGCCCAGTATGGAGCCCATTGTGGGGCTCGAATTCACAACCCTGAGATCAAGACCTAAGCTAAGATCAAGAATCAGACGCTTAACCCGACTGAGCCACACGGGCACCCCTATTGGGTTTTTTCACTACAGAACCTAGAACAATGCTTGGCAAATAGTAAGTACTCAATAAATATGTGTTGGATGAAACTCATTCATAAATAAGAAGAAGCAAGTATGTTCAGACTGGTTACCCTGAAGCCCCTGCTCTGGAGTCTGGCTGTAGATGAGGTGGCAGCTCGTGGCTGGGAGAGCACTGGAGGCTGGTGGCAGGACGCCTTGGCCAAGAATTCACTTAATGCTTATGCTTTGCCCTCTAAGGCTGTTCTTGGTCGATAACGTTTTGGGAGGGGGGGCTGCTATGCTCTGAAATTTGTCTCACGAAGTCTCAGGTAAAACCTGGAGGACCTCAGAACATTTAGAAAAATAAAATCTCGGGACGCCTGGGTGGCTCAGCGGGTTGGAGCCTCTGCCTTTGGCTCAGGTCATGATCTCAGGGTCCTGGGATCGAGTCCCGCATCGGGCTCTCTGCTCAGCGGGGAGCCTGCTTCCCCCTCTCTATCTGCCTGCCTCTCTGCTGACTTGTGATCTCTCTCTCTGTCAAATAAATAAATAAAATCTAAAAAAAAAAAAAAAAGAAAAAAGAAAATCTCTGTAAGCTTGTCCTCAATTCTGTGCAGAGGGCGGTTTGTCCCCTACTGGTCCCTAAGACCCTGGCCATCATGAGCATAGTGACCTGTGTCACCTCTGAGTGCTGGTCAGCAGCTCAGCTGCCAACAATGGGGCTTCTGGTGGAAGCTCACGAGATAGCCAGGGAGTTGCCTGGAATCCAGCAGGGCACTGGGAAGGAGCTGAGGGTGGCCTGGGGGTCAGGCATGCTGTGGTCTAAGCTTGCCATCTCCAAGATCTGTGAAGAGTCACCTCTGGCCCCTGCCACTTGGCCCAGCCACCCACATGTGGGATTAGGGACTAGGCCAGACTCATTCTGTCCTCGCCAGGAGGACAGGAGGGGAATTCTCTCCTCATTTGTCTTTGCAGGGACCTGGATTGTCCCGTGCAGCGAGCTCCTGTGAGCACAGGAGACGCGACCCCACGAGCACGTGGGAAGGAAGCCCCCTCCCTGATGGGGTTGCCTGAGCCCGGCCCCTCCTGGTTTCCCCAAGTCCCCTGGGCTCCGCAGGCAGTCACGAGCGGGGAGCTGCTGCTCAGGACTGAAGAGGTTAATGTGCATCTGCTTCCGAATGTTAATGTGTCTAGGTGATGTCAGTGGGAGCCTGGGAAGGAGGCGGTGGGGAGAGAAGCGGGGCTTGGAGGCGGCAGACGCTGCCAGAGCGCCAGGAAGACCCCCTTCCGGACTGCGGGGCTCGTGCTCTGGGACCGGCGGGCGGCGCTGCCGCAGCCTGCGTGGGTGGACGGGCGAGCAGGCGACAAGCAGCGGCAGGATGGACCTGGAAGGCTCGCTGCTGCCCACTGGCCCCAATGCCAGCAACACTTCGGATGGCCCCGATAACCTCACCTCGCCGGGTGAGTAGTGCTGGAGGGGAGTCCTCCCCTGCGCTGGGGATGGGAAATGGGAAGGTTTCACCTCTGAGCCAAACTGCTCCGGAAACTTTATTACAGTTCTTGGGGACGAGACCTGCAGTCCGCTTTGTCGGGAGGGGAAGGGGAGAAGGGGGCGGGGCAGGCAGGGGCAGCAATGGCAGGGGCAGAGAAGAGGGCAAAGGCACGCTCAGAAGTGGCAGGGGATGGTGGCCGGCTGGTGAGGGAGACAAGGGAAGACTCGCCCAGGAGTTCCAAATGCTTTGTAGAAAAAAATTCCAGGCTGGAAAAGCAAGCCAGAGAAGCCAGAGGATGGTATGTGAGGAGACAGCTGGAAGCTCACTCATTCACAGATCCCCTTTCTTTTTACTGAAACTGCAGTAATGGGATCTGAAGCATCCTTCCTGACCCCTGGGAAAGGCCCGGGGAAGGGCTAACTCACAGAGCCATGAGGGGATTAACTTTCCTGGTGAATGAAGCTTCCTGACATTTCCAGAGCTGAGATGCCCTGAAATTCTAGCGCTGAAGGAAAGGAAGGAAAAAGAGGAAAGGCTTGTGTGCAGAAAATTCTCAGGCACCAAGGCTGCAACACACAGCTTCAGTCTCTGCTCACTTGGGAAGCCCAGGCTCAGATGATAGAGACCAAGGAATTCCCTGATAGGAACCCAGGAGAAGCGGGGGTTGCGGGCCTGATGGGCAAAAGCCTCCCTCCACAAGACAGTAGCCCCCAGATACGCCTAGGAATCAGTGCACAGCTTCCAATCAGCGATTTCTAAAATGAGATGATCAGGCTCCAGACACAAGAAGAGAAAACACATGCATGCCCCCGTCCATGCATGCGGTTGCTCACCCGCATGCATACACACGCATGTGTACACACGCACGTGAGCACACACACACAACACACACTTTCATGTCCTTCTGGCTATGTTGACGAGGTTTCCTGGTGAAGCCCACGGGCCCACAGAATAATTCTCTGCAGACAGCTGTGGTTCTTGATTCTGTGCCTTCTGAGAAAATGCAGGAAGTAAAGGACTGGGTCCTTCAACTAACAGGTGGTGCACGAGAATCTGGGAGGATTAGCCAGGGAACTGGTGGAGGAGGGCAAGGGGATAGGATTAGCAACAGTGTGGGGAGGGAGAATGGTAGGAAAGGATTCCAGATAATGGTGAGCCCTGAGCTGAAATGGAAAGAAGAAAAAGAGGTAGGCAAGCATGTCATCCCTGGAGGCTGAGCACACTGGGAGGATGTCAGCCCTTAGAAAGGAGTCCATGTCAAATGGTCAACATTTGCTCCTTTTGTCCCCAGGGCCACCTCCTCGCACAGGGAGTGTCTCCTACATCAACATCATCATGCCTTCCGTGTTCGGCACCATCTGCCTCCTGGGCATCATCGGGAACTCCACGGTCATCTTCGCGGTGGTGAAGAAGTCCAAACTGCACTGGTGCAGCAACGTCCCCGACATCTTCATCATCAACCTCTCGGTGGTAGACCTCCTCTTTCTCCTGGGCATGCCCTTCATGATCCACCAGCTCATGGGCAATGGTGTCTGGCACTTTGGAGAAACCATGTGCACACTTATCACAGCTATGGACGCCAACAGTCAGTTCACCAGCACCTACATCCTCACTGCCATGGCCATTGACCGCTACCTGGCCACTGTCCACCCCATCTCCTCCACCAAGTTCCGGAAGCCCTCTGTGGCCACCCTGGTGATCTGCCTCCTGTGGGCCCTCTCCTTCATCAGCATCACCCCCGTGTGGCTCTACGCTAGGCTCATCCCCTTCCCGGGGGGTACGGTGGGCTGCGGCATCCGCCTGCCCAACCCAGACACTGACCTTTACTGGTTCACCCTGTACCAGTTCTTCCTGGCCTTTGCCCTGCCCTTCGTGGTCATCACTGCCGCATACGTGAGGATCCTGCAGCGCATGATGTCCTCGGTAGCTCCCGCTTCTCAACGTAGCATCCGGCTGCGGACAAAGAGGGTGACTCGTACGGCCATCGCCATCTGCCTGGTCTTCTTTGTGTGCTGGGCTCCCTATTATGTGCTCCAGCTGACCCAGTTGTCCATCAGCCGCCCAACACTCACCTTTGTCTACCTGTACAACGCAGCCATCAGCTTGGGCTATGCCAATAGCTGCCTCAACCCCTTTGTATATATCGTGCTCTGTGAGACATTCCGCAAACGCTTGGTCCTGTCGGTGAAGCCTGCCGCCCAGGGGCGGCTTCGAGCCATAAGCAATGCCCAGACAGCCGATGAGGAGAGGACAGAAAGCAAGGGCACCTGACCCTTCCCCTGCCACCCCGGGCACCTCCAAGTCAGGACAGCACAGCAGACTGGGGGGAGAAACACTGAGGAAAACCGAAGACCCCTCTGGGAGAATGCAAGGAGGCTGGGTGGTGAGGGGTCGTGGCAACTAAAAACATTCTGCAGGGTCCACAAATGGCTGGGGAGGCTGGGAGCCAGATCTGGGGGCTTTAAGCATCAGAAATCCCCTTGGGAGAGTAGGAAGAGACCTTTGAACAGAAACCGAGCAAGAAGAAAATTTTGGTTTAAATGTTCAGTTGAGCCCTACATCTCTTAGCTCCCACAGATTTTTTTCTCAATTGATGGTTTATTCAAAATCTGGGAAGGCCGGGGTGTGACTGGGGGGCCTACAACGGGGTCCTGGGGAGATGGGAAAGTAGTATGGCCTCAACGCTCTTTCCCATCTCTCACTGGTGTGATGAGGGCAGCCTTTCTCCCAAGCTGGAGGATGATGAGAAATGAAGCATGCCATCTCTCCACGTTCCAGCATCCTGTCAATCTGCCTGTATCTCTAGGGGATGCATGCTTATTTTTGGGGGGGTGGGGCAGGGCTCTGAGCCCACAGGAGTAAAAACCCAATTTTTGAAGACCCACTAATTGAGAATGACAAGGCTACCTGGGTGGGTATGGGTAGAAGTCTGGAAATTAAGAAAAATGGGGAGGAGCAAGGGGGCTTTTGCAGCTGTGGGGACATTGTCGTCATGAGGCACATTTGTTAATCACCAGATCCAGAGTGAGTGCCCGTCAGTGCCCTGCATGTGCAAGGGTCATTGTGATGCCTGCTGTGTTGGCATCATCTTTTTGCTCCAGCCCTTCCTCTCCAAAATAAAAACGAATAAAGGAAAATCTCTACCCACATCTCTTTGGATGCTCCTGCAGAATTGCTTGGGCTTGGGGGTGGGGGTGGGTGGTGGAAAAGGGAAAGAGGGGTCACTTGGCTGTGGAACCTAGACCTTGGTCAAGCTGCATTTTAGGAAGCAAGAAGCAGGGGAATCTAAACCCACAGGAAGGATTCAGCCCCACAAACGGAATTCCTGTGAATTCATTAGATTGCAGTTCTGCTGCAGGCCTTGGGCTCAGGACTCAGCGTCCTGTCTTCTGCTCAAAAGCACTTGGTTGCCATCCGTGCTGGCCCCTCAGGCCCCAAGGCCCACCCGCCACCTCCCCCGCTGAGTCACCAGTTGCAGGGCTGGCTTCTAGGGCGGCCTGAGCCTGCCTCCTGCTGCTGCCAAGCTCTTCTGTTGAGCAGGAAGATTACAGATGGGCCGCTGGGCGGCAGCCAAGGCTGCTGCTTCTCAAGCTTCTTCACTAAGACGAGCTGGGAACCAGGAGTCTGGGGGAAAACTGTGCAGCAGACATTGAGACAGTGGCAACAAATCGTGAGCTCCCAACTTGTTCAGATGCACTGGTAATTTCTTGCTGGTTATTTTTCACTGCAGAGTTGCAGCAGGTAGCCGGCTTAGCAAACTTCAGGTCCCGACCAGACCAGATCTTTTTATTTTCTTAAGATTTTATCTATTTGAGAGAGAGAGAGAGAGAGAGAGGGAGAGAGAGAGAGAGAGGTGGGAGGAGCAGAGTTAGAGGGAGAAAGAGTCTTAAGTAGACTCTACACTGAGCGCGGAGCCCGATACAGGGTTCCATCCATGACCCCAAGATCATGACCTGAGCTGAAACCAAGAGTCAGCAGTCCAATGGACTGTGCCACCCAGGCACCCCTGGGCAGCTCTTTTTTAGCATGATCATGAGCTGTAGTATTTGGGGGCTTGTGTTCCCCTCCACCTCTGTAGCACAGTGGGGGAGCCAAGAAACTTGATGGTTAGTTTTCCCTACTCACTAATAGTGGGGTCTCTAGCTCCACAGGTAAGCTCCCAATCTATTTCAGATGCACATCCAACCAAAGAAAAAAGATTCTTAGGGGAGCCTTGAGGCAACTCCTACCCACTGGTTCCAGGAGGGTTTCCTGCATCTGGTTTGCCTGAGAAAGGCTTCCTGGGGGTCTGTCCACCCCCCTCCCCTCCAAGGAGGAGTCTGGGAGATGAAATAGGTCAGGTGGCCTCTCCCAGGAAATGCAGGTGACAGGCTAAGGAGGGCCCAGCAACCCCTAGGGAGAGGAACACTCCTTCCTTCAGCTCTCAACCCCAATTGAAAATTGACATTGAAGCAAAGTAGGTTGAGACAAAGTGAGTGGGTGGAAATGTAAACAGAATGGAGGTGAGAGGATTGGGGGAGAGTTGGAGAAGTCAGGAGGAAGAGAGGGGGATGCAGAAGGTAGGGAGGCAGGGAGATTAGAATGGGGGTAAGGGAACTGTGTCAACACATCCTTCTCCAGACTGACCCTGCAGGTACCACTGGATAAGAGTAAGCACAAGCACGTGCAGAGGGAAGGGGTGGGTTGCCGACAGGACCGTCGTCATGACATCACTGGTGGGAATGGTGGGCTGAGGGTAGGGCTGGTTGCTGGTCTGAGGAATGAATGGAATTTTCCTTTCCTCATTCAACCTGGGGCTGTGTATAGCCCCAACTCCAGGGAACTGCGGGGGCCACTGTGAGGACCTCACAGGTTAGGCAAACCCAAGTTGCAAGTGACTGCAGGGAAACTCTTCCACATATTGACATTCATAAAAGAAATACCATTAAGAACACCAAATAAAGGGACTAGCCATGATATTTTTGTTTATTTCCTGCATTATCAATTTTTTTTTTTTTTAAAGTAGGCTCCACTCCCAGTGTGGAGTCCAACATGGAGCTTGAACTCATGACCCTGAGATCAAGACCTGAGCTGAGATTAAGAGTCGGATGCTTAACTGACTGAGCCATCCTGGTGCCCCATCAGTTTTTATTCTGTTTTTTATTGCGGTAAAATACACATAACAACTGAATTATACACTTAGAAATAGTCTAAATTTACCATATAAAAGATGGCAAATTTTAATTACATGTATTTTTGCCACAAGAGATATATAGGTATAACCATTTTAATAATTTTTCAAGTGTACAAATTCAGTGGCATTAAGTAATTCACATCATTGTGTGACTACCACCACTACCCATCTCCAGAATTTCTTGGTCTTCCCATACTGAAACTCTACACTCATTAAACCAACTCCCCATTCTCCTTCCCCACAGCTCCTGGCAACCTCCATTCTATTTCTTGTCTCTGTGATTTTGACTACTCTACGTACCTCATGTAAGTGCAATCATACAGTAGTTGTCCTTTTGTGTCTCGTTTATTTCAATTATTATAACACCTTTAAGGTTCTCCATGTGATAGCGTATGTCAAAATCTCATTCCTTTTCAAAGTTGAGTAATATTCCATCGTATGTGTATACCACTGGTTGTTTATCTGTTCATACATCAGTGGACATTTAGGCTGCTTCTACCATTTGGCTATTGTGTATAATGCTGCTAGGAACATTTTTGTACAAATATCTGTTTGAGATCCTGCCTTCAATTCTTTTGTGGTTTTTTTTTTTTTTTAAAGGTTTTATTTATTTATTTGTCAGAGAGAGAGAGAGCACAAGCAGGCACAGTGGCAGGCAGAGGCAGAGGGACAAGCAGGCTCCCTGCCGAGCAAGGAGCCTGATGTGGGACTCGATCCCAGGACCTCGGGATCATGACCTGAGCCGAAGGCAGCCGCCCAACCAACTGAGCCACCCAGGCGTCCCAATTCTTTTGTGTTTATAGCCAAGAGTGAAATTGCTGAATCATATGGCAATCCTATGTTTAACTTTTTGAGGAACTGTCATACTGTCTTCCATGGTGGCTGCACCATTTTACCTTCCCTCTGGCAATGCACAGGGGTTCTCCAATTTCTCCACAGTCTTCCCAACAATAGTTTTTTTCTCTCTTTCTCTTTCTCTTTCCTTTTTTAAAAAGATTTTATTTATTTATTTATTTGAGACAGAGAGAGAGATAGTGAGAGAGAGAGGGCACAAGCAGAGGGAGCAGCAGGCAGAGGGAGAGGGAGAAGCAGGCTCCCTGCTGAGCAAGGAGCCCGACGAGGAGCTCCATCCCTGGATGCAGGGCTGGATTCCAGGATCCTGGGATCATGACCTGAGCCCATGACCTGAGCAAAAGGCAGATGCTTAACCAACTGAGCCAGCCAGGCACCACCCCCTCTTCTCTCTCTCTTTCTTCCTCCCTCTCTCCCTCTCTTTCGGTCTTTCTTTCTTTCTTTCTTTCAATAATAACAATCCTAATGAGTGTAAAGTGGTCTTATTTTGGTCTTGAATTGCATTTCCCCAATGATAAGTCATGTCGAACATCTTTTCATGTGCTTATTGGCCATTTGTATATCTTCTTTGGAGAAATGTCTGTTCAAGCCCTGTGCCCATTTAAAAAATTGGGTTCTTTTTATTGTTAACAATAACATTTTACTCAACTCAAATTAATAATAATAATTGATTCTTTATGCCTTATTACTAGAAAAAAAAATATTTTAGCTAGGCTTTTTCTCCATGCTATTCAATGAGATACTTGGTTTTTTTTTTTCTTTTTTCCATTGAGTATTTGGATGGAAAACCACAAATCCCCAAAACCTCCTCATTCTCCCAGCCTTATGATTTGCAATAAGTCAAACTGATCCAGCAGCTTGAGTTAAGGAGATCAGAAAAAGCAAGGCAGCATCCCATCTTGGAGGATGGTTGGTGAGACCAAGCTAAACTTAATTTTACAATGAGCAATGACTTACTAATTATACCTAAATTCTGAGATTGTGGAAATGGGGGGGGATCATGGTGACAAGGGGAGGGGATTCCTTTTTGAGGTGGGGTTTCTGTTTGAACAGTGATAGGCAACCTACCCCGAGTGTCCCAACCTCATGTCTAAATCTCAGAGGACAACCAGGAAAGAACTTTCTAGAAGGTCAGAGATGGGATGAAAAAGTCATTCACTTAATTATCTGTAAATAATTATCTGTAAATAATTAAGTGAATTGATTATTGATTGAATGATGATTAATGATGAATAGTAGTGATCAGGCTACACAGAGGGGCAACACCCTTTGTTAAAAGAAAAAAAAAAGAGTAGCTTCTATTTTTGTAAAGGTCATTCTTGTGCTAAGCACAATGTTCGGTACTATATTTGTTTAGTAACTTTATTTAATCTCCCCACCAGAATTTTATGGTAGACAGACCTTTATGCCCATTTTAGAGATGGGTCAGTTGTGACTTACGCTAAATGACTTGCCCAAGGTCACAGAGCTAGTGGCAGTGCCAAGCTTCAAATTCAGGTATGTTTGATTCCAAAGTCCACATATTGTATTATCTCACTTCAAATCACATGCTTTTCCTCCAGTTGGCCCCAGCCTCATTGCCCTCCACCCCCAATAATTGCACCCTGGACCTCACATCTCTCTGCCTTTGTACATCCCTGGCCTGAAGAACCCCTTCTCCTCTCCCAGTTGTGATTCTTGCTTGCCCTCTGTTATGAGTTGAATGTCATCCCCCAAAAGGAGGTACGATGAAGTCCTAACCCCAATGCCTCAGAATATGACCTTATATGGAAATAGAATCTTATGGATTTACCCAAGTCCAGATGAGGTCATCAATGTGGGTTCTAATCCAATATGACTGGTGTCCTTATAAAAAAGGGAATTTGGATATGAACAAACTCACACTCAGGGAAGATAATGTGAAGATACAGAACACCATGGGGAGATGACAGACTGGAGTGATCCATCCACAAGCCAAGGAAGGCCTGAGGCCACTAGCAGCTGGGAGAGAGTCAAGCAACAGACCCTTCCCTGGCATCTTCAGAGAGAGCAGTCCTGCCTACCCCTTGATTTCACATCTCCAGCCTCCAGAACTGTGAGACCATAAAATTCTGTTGTTTTAAGCCACCCACTTTGTGGTACTTTGTTATGTATGGAAACTAATATGTCCCCTTCCCGCCAAGGCTCACCTCTGCTGTGTTCTCATCCTCCCTCTGAGGATTAATTGCTCCCTCTCCTAGATTCCCAGAGCTCTGTATAAGCCCCTCATCGCTCCCTTACCACCTTGCCAAAGGGCTCTTAATGCTTTTGCTTCCTGAGTGAGCTGCCCAAGCAGGTACGTTTGCTTTTCTTAGTCTCTCTCACAGGAACCCCACCAATGCCCCACATAAAAGCTCAAGTAGATGCATCATTCACATGAAACGTCATAGAATCACAGGGTTGGGAGGCCGGCATGGGGCTCTAGTCCAACCCAACATGAACCAACTCGTCCAGGAGGCTCTGAAGAAGGCACGGACTTCTCCAAGTCTGCACAGACTCATGAATTGGCCAAAGCAAATCAAGTTTTCATCCTCTTGCCATTTTGACTCCCAGTGGCCTCCTTTCAGATCTCTGCCTCCAGAAATACTGTGCCTCTTTCCCTGCAAGGGCAGTGTGGGTAAATCCCTCAACTTGCTGCCTCTAGCACTTAGTAGCCCTGTGGCCTTGACAAGTGCCTTTCTCTCCTGGGCCTGTTTCTCTTCATCTGTAAAATGGGGAGATCAACACATGGGCCATGGACTGTTGGGATGATTAAATGAGAGGTCACATATGTAACCTGATGGATTCTCAGGGTGCCTTGACCTGAGATATCCATATAAACCAACTTAGCATCTCTGTCCTGAGGGGGCTACAGGCAGGCAGGTGCCCCCTCAAACGTCTCCATGGATGGTTGTGGGCAGGTCCTTCCTGTGTGCCCCCAGCTGCCTCTGGCTCAGATCACCTCTGCCCGGCTCTCTGCAGGTGGCTTCACCCAAGGCAGCCAGGGCTAGCTCAAACCTGTGATAGTGGGGCTCAGAGATTGCCAAAGCAGGGAAGGACAGGAGGGGAGAGCCCGCATTGGAAAGGACTGAGTTGACTGGCAGACCTCAGGTTTCCTGCAGTCAGTCTGTCACACCATGTCTCAGGGAAGCCCTTCTGCCCTCTCCTCACAGGCTTGGCCTGCTGCCCTGTTTCTGAGCCATGGACACTGCACCGGAGCCCTTTCCCCATCTCCTTCTTCCTCCTTCTTTTAGGGCCTCCAAATCTCCTCTCCCCAGCCAGTCTAAAGAAAACCCATAATCCAATGTAAAACACAAAATTGTTCCTGCCAAAGAAGATGCCCTTTTACTGTATTATGCAAAGCAATGTATTTCTCTGTGCCTCAATCTATCTCATTGCAGCAAGGGGAAGAAGAGACACGTCATCTTTGCAAGCCCCACCTCCTAACCCCCATTAAGTGCTTCTCAAACTAAACTATGAGTAATTTTTCCATGAAGAGTTCTCTGTCCATGATCCTTGGAGCAGAAGTCAACGTCTGGCTGCTTAAGGAGCTATATCTGACCCACACATGTGATTTTCTGGTTTTTTTTTTTGTTTTGTTAAGATAAAAAAGTTCACGAATCAGTTGCCAACTTTTAAATTCCTAGGTTTACTTGAAAATCGGAATGACCCAGCTTCTCTTGAAATATCAGAAGATCTTGCTCAGGTTCTACCTTCCCACAGGCCAACACTCTGCTGGATTTGAGAGATGATCCTCTTCCATAGACATGCACTCTACAGTTTGCCACAGTCCCTGCTCTTACTGTTTTCCTGACTTCAGCCAGTTTCATTTATTTAAGTCACTTGCCTATACCCTATAGATATTTCATTTTATAACCCCGGGCCCAGCTCACACAGGGCATTATGAACCATACCAGTGACTTCGTTTTTTAATTTTAATTCGTTTGTTTGTTTTTGGCTCTTTGCCCAACGTGGGGCTCGGATTTATGACCTCGAGATCAAGAGTCGCATGCTCCACTGACTGAGCCAGCCAGGTGCCCAATGATTTTGGGTTTTGTTTTTTTTTTTTTAAGATTTTATTTATTTATTTGTCAGAGAGAGAAAGAGCACAAGCAGGCAGAGGCAGAAGCAGGCTCCCTGCCGAGCAAGGAGCCCGATGTGGGACTTGATCCCAGGACCCTGGGATCATGACTCGAGCCGAAGGCAGCCGCTTAACCAACTGAGCCACCCAGGCGTACCTGATTTTGGATTTTATACCCAATCTAAGAGAAACCATCAAAAGGCTTTAAACATGTGAATGATATGCTTACATTTGTATCTGAAAGTCATCATCCTGGGTTCTGTGTAGAAAATGGATTAGAACGGGGTAGATAATAAAAGCAAACGGACTGTCTACAGTAGTTATTTGGGCCAGTCATGGTGATGGCCTACATTGGGGTGGTGGCGGTGGAGATAGAGAGAGGTGGAGCTGTGAGATACATTTGTGGAGCAGAAGCCACAGGCCTGGGATGAGCTGGCTGCAGAGGATGGAGAATGCATTGATGGTATGTATAACTGGGGGATGGGGGTTCCATTTATTGAAACGGGGGACTTGAACAGGGTGCAGATTTATGGGAGGACATCGTAAGTCCAGTATGGGGTTTGTTTATATGTGAGATGCTCAAGTATCCCATTGATTTCAGAAGAGCCAGGCTGGAAATATAAAGTTGAGAGCCACCAGCCTACAGATGGACGGGATGGCCCCAGAGGGGCGTAAGTGCAGAGTCAGATGAGAAGAGGCTTGGGCCTCAGTCCTGGGAATTTCCCATGCAGAGGTTGAACAGAGAAGGAACAGACAAGGCGGCAAAGGAATCTGTAAAGGAACGGCCAGAGAGGCAGAATGGAAAGTGAGTAAGTGTGGCATCATAGAAGCAAGAAAAGAGAGTAGTTTAAGGAGGAGTGGTGAGCTATCTAGGAGGTTAGGTCAGTGAGGCATGAAAGGGTCCATTGGATTTAAGATCATGGTGGTCACTGAACCCCAAAGCTCACTGGGGCTGACTGATGGCCCCTTTTAGAGGAAGTGAGTGCTCCCAAGTTTGCCACAATCCCCACTACTCCCTCCCATCCCATCTAACATTTGGCCTGAGTCACATTTTTGTCCAGTTCCTGGAAGCATTTATACATCTGACCATTTTCCTGGAGCAATAAGTACTACTTTGCAGCATAATTTTAAAATGGTGATATTGGGGCGCCTGGGTGGGTCAGAGGGTTAAAGCCTCTGCCTTCGGCTCAGGTCATGATCCCAGGGTCCTGGGATCTAGCCCCACATCGGGCTCTCTGCTCAGTGGGGAGCCTGCTTCCCTCTCTCTCTCTGCCTGCCTCTCTGCCTACTTGTGATTTCTCTGTCAAATAAATAAATAAAATCTTAAAAAAATAAAAAAAATAAAATGGTGATATTTCTTTCTTCTAACACAAAAAGCACTTAACACTCTGCCTAGCACTTAATAAATTTTAGTTGTTAATTATATCACTTTTTCCTATCCTGTCCTCCATTAACCTTCACAGGATGCTCCAGACACTTTCTCTTCTTCTCTGGTTGATTGCAAATAACTTAAAAGCTCAGCCCCTGCCCTGTGGTTTCCTCCATCAGATTTGACCTCTTCTCCCCTGTGCCTACGTGAATCCTACCCACCCTTCTGGTCCAGCTCAGTTTCCTGCTTTTCCATGAAGCCTTCCCAGCCCTCACCAGCCTCCAGTGAGTTACTCATTCTCTGGATTCCGATAAAACTTCCTAGCTATGCCACTTATTAAATGATTAATCTTGCTCTATCATGTGACTTGGATGGTTATTTACTTGAATTTTCACCTTGTCTCTCCAACTTAATTGTAAACTGGTGGTTAGGGAGATATATTTCTTTATATCCCAGCAATTTTTACACAATGCCTTGCACATAGTAGGTCAATACATAATGGTTGATTGTAACTTAACTGCTCCTTCCTTGAAGTGGACACCTATTGCTTGGTCTGCCAAGTCCATCTTCCTTTTCTGGAAAATGTCTACTGTCCCTCTATGGCCCCACTCCATCCTCATGATGACAATGGAAACATTATGTCTTTACTGTGAACACCTACCACTTCGACCCCCCTCCACCTGCCCATTCACTCCTCTCTGAGCCCCAGCCAGGAATATACAAAGACCTCTCCTCAAGCTCCTGGAAGAAAGCAGCAGTTATCCCCAACATTTATCCAGCATGTGTCAGAGACGGTTTTAAATGCTGTATAAACTTTTTGCTCAGGTTCGTTAAATCCATACAAGATCCCTACAAGTAGAGAATATTATCATTATCCCTACTTTACAGATGAGGAGACTGAGGCAGACATCCCATCTGTTCTGTTTCTCCTGTGTGGAAGCTGGACTTCTCACACTCAGAGCTCTCTGCTGTTCTCTCACCACTGAATCTCCACTTTACTACCCACCCCAGACCACCTTCACGGCACAATCCTGGTGTTTCCTATCATCACACCTTTTATTGGGCCAATCTCTTTGCCTGGGAACACTCTCCCCCTCCCCTTTTTTTGCCCAAGAAACTCCCACTTCATCTTTAAGACAAAGGTTAGGTGGTGCCTCTTTCAGGAAGCCCTCCTTGAAATGCCTCCTCCCTCCCAGATGGGAGAACAGCTGTCATCTCGCCACCATGCCCTGGGCTGCCCTCCAGGATTGTATTCATGACATCGCAATTCCCTAGTCCACCGATGTATCTGTGCCTTCATAGACTCTGGGCCCCCTGCCAGCACGGACTCCAGGGTCCAGCACTGGGCCTGACATCAAGTAAGCCCAGGGTGAAGGCAGAAATGGCAGTTCTTCCCCAGACCACAGTGTCAGAGCTAATGCCACCAGTGGCTCAACCATGCCTCCTCACCAGCCTCACCGAACTCTGGAGGAGTGAGAGCCCCAGAGAGCTTCAGTTCAATAGGCTAAACATCTACCATGTCACTGGGATTCAAGTGGCAGAGTAAGACAGGCAGTAACAGGTTCTGGCGAGGATGTGGAGAAACAGGAACCTCCAAGACTACTTGCGGGAATGTAAAATGGTGCAGCCACCATGGAAAAACAATGTGGTAGTTCTTCAAGAGGTAAAACGCAGAGTCACTGCGTGACCCAGCAGTTACACTCCTAGGTGTATACCCAAGAGAAATAAAAACGTATGTCTAGGGGCGCCTGGGTGGGCTCAGTGGGTTAAAGCCACAGCCTTTAGCTCAGGTCATGATCTCAGGGTCCTGGGATCGAGCCCTGCATCGGGCGCTCTGCTCAGCGGGGAGCCTGCTTCCCCCTCTCTCTCTCTGCCTGCTTCTCTGCCTACTTGTGATCTCTCTCTGTCAAATAAATAAATACAATCTAAAAAAAAAAAAAGTACGTCTACACAAAAACCTGTCCACAGAGGTTTGTAGCAGCATTCTTCATAATAGCCAAAGGTAAAAATAACTCAAATGTCCATTAACTGATTATTGGATAAACAAAATGTGGTTGATCCATGCGATGGAATAATACAAAGCCACAAAAAAGAATAAAGTACTGATACATGCTACATCACGGATCAATCTGAGAACATGACACTAAATGAAAGAGGCCGGTCACAGAAGACCACATGTTGCATGATTCCATTTACATGGAATGTCCAAGAATTGGTAAATCCATAGAGACAGAAAGCAGATTTGTGGTTGCCATCTTTTGAAGGTGGTAAAAATGTTCTGGAATGAAACAGCAGTGGCAACTGCACAGCCTTGTGAAAACCACTGAATTATACACTGCAAAAGGGTACATTTTATGGTATGTTGAATTATATCTGTTTTAAGAAAAGTGGCAGAGTATGCAAAGCTGATAATAATAATACTAATGGCTAGCAGTTATCAAATGCTGGCTACGGGATAGGCATTAGGCGAAATATTTAACATAAATAAATTATCTTATTTAATCCTCACAGCAACTCTGTGAGGCAGGTTCTGCTACTACTCCCATTTTATTGATGAGGAAATTCAAGCCCTGGAGAGGTTTAGTCACCTATCAAGGGTGCACGTGGAAAGTTTTAACCTTAAGGCTGTGCCACAGTGGGATACTGCGTCATGCATATGCCATCCATGGGACAGATAGAACAAAGTCCCAGAATAAAGGTAGAAGGTGCTAGGGGAGGCTGAAGAAGTCCTCACATCTCACTACGGGTTTGGGGCATTTGAAAAAGATTTTGAAGGGCAGATAGGACATTGAAAAGCAAAGATGGAAAAGAGCAAGTTTCAGGCAGGTGGAAAAAACTCCAGCAAATATGTAGAGTTGAGAAAGTTTGGGTGTATTTAGAGAGCTCTGCCTAACATTATCCATGACTCCCCTCAATATCCATGTCCTCTTCTTCCTCAGTAACAGAATCCCCAGGTGATGGATCATGATTAGTCTAAGGCCATTGGACAACACTGTCTCCTGCTTTTCCAGCATCCCTTGCAGCTAAGGGTACACATGCGATCCAGTTTTGGCCAACAGCACCTAAGCAGACATCTGCTGGGAAAAGTCTTGCTTTTCTGATTAAAGTAAACAGAGCTTCATACTTTCTGGGCTCTTCCTGTTTAAAGTTTAAACACCTTCCTGGTCTTTCCTGTTAAAAGTAAACAAAACTTCATATCTTCTGGGCTCTTCCTCCTTTCTTCCTGCCTTGAATGCTGATGCACTGTTTGGACCTGCAGCCACTATCTTGGGATCATGAGGTGACAAGTATAAGAATGCAAACCAATGCACTGAGATTGGTGGGGCAGAAAGAGAGAAAGAACAAGGGTTCCTGAGGGTATCACTGACTTGCTGAACCAACACCATCCTCCAGACTTCTTGTTGTGCAAGAAAAAGAAATCCCTATTTGTTTAATAACTGTTCTGTTAACCCTCCTGCTGATATCCTGAACTTTTTAAAATTAACATATAATGTATTATTTGTTTCAGGGGTTCAGGTCTGTGATTCATCAGACTTACACAACACCCAGTGCTCACCACAACACATACCTTCCCCAATATCCTGAACTTCTAACCTTGTGGTTTAGAAAGGACTGACCCCATTCCCCAGCTCCAGGGATGCCCCTCACCCCCAGCTTTAACCAATCATCGTTTCTCATCTCCCTGGCCACAGTGCTTCATTCAGGGATGTGGTACTTTGATCTTAGACTTCTAGCTTCCAGAACTACAGGAAATCAATGTTTGAGCCAGTCAGTGTATGGTATTTTGTTATAGCAGCTTGAGTTGACTGAGATAATTGGTAAGAACTTTTTGGTTGTGAATGACAGAACTCTAACTCCAACTGATTTGAGCAAAAAAGGGGAATGTATTGGCCTCTCAAGTAAAATGTTCAGGGCCAGCTGAGACTTTAAGTCATGACTGGATCCAAGGGCTCGAGCTCTGCCATTAGGGCACACTCTCTTTTTTTTTTTTTCCTTCCTCACATCTCTCTCTCTCCAATGATTTGCTCAGTTTTGCTTTCTGTCAATTTCATTCTCAAGGGATGTGCCCTCCTGTGGTAGCAAAGATGGCCGCGAGCAGGTGTGTGGGTTTGCAGGGTCTTCACAGGCATCAGCTCCAGGCTTAGCCAGCACTTCTGCCTATCATCCCCTACCACCTTGACCCCCAAGATCTGTTTCAAAAACTGAAAAAGCCTCTGATTGGTCCCTCTTTACAGACCTTCCCATTTCTACCCAACCAACTGTGAGTACCAGGGAAATGCGACACTCCTATTGGCTACTATCAGTCACATGTTCACACCATTTCAATGGTGACCCCACTGAGTGTGTGTGGGTGCATGCCTACATTTCTTTTAAAAGAAAAAAAAGTATTTATATGACCTCATGTAAAAAGAAAAATGATGGGAAGACAAAACAACAGATATCCCGCCAGGTAGGGTCTCAAAAGAGAGAAGGGCATGGAAATTCAAATGGGCAAAGGAAGGAGATTTAGAGGATGGCAAGGAAGGCAATTGATTACTGTTGAGGATTTTGCACAGGAAAGAATCTTTAACCTCAAATCTTGTGAAAATCTGGATTTCCCCTCATCCCAAATGCACATTTGCACATGCACATAAAATACTGCAAATAAGGTTGCCTGGCTGGCTTAGTCGGTGGAGCATATAACTCTGGATCTGAGGCTGCTGAGTTCAAGCCCCACACTGGCACAGAGATTTCTTTTTTAAAAAATACTGCAAATAAGTTTGGAGGGTTTATAACCTCCTCCCTGGATGCCAGAGGAAGAAACCCTGCTAATGGAGTAATACTTACAGGTGGAATCTAGATGTCTGAGAGCAAAGTCAAATATAAGACCTGAGATGGCTCGTGGCCAAAGGAGCAGTCGCAGTGCCTGCAGTCAGAGCTGGGCAGGGTCCAGGCCCTGGTGGAGGTTCCCGCCGCAGTGGGGAAAGAAACATTAATCAGATAATCCCACAAGTAAATGTAAGAATTATAATTAGGACTCTGTAACAGAGAGGTATGGGAGAGAATAAGAGCCATGGGACAAGGAGAGAGCTGAAGAAGTGACACTTCCTCCACCAAGCTGTAAAGGATAAGGAGGGGAGAGGGCCCTCCTGATAAAGGGAATTATCTGTGCAAGAGCCCTGTGTTTAGAAGGAGTTGAAGGGAAGTCTGATGGATGCTTTGATGTGATGAACCCACAGGATATCTCAGCTGGATACATACTGTGTTCTCAGGTACTCCTGGGGTCTTACAATGTGTAACAAGACCCTCCTGGGGTCTTTACAATGTGTAACGAGAAAGAAATCTGGCTGTAACTGTGGTTGTAACAGCAGTCTAGGGGCAAACCATTCACTGCAAAAGGGAAAAACAAGAGAGTTTGGTTCATAGAGGTTCTGCTGTCTTTCCATCCTGGTCTCTCCTGGATCTCACTAGGAGAAAAAAAGGCTGAAATCCCAAATGCCAGCTCCATTACCACCAACACTTGGTAAAGCTCTGGTTGGTCAAATGGATCTTGAGCACAAACCACCCTGCCACTACCCCCCAGCTTGGTGCTCCCTCGGTCAGCTTCCCTGCCTGCTACCGGTCATCCGAAAGCAGCAACATGACTGGTGAGCGGTGAGCGGTGAGCCAGGTGAGCCAGGTGAGCGGCTGCTGCTCACTGGTGGCTTCTGCCTAGCCTCACCTGGCTGCAGACCAACACGAGCTTTTCTGGGGAGCATGATTATTTCTGGTGGCCTCCCCAACTCTCCCTCCTTCCTTGGGAAATGGAGTTAAGAGGAAGAAATCAGAAATTAAGCAACTATCTTCCTGAAGGAAATGGGGGAGGAACAACACCTTTTAAATAAAGCAGGTAAAGCACATCCACAAGTCACCCCAGTCACGGCCTCTGTCCTCATCTCCATCTCCTTAACCAGTTGACCATTCCCCACTTTTTACTGAAGCTCCTTAAATCCCTGTGTCCCTTCCTGACCCCCAGTCCAAGATTCCCATCTGTCCACATGCATCTCTATCATCCCAGACTCAATATGATGGAAGCTACATTTTTATTATCCTCCTGCTACTTACCATCACAACTAACTCACTCTCCAACAGCCCCCATTTTTCTCCAGGGCATTATGTCCTTTCCTCTTTTTCATCCACTATATTTGTTCCATCATGAAGTCTTGGTATGCCTTATATTAAATTATTTCACAGATTCAGTCCTTGCATCTAACTTCTATCCTCAGAGGCACATGGGTTTATATCCCAGCATGGCCATTAACTTGCTGTGTGACCTTGAGTAAATCACTTGAACTCTCTGAGCTTTTTTTTTTTTTTAAGATTTTATTCATTCATTTGAGAGAGGGAGAGACAGAGCACAATCAAGGGGAGAGGCAGAGGGAGAGGGAGAAGCAGACTCCTCAATGAACAGGGAGCCCCATGCGGGGCTGGATCCCAGAACCCTGGGATCATGACCTGAGCCAAAGGCAGACGCTTAACCGACTGAGCCACCCAGGCACCCCCTCTCTGAGCTTTTAAATCTGTAAAATGGAGGTAAGAATATATTCCTTGCAAGGTTGTTGTAAGACTTGCAGCATACATAAAGTGGCACACAGTAGATGACCCATAGAACAGGAGTTCTCTTCTGCCTTCTCTGTCTCTCTTGGTAGCATCCTAATCTAAGCCTTCCTTATCACATACTTGGATTACAGCAGAAACTTCCCAAAGGTCCCCAGTTTTCTAATCTTCTCCAATCCAATCCATCCAAACACCAAGACCAGGGAAATTTCAAAATATCATGTTCCTTTTTGCCACTCTTCTGACCCTATAATATTCCTTTCCCATTGCCATCAGGTAAAGGCAGAGATCCACTCTAGTTCTAAAATCTGCAATACCATGGCCTCATACATCCCAGAATGACTCCATTGTGTCTTGTGAGGACCTCAGGAATGACTGTGACCGCCTGAGGGAGGCTGAGAGAGAAAGAGACTTAAGGACAGGAAAGGATCTTTGGGACATCAGCGTTTCAGGACTGGGAAGAAGAGGAGCCAGTAGAGGAGCATGAGGAGGACCAGCCAGAGAGGTAGGATGGGCATCCAGGAAAAGACAGAAAAGATCTTTTCCAAGAAAAAGTGATCACAAGTGTCAAATGTTGCAGAAAGGTCAAATTGAGGACTGAAGAGGGTGTGTCAGGAGTTTGGATAGCGTTCTCCAAAAAGATCTGACCAACACTTGCAAATATGACCTTATTTGGAAATTGGGTCTTTGCAGATGTAATTAAGTTAATGGTCTCAAGATAAGATCCTCGATTTAGGGTGGACCATAAATACAATGACGGATGTCCTTGGGTGTTTAGCAAAGGAGAGGGACACAGGGACACAGAGAGCAAGGTCTGTGAAGACTGAGGCAGAGGCAGGAGCAAGGTGTCCGCGAGCCCAGGAACACCAGAAGCTAGGAGATGGGCATGGATTTCTGGATTTCGGTTTTCTGACCTTAGTGAGAGAATACAGTTCTCTTAAGTTTTTTTGTTACAAGTTACCAAGTTTGTAGTATTTTGTTCCAGCAGTCCTAGGAAACTAACAGAGGGATTTATTTAGAAATTTAGAAATAAATTTAGAAATAAAGTGGTTGTTGCCTTGCCTTGATGGGTTCTGAAGCAGTAGCAGCACCTTTTCCAGGAAGCGTTACTTTAGGGGTGAGGAGCGCCAAGGCAGTAACTAAAACTATGTTGCCCCAAGAAAAGGACTTTTTTTTTTTTTTTTTTTTTACAAAATAGTGCTCATAGGAACGTCTATGTCTGACAATGTGAAAAGGACAGAATTCACAGATTCACAGAATTTCAGGGCTGGAAGGACCCTCAAGCATGTCTAGTCATGAGTGTGGACTGGGGAAAATATCTTTTGAATGACATTAATGCGCTTGTCTCTTGTGTACTCCTTTTTTGTGTGTAATGGCCCTCCTCTGCCGGAGGCATCTGTTTGCCTTGGAGAGGATTAGGAATGCAAAGAGAAAGAGGAAATTGGTGCTTAAGCTCTGGCCATCCAAAAAAATACTCCGAAGCGTAAAGCAAGGGAATAGCCTTGAAAGCCAGTCTTCACCAAGAGAGAAAAGATTTTCTAAATAATTTAAACACACATTAATATATCAAGAACCGGGCCTGGTAGACTAGGCCGCCAAGTTTTGTTATGAGCCTGGAGTGGAAGGAAATCAAGATATGACACCTGAGTGTGGCCCCAGGACAACCTGAACGAAGACAGAGGCCAGGGACACATATGGTCTTAATCTCCTCCTCCAGGCCAAAGCCAAGGGCAGAGGGAGGGGCGGGTGAGAGGGTTGAGGGGGTAGCTAAAAACACTGGATTCTTGGCCCTCTTTCCTCTTTGGATCCCTAGGAGGAGACCCGTGCTGGGCCAGACACTGTGTACAGAAGTCAGAGGGGCAAAAGTGCAACACTGAGGTGGGGAAATGACTAGCTAAGTGACTCTGCTCCCCATGGCTGCAGGCAACTCCGAAATTCCTCTGGGATCCTCTAAGGGAATTGGGGCACTGGAGGGACTCAGAGACTACTCTTTGTAGGGCCCTTATACCCCCAGCATGATTCCAGCAGTGGATGTCAGCAGGACACTCCCCAAAAGCCCATGGTGACCAGTCGCTCGGTGGCCCTGGCTGCCACCATCATGGACTGTGGCAGTAGAAAGGAGAGGAAATTTAAAGGCCTGAGCATTTACCCTACAGAAACTGAGTCATCCAAGAGAGACTAAACTGGAAGACTCTGTAGCCCCATGAACTGGCAAACTAGGTTTCCTTTCTCCTTCCCCCTTGGGAGGGGGAGGTGGGGGGGAATCATCAAATAAGTTACAGGAACTAGAAAAGCAACATTGTCCTTGCATTTTTCCTTGAATGTGTGCACCTGCTACCCAGGCTATGGGGCACCCAGGCCGTGCTCTGAAGGCTGAGAAGCACCGCGAGGCTGGGGCAACATTTCAGAGGCCTGCTGGAGGGGGTGGGCTTATGGGGAAAAGGTTGTTTGCAGGCCTGGAATGTGGAGACTGTGTGTGTGAGTACAAGATTCTGCTGGGAATGGCTGCAGGGAGGGTTGCCGCTGGGATAGGATGTAGATAAATCAAGTTCAAGGATACAAATCAATACTGTCATATACCCTGGAGGCTAGGGAAGCACCTTCCCACAAGAGAGGCTGTGTAAGAGAAAGCAGAAAAGGCTCCCAAGCGGCTGGGGGCAGATCTGGGCTGTTTTGAGTTTAACAGAAGAGACATGTCAAGGTATCCTTCCTTCTTGGTTCACTTAATCCTCCCCACAGTGCTAAGTGTTCTTTAAAAAAAACAGACAAACAAAACCCAGAGGGCCAGCTTCCCATATTTCTGTTTTGAGGCTAGGGTTCAGAAAAGGTCAGGATCCACAGCTAGTATGGATTCGAACCTCCACACCCCCATGTTTTCCCCACCAGAGCTCACTGCCTGATTAGGGAGGGAGGTGGGGTCGAAGGAGAAGGGCACTGTCAGGTGAGGGGAGCAGGTGAAGCTCGTGGATCAAGTCCCCACAGACCTCTTCACCGTTTCCAAATTATCTACTGGTTGGGGGTGGGGAACGTGACCTTGAGACCCAGGTAGGGCCGGGTTCATAATTTCTGCATTGAGATCTTGGGCAAACAACTTAAGCTCTGGAACCTCAGATTTCATTCTCCGAACAATGCGGATAATAATTCCCACTTTCCTGAGAATTAAAGGATTAGACGAGGGCATGCCCACAGTGTGCGTCCCACAGAGCCTGATATGGGAGAAATAGGTCAAAACAATTTAATTTAATGCTGCTCTGTTCCAATCAGCGTTTTCAAGGTTAAATGCAGAGAAAGCAAAGCAAAGTGACTTAAGCCAGGGACTGGTTTAAGAGGCCTGCTCAAGCAGGCTTCCCTGACCTTGACCTTTGGTGTTCTTAAAAAACAAAATCAAGAAAACCTTTTCTTGTGAAGGGAACAGAGCAGTCTCCTTGAGAGCTCAGCTCACCTAAAGACAATGCAGGTCAGTGGGGTCCATCACTCACTCCGGTGTTTGAGGCGAGAGACCCAGGTGCATCTGTGCAGCACGTGAATGGGGCTCAGCCAGCTCCTCACCTCCAGAGGACATCGGAGAATCACATTTTGTCAGTGACAGGGTGGTCCCTGTCTGAAAATGGGCACTGACCTCAATGAAAGAATGCCAAACTCTTTCTCAAGTAATCTTGAGAGGAGAGGAGCTCCTGCCAGGTGCAGAAGAAAGAAGAAACCCCGCTTTTGGCAGCAGAGGAATCAGGTTGCCACGGCAACGAGCTCCTTCCCAAGTCCACTCATTATATGGCTTTTGAATTAGACTTCCTCCTGTGTCTACCTCTAGCCGCTGGATTCCCATCTCTCCACCAGCTAACTGCCCCAGGCTTCTCCCCAGGGAAACCACCACGGAAGGGAGCCACTGACCCTCCTTTCAAAGCTGGCCCCTGCTGTCCCTGGGATGGGACATAGTATTTACTTGGTTTACATTGGGAAGAACCGGAGAGCAGCCCTCTCATCTTCTGTGGGTGGGGGGGTCATTGGTACAACTTCTTTGAACAGCAGTTTGGCAAAATGGAAGTATGTACTCTCTGACCTCGCAGTCCTGGGATTTAACTGTGGCACCGCAGCATTTCTGTAATAGCAGAAAACTGGAAACAACCTTCATCTCACTGAGAGGGGTCTGGGTAAATAGCGGCTGTAGCTCCTGGGGAATACTGTGTGGCTATAGGAATAATGGGCTAGATCCCACGAGCCCACATGGGAAGACATATTAAGTTTAAATGGCAAGTTGTTCGAACTCCTGGAAACAGAAAGTAGAATGGTGGTTGCCGGAGACTAGGGGGCGGGGGAAATGGGAAATTGTTTAATAGGTGTCTGGCTTCAGGGGCACCTGTCTGACTCAGCCAGTGGAGCAAGTGACTCTTGATCTCAGGGCTGTGAGTCCGAGCCCCACAGGGGGTGTAGAGATTACTTAAAAATAAACTCTAAAAGGAAATAGGCGTACAGTTTCAGTTTGTAAGATGCAAAACTTCTGGAGATAGCTGTACAGCCACGTACACATAGTTAGCACTACTGAACCGTAAACTTAAAAACGGTTAAGACAGGAGGTGCCTGAGTGGTTCAGTCAGTTAAGTGTCTGCCTTCAGCTCAGGTCATGATCCTGGAGTCTCGGGTCTAAGCCCCACATTGAGCTCCCTGCTCAGAGGGGAGTCTGCTTCTCCCTCTGCCCCCTCATCCTGTTAGTGTTCTCTCTCAAATAAATAAATAAAATCTTAAAAAAAAAAAAGAAACCCAGTTAAGACAGTAAACTTCATGTTTGCATGTTTTATAATATTTTTTTAAAGATTCTACACATTTATTTATTTACAGCACGCACACACACACACACACACAAGCAGGGGGAGGGGCAGAGGGAGTGGAAGAGAATCCCAAGCCAACTCAGCGCTGAGTGGGGAGCCCAATGTGGGGTTCGATCTCATGACCCTCAAAACATGACCTGCGTC
The DNA here is from genome assembly GCA_028534135.1 of Potos flavus. Lineage (NCBI taxonomy): Eukaryota > Metazoa > Chordata > Mammalia > Carnivora > Procyonidae > Potos > Potos flavus. The sequence goes on along the minus strand of CM052897.1, from coordinate 6,160,104 downwards.
GAGATCAAGAGTTGGCTGCTCCACAGACTGAGCCACCCAGGTGCCCCATATTTTATCACAATATTAAAGAAAAGCAAGTTACAGAATAGAATCAATACTGAGAGCACAATCTTGTGTGGTGTGTGTGTGTGTGTGTGTGTGTGTGTGTGTGTGTGTGTGTGTGTGTGTGTGTGTGTTTAAGGGCAATGCAATTTGGGAAGGAGACAAAACAAACTTATCAGTGGTTACTTTTGTGGTGGGAAGGAATCGAGGAAAAGAAGGATGTTACTTTTCATTTTTTTCCTCCCTGCAGCGCTTTAAAACATATAATTAGCATCTATTAGTTCTGTGACTTCAACAAACCTGTAAACAGCTGGCGCTGATGTTATTATACCTGATCTCCAGGAAGCAACTGCACGTCAACAGCTATTTATTGAGGGTTAACCTCCTGTCCACAGGCACTGTGCGAAGTCTCAGGGAGAGCCAGCATGAGCACTGTCCCTGCCCTCCTGGGGCTTACACTCCTGTGGGAGACCGTCCTGACCACAGCTGGGGGCAGTCACGGAGAATACTGGAAGGCAGGAGCTGCTTACCCCATCTCCTCTCACACCTCTGAGGAGGTGACATGTAAGCTGAGACCTGAAGCTTGAACAGGAGCCAGCCAGGGGAGGAAGAAAGGGCATCTGGGCACAGGAGCAGAGGCCGCAAAGACCTGGAGCCAGATGAGAAGGTCAATGTGTCAGGACTGAGGGCAGGAAGGAGAGTGTTGGGGGGGGCATACTGGGGGCGAGGAGGCTGGGTCCCAGGGCAATGGAAAGGCACCACGGGATTCTAAGAGAAAGAGTGACATGATCAAATTGATGTTTTAAAAAGATCGCCATGGTTGCTGAGGGTGAGGGAATGGGTCGGAGAGGGGGCAGTAGTGGAAGCAGACAGACTAGATAATGAGGTCTTTATTAACTTCCTGCTGGATGACTTTGACAAGCATTTTGGCTTTAGATGAGGTTAGAAAATTGCAAGTAATTGCTGAGAGGTTAGAAAAGTCTGCTTTTTAAAAGGCTCTCATGCACACAAACCTGGTGACCCTTGTCTTGGCTGGGGTCAGGGAGAAGGAGGGTTGCTGCCAGCTCTTCACACTTTCAGGTGGCTTGAGTCTGTGGGATCCTATTAAATGCAGGATCTGATTCAGCAGGTCAGAGTGGGAGTGGTCTAGACTGTGCAGGTGAGGCCAAGCCGGGAACCACACTTGAAATAGCAGACTAGGGAGGACTTTCATTTTCAAAATTCCTATAATGCTCACCTTCCTTTTTTAAAGGCACAATTTGCTTTTGTGCTGCAAAACAATAACAATTATAAAGGTATTTTTAAAGGGCCCTTGACAGCCTGCTTGAGACACGAGCAGACAAAGCAGAAGGATAGATTAGAAAGGGACGCCTCTGACCCAGGCCTCCGGGAGGACAAGGTCACCTCCCAGGGAAATCTCAGCGGCCCAGTACAAAACAAAGAAGAAACAATCTTTAAGTAAACATTAAACACCTATAATCTATGACGAACTGTGTTAAGTGCTGGGATATGGGAGAGAAGAGTTGCTGGCAGAGGAGCAGGGAAGACAGAGCTATAAACAGAGAATCTTAACCCAAGTTCAAGGTGCTAAGTACACTGATGGAGTTACACACCAGGCATGCCAGAAGGGTGGCCAACCTGGGGAAGGGGTTGGTGGGGCTGCCAGATAATCACCTAGATCACCTCTGCTAGAACTCATCTCCCAGGTCAGCCAGGAAACAGGCTGAGAGGCTTAGACACCATCCCCCCACCATGCCAGGAACTGCCCCAGGACCTTTGCAGACAAGTCTCAGAGCCCTAGTGCTTAAGGACACAGACTCTGGGGCCAGAATACCTGGGTTCACATCTCAGCTCCATCACTTACAAGTTGTGTGAATTTGAGCAAATTGCTTAAGCTCTCTGAGCCTCAGTTTCCTCCCCCGAAAAACAGGTATAATAATAACTAAGAGTGTCGTAAGGACTAAAGGAGTTACTTGTATATAAAGCACTTACAATGACGGGTGGTATGTAATAAGAGCTATTAAAGCACTAGCTATTATGACTTAATCCTAAACCACTGGGTGAGCCCAGTCATATTAAAAACCCATTGTGTAGGTAAAGATGCTGAGGATTACAAAGATCAAACTCAGCTCTGGAAAAGGCCCAAGCAGAGAAGCACGGGGAGAGCAGCACCCAGGATACATGTCTGAGTTCTGGAACCCCTGAATCCCATTTCCCATAGCTCAGGTGCCCCACGCCCACCCAGGTATTGCACACAGATCTGGCCCTCCCTTCCTCTGACTTAGAACAGCAGTCCTGTGCAGAGCTAGAGGCCACTCAGGAAGGGCCCAAGCGCGTTTCCCCTTAGACTGCAGTGTTCCCAAGCTGGTCACTCACCCGGCCTCTCTAAGGCTGATCAACCACAAGCCTGAAACTCAGCCTGCAGGGGCCACAGTAAAACAAAACCGCTCTACCTGCACGGAGGTCTCCGCAAGATGAAAGGGGTTTCTGAGATGATTAAGCAGGCTACCTCCATCTATCCTACTTAATCCTACTGGTTGGATGCAAATTGCTTTCTCACAATGAGGCAAAAGAACGCTGGTGGGTGGGGTGAAGTGGGCAGGCAGCTGACAGATGCGTCGAGAAGAGGGACACCTGCGTAGCAGAACCCCAAAGTCGCGCCTAATGCCAGGCAGGGTGCAGCCACTGGGAATTCTCTCCTCCTTCTGCTCCAGGGAAATGTTCACAGAATGTGGGGGGTCAGGTTTTCTCCTCAGCCTTTGCCAGGGACAACAGGGCCTGGGAGCATTTTGATGGACTGGCATAACTGCTGGAACAAGGCTCCTGAGCCATAGGAACAGGCTGAAGCAGGACGGCTTGGGGACCCTACCACAGAGACTCGGGGAGGGGAGGCCTGTGGACCACACCAGCTAGGACGGCTGAAGGTGCTCGACCCAAATTTGTATTTTATTTATGTACGATGGATATATTTAGGTTTATGTTTATTTATATCCACTTCATTACATAAAGAACCTGAGATGGTTTCCAAAAATGTGCACGATGTCAAGGAATAAAACAAACAGCTTTGGGAACTGAAGTGAAAGGAAAGTAAAGGGTGGGAAAATCATGGAAGTAGAAGTAAGATTAGTATCCACGAATGGATGAAGGGTAGTTCTGTACAGTTGCTAACAAGGCCCAGACACTTGGTTCCGAGAACCTTAGTGGCCAAAGCTAAGAGGGACCAATGATCCAGTACATGAACCAGAGTCTACAAGATGGAAAAAACCTAGAACTCAGAAGTATCACTTAACCCTGGTACAGAAACTTGGGAGGAATTCCTCCACTGTCCACCTAAAGATGACCCGGAGATGCAGAAGGCAGTGGATACTCTTAGGGGCACCTCGACAACAGAGATAGTAAGAGCCATTTCTCAGAATGTTCCTCAGTATGAGCTGTGGCACCGAAATGCCATTCAAGAGTAATCGTAATTATCATTCTGCGCTGTTTGTAATGTCAGAAATTGGAGACAGCTTCAATGTCCACCAAACACATTGAGGTACAGACATCTGATGGAGTACTACATAGCTATTAAAAAGAAAGGAGCAGGGTGCCTGGGTGGCTCGGTCAGTTAGGCGTCTGCCTTTGGCTCAGGTCATGATCCCGGGTCCTGGGATCGAGCCCCACATCGGGCTCTCTGCTCAACAGGGAGCCTGCTTCTCCCTCTCTCTCTGCCTGCCACTCCGCCTGCTTATTCTCTCTCTCTCTCATACACACAAATAAATAAATAAAATCTTTTTAAAAAAAGAAAAGAATGAAGAGCAATTTAGGTACTCATATAAAACAATCACCAAAATATATTGGGAAGTGGAAAAAAGCAAAGGGTAGAACAATGCCTATAAGTGAAAAAAAAAAAAAGAAAAGAATGTCTATATTTAAATGCTTCTATATATCTTACATCATTTCTGGTGGAAGGAATCTCAAGAAGCTGCTGATTCTGGGGATGGGAACCGGGTGGAGGGTGATAAAGGTAAGAGACTGACTTTTCATTATACAGCCTTTTGTACCTTAATTTTGTACCACGGGAGTGCATTACCCGTTCAACCTAATAAAATAATGCATTATAGACATGCAAGCAAAAATAATCAAAGAGTGGCTACACATGAGGGGCTCTATACAGACCTTCCTTTATGGTCAGGCTTAAGGACAACATATAGATTACCCAGGAGAATGGAAAGCCCAGGCATCCTTCAGCTCAGTTCTCCATGAAAGTCATTTACCCAACGTGTTCCTGCCGAGACTCTGGTGGGTAGAAGATTTACATTGTTGTTTAAGATTCATCGCTTTCCTCTTCAACTGGAAAATTAAAAAACTTTCCCTTTCCACCAAAAAAAAAAAAATTCTGTTAGAACTAATACATTTAGCAAAGTTGCAGGATGCAAAGTCAACACAAAAATTGGCTGTGTTTCTATAATGAGCAACCTTAAAGAGAAATTAAGACAATTTAAAACAGCATCAAAAGAATACAAAAGAATAAAATACTTTAACAAAGGAGGTGAAAATTTATATGATGAAGACTGCAAGATGGAGGCACCTGGGTGGCTCAGTCGGTTAAATGTCTGTCTTTGGCTCAGGGTCCTGGGTCCCAGGGTCCTGGGATGGAGCCCAGAGTCAGGCTCCGTCCTCTCAGTGGGAAGTCTGCTTCTCCTTCTCCCTCTGCAGCTCCCCCTGCTCATGTGCTCTCTCTCTCTCTAATAAATTAAAAAAAAAAAAAAAAAAAACCTTTTTAAAAAAAAGATTTTTTATTTTTTTGACAGAGAGAGACACAGTGAGAGAAGGAACACAAGTGGAGGTAGTGGGAGAGGGAGAGGGAGAGGGAGAAGCAGGCTCCCTGCTCAGCGGGAGGGAGCCCTGTGAGCCCTGCTCCCTGATGCAGGGCTCACAATCTCAGGACCTGGGACCATGACCTGAGCCAAAGGCAGATGCTTAACCAACTGAGCCCCTCAGGCGCCCCTAAAAAAAACCTTTTAAAAAAAACCTGCAAAATGTTGCTGATAGATGTTAAAGAAGACACTAAAAACTGGAAAGCCAATTCTTTTTTTTTTTTTTAAGATTTATTTGAGAGAGAGAGCTCACAAGCAGGGAGAGGGGCACAGGGAGAAGCAGGCTCCCCGCAGAGCAGGGAGCCTGATGCAGGACTCACAGTCCCAGGACCTGGGACCATGACCTGAGCCAAAGGCAGATGCTTAACCAACTAAGCCCCCCAGGCGCCCCAGGAAAGCCACTTCTTGTTCGTGGATTAAGATGTCAATACTACCCAAAGTGATCTATGGATTCAATGCAATCCCTATTAAAATCCCAATGTTTTCTGTAAAAATTGAAAAAATAAATTTTAAAATTCATATGGAACCTCAAGGGACCCTGAATTTGCCAGAAAAAAAATCTTGAAAGAGAACAAAACTGGAGGACTCACACTTCCTGATTTTAAAACGTACTACAAGATTATGTGGTCCTGGCATAAAGACAGATAAATGGACCAATGGAATAGAACAGAGAGCCCAAAAATAAATCTTTGTATATATGTCAAATAATTTTCAACATGGGGGCCAAGATGATTCAATGGGGAAATGACACTCTTTTCAGCATGGGGTGTTGGGAAAACTCGGTGTCCACATGCAAAAGAATAACATTGGACCCTGACCGAACGCCATATACGAAAATTAAAGCAGAGTGGACATCTTTGATTTGAGGTAGAGATTCAATAAATATATGCCAAGAGACTGACTGAGTGCCCACTCTTGTCCCTGTCCTCCCAACTGCTGCTTGGGAAGGTAGAGATGGAGCTATACTGGGTACTAGGGGTATAGACAGAAGTTGAATATCCTATGCCAGCCAGAGTGCCATGGAAGGTTCTCCTTCACACACACACATGCATATACAAACAGAACATGCATCCCACACCACACCCATTGTGCATATAAAACATACATCACAGACATCACATATCCCACCCATACATCACACCCACACCCACACCCCCACTACCACCACTACCACCAGGAGTGGTCTAATTCAGACCCAGCCTGATGTAGATTGAGAACAGGAGAGCTCCTGTCAGATCCATTTAGAACATAACAATTTGCCGATTCTCTATTTATATATTTCCCCCCAACTGCCCTTGCTCAATAAATATTGTGAAATGAATGAGTAATCAATATGTGGTTCTAGGGGCTCCAGGAAAGCCTGCTCCTCCCTACTCCCACCTTCCATCTCTGCTGCTCACTGCCCGACTCTGCAGTTCTTCCCCAGGGAGCTTCTTTTGTCAGCTTAATACCATGATGGAGGTAAAAAAATGACCCCCTTTCCCCCCAGCCTGAGGGACAGCGAGACTTCTATGTACCCTGTGCACTTTACTATGAACAAAAGTGTGAGGGAAACAGGTGGGCATGGAGAGGGGCACGACTGCTAGTTTGGGCTGGTTACCAATCAGGTAATTGGGTGATTGGAGGCAAAGGTATGGGGTTGGGGACACAGGAAGAAGGCACAAAGCTCTGCAGGGTGAGCAGAGAGGGAGAGTCAAAGGGACATCTGGAGGGATGTGTGGGTGGGTAGCACCGTGAGGGAGAGGTGTGGGACTGTACCAGCATTTCATGGTTGTCCTTACTTCTATGCCCCATGAGATGAGAACAGAAACTGGCTGGCTCCCCAGATCATGAAGGCAGATAAAGTAGGTGAGAACAGATGAATAAGTGGGGACAAAGAGCCCCAGGCCAGCCCTGAAGGAGCTCCACAGAGGGACTCTGCACAGTCCTCAAAATCAGTCTCCCCAAGGACTGCCCTGTGCTGTGGACAGAGCACCTCTCCTCTCACGTTCTCCCACTGCACTTCGTTTTGCTGGTTTCCAGTAGAGGAACGTCTTCAGCCTCGACTTTAACCTTGAGCCAGAACCAAGGAAGGCTTTGCTTTGTTTGGTTTTGTTTTTATTTTTTTAAAAGATTTTATTTATTTATTTGACAGAGAGAGACACAGCGAGAGAGGGAGCACAAGCAGGAGGAGTGGGAGAGGGAGAAGCAGGCTTCCCGTGGAGCAGGAAGCCCGATGCGGGGCTCAATCCCAGGACCCTGGGATCATGACCTGAGCCGAAGGCAGACGCTTAACGACTGAGCCACCCAGGCACCCCTGGTTTTATTTTTGAGGCATAAGGATGGGAAGGGAGCAGAGCAGCCCATCATTTCAGAGAGCCGAGGATGTGCTCCAAGCACCCCTCGTGACATATTAAGAAAACCTGCGCTCATTAATTGATCCAAATCTTTTTTTAAAGGTATTTTGAGTTTTGGTCAAACTTTTAATGATGAGTTTCAGAGGAGGAAGGAGTCAAGGCTGTGTTGTTCTTGGAACATTGATCATTCAACAATGAGGAATTCTACCAACAGCACCTTTTCCCCCCGTGTCCCCCGCCCCACTCCTCCAGAGTCACATCAGGAAGAGACCTTAATTAACTTCTAGTTAGTTCCTTTGTCCCACTCCCACCACCTCAGCTCCTCCCATCACTAAGTGAACACATACTGTGCACAAACACACAACACCCTTGGCCGGGCCAGTGTGTGGAGCCAGGATTCCTTTGCAACAACACCCCTTGCCTTTTGGGGGAAACCACCTCTGTGGGGCAGTTATGCTAAGCTCCCCACAGGGTCAGGTTGAGCCTGGTCTTCTCCTGAAACCACATCTCTCCTCAGCATCTTCTTTCCCTTAAGCGCTCTCCCTCAATAAATCCCTTGTGAGGATTTACAAGGATCACAGTCTCAGGTTCTGCTTCTCCTGGGGTCGGTGACACTCTCATCTGCTTTCTTTCTTTATAAAATGGCAGAGTTTCAAAGGGTCTCTCCAGGAAGGATTTTGGCCCTTTCTGCTTTTTAGCTGTCAGCTCCACCTTAGAAGCAAGCCTTCCAAGTGGAGTTGACCCTCTCCACCATGATGACCATCTCACACGTGTACGGGAAGGCTCTGGAGTGGGCATGTGAGTGGGATACTATTGATCTGAGCACCCGAATGGCCCCCTCAAGATCCTGTCTGCAGGGGGATGTCAATGCCAAAACCATGCTCCCAGGTGCGTTGGCTTCCCAGGGCTGCTGCAATGAAGCACCACAGCAGGGGCTTAAAACTACAGAACTTTACTGCCTCGTAGTTGTGGAGGCCAGAAGTTCAAAATCAAGAAGTCACCAGGGGCATGCTCACTCAGACCCGTACGGAAGAATCCTTCCTTGCCACATCTAGCGCCTCGTGTCTGCCAGCAGTGCTGGCACTCCTTGGCTAGTAGTGGCATCAATCCACTCTCTGCCTCCTGCTGTCACACCTGCCTCCTCCCTCCTGTGTCTCTTCTCATAAGGGCCCCAGTCATATTTGGTCTAGGGCCCACTCTCGTACATCACCTCATCTTAACTAATTACCTCTGCAATGAACCTATTTTCAAATAAGCTCACGTCCTGGAATATTAGGGGTTAGCCCTTCAATGTATCTTTTTTTGGGGGAGAGGGTCACAATTCAACCCATAATACCATTTCTAATACCAATATCAACCCAAATACCAATGCCATTTGTTAGCTGTGGGATGCCACCAGCCAGCTAATGTCTCTTGGCTTCAGCTTCTTCAGCTGTAGGAATGAGAATACCAGGGTGATATGGCCAGAGAGAGGAATGAGTTTGGTCATGTATGTCTGTTTGCCACCATGGTGCCTGGTGTATGGAGGTAGATCTTTTTTTCTTTTTTTTAAGATTATTTATTTATTTGAGAGAGAGAAAGAGAGAGAGAGAACATGAGCTGGGGAGGAGCAGAGGGAGAGGGAGAAGCAGACTCCCTGCTGAGCAGGGAGCCCAATGTGGGACTCAATCCCAGGACCCTGGATCATGACCTGAGCCAAAGGCAGATGCTTAACCGCTTAACCGCTTAACCGTGTACCCAACTGAGCCACCCACGTGCCCCATGGAGGTAAATCTTTAACAAATGTTGATGCTGTCCTCAGCGGGGCTCCCTTGGCTACCCAAAGGCTGATGTTACAGCCCCTGCCCTCCCCAGACCTCACCAAGCAGCTTCCACATAGGAAAGCTCAGATCTGCCCTGGAGATCTATTGTATACCAATGAAAGATTACTGGAGCCCTTCAGGAAGTGAGGACTCAGGGACCATTATTTAAGTGCCACTCCTGTGACTGCTAAATGAGCAACAGGAGTGCTAAGAATATATTGGGTGGGACAACCTGGGTGAGTGGAACACTCAAGAAAGGCTCAGCACAGTCCTTTCTGTCTAACAATGACTTCACACTATGCGCAAATCAATCTTCCTAAGGCAATTTCCTGTTGCCAGGACAGAGCTGTCTGCTTCTTCTCACCCTCCTACTGCACTCCCCTTCACGCTGGGCTCCAACAAAGGGGTGAGTGTTCAGCATTTCTCTTAATTGATGACAGGTCCTTTTGCTGACATATCCTGGCATCTGCCTGCCTCATTCAGGGCAGCTCGGCATTAACCTGACATTGTCAGTTGTTTCCAGAATAATCAGTTCTCTTACTGATCCGAGTCTCAAAGCTTGCATTGATTTTATTCAGTCTAGGATGCGTGTAGGTCATTTCAATAGGCTGTCTCCACCCTCCACCCCCACCCCAAGCTCACTAAACAACAAAGGAAATGAAAAGGCCAACTTGAACTTCAGATTCTCTTGCCCTCTCCCCCTGCAGAAGCTTTTCTCAACAGTCATTAGTGCTTCTCAAATTTTTAAGGTGCAAATGAATCACCTGGGATCTTATTAAATGGAAATTAAGATTCTGTAGATCTGGGGGAGGTGTGAAATTCTGGGCTCTTAAAGAGCCCCCATGTTATGCCCAAGGTGCTAGTCCAGAGATCACACTTAGAACAATGACACCTACATGTGTAGTCCCTCTCCGCAAAGGTCCATAGATATGCCAGGGACATGATAGGTGATATGACCAAGGTTTGCTTGGGGTGCTAGAAGAGTAGGAGGGACAGAGCCCCTAATTGACTGGGGAGTTAATGGAGACTTCCAAGGAAATGTAATCCAGAGTGAAGAGGGGCCACGTGATCTGTGCTTCTAGAAAGGTCGCTCTGGGAATGACCTGATGCGGAGAGAATGAAGAGGAGCCAGTCTGAAGGCAGAGATGCCATGAGAAGGCTCTTGCAATAATCAGGACAAGCATGATGAAGTCTAAGGTAGAAGAGGTGGGGGGGGGGCTGGAGAGGAAGGGAAAGGTTATAGGCGTGTACCTGGTTGTGGGGGGTGATGGAGAAGGAGGATGCAAACCCCATCCCCAAACCTCTAGGTCTGACAGGTGTTGGGGAATGAGAAGCAAGCTTCCTAGCTGGCTACCAAGCGGTGGTGACCTTGGGGAGGAGCCAGGAGAGGACTGGTTGTGCAGGGGAAAGATGCGGAAGGGGATGGTTCACCACTGAATATAGGTCCAACGAGGAGCCTTTGTGAGAGTGACTTTCAGTTGGAGACAGGTGGGAAAAGAAGCAAGGGGCAGCATAGGAAGCCCCTGGTGGGTAGCAGCAACCAGGCCTCTTGGCCAGGAGTCAGTGTAGCCCCCAGGACAGCAGCCTCTGACAGGACAAACAGTGTCCAGGACCCCTATCACATGGTACAAAGCAATGGCCTCTGGTGGATGACCCAGGCCTCTACTCAGATCCATGGTTTAGTTACTGCTTTTTTTTTTTTTTTTTTAAGATTTTATCTATTTATTTGAGAGAGAAAGAGAGAAAGTGAGAGACACCATGAGAGGAGAGAAGGTCAGAAGGAGAAGCAGACTCCCAGAGGAGCTGGGAGCCCGATGTGGGACCTGATCCCGGAACTCCAGGATCATGACCTGAGCTGAAGGCAGTTGCTTAACCAACTGAGCCACCCAGGCGCCCTAGTTACTGCTTTTATTTCTACCATTACCTTATTTCTCCTATCCTTGAGTTTAATGGGGTGGACGTTTATCTCATGACTTTTATCCTTTCTTTTCTTCTAATAGGAGCATTTAAGGCCATCAGTTTGCCTGGAAGTATGGCTTCTATGGCATCTCCCAAGTTTTAATATGAGGCATACTCATTATCATTCAATGCTAAATAATTTAAGCATCCATTAAGACTTCTTCTTTGACCCATGAGTTACTGAGTGAGATGTTTTTAAAGTTTCAAATACGCATTTTAAAAATTTATCTCTCATTTCTAACTTATTTGAATGATGGACAGAGAATATGGTCTGTATAACACTGATTCACTGAAATTTGTTGAGACTTACAGCCTTGTATATAGTCGATTTCGAGGATGTTCCATGTGTATTTGAAAGAAGGCATATTCTCCAATTCTGGTAGAGTTCTGCATTTTCATTCATGTGTTCAACAAGTTACTGTTTGCTTTCTACCAAGCACTGCTATAGGTAAAATGGATAGAGCAATGCAAAATAGATAAATATCCCTGTTCCTAAGACTTTCATTCTAGGAGGGTAAAGCAGGCAATAAATAAAATAATATAATAATAATAATTGTAAAAGCTTATATAGTCTTACTTTCTGCCAGGCATCATTCTAAATGCTACATTGATATGGACTCATTACTTCTCATAACAATATGAGATAAGGACCATTATCATTCCCATTTTAGAGTTGATGATAATATGGTATAGGGAGATTAAATAATTTGACCAAGGGTATACACCTAATAAACAACCAGGCTGGGATTCAAATCCAGGCAGTCAGATACTAGAATATGAGAATCAGAATGTAAAATAAACATATATAATATTTTTAAAAGACATAATGAAAATGAGAAAGAGAGAATTGAAACTAAGAAGTCAATTTTAAAAAAAGAACTAACTAGAACTTTTCTTTTAAGTAGGCCCCATGCCCAACCTGGGGCCTGAACTCATGACCCTGAGATCAAGAGTCACATGTTCTACTGACTGAGCCAGCCAGGCTCCCCAACTAGAACTTTATAAAATAAAAACACCTGTGGATGGGTTAAGCAGAAGATTATAGATAACTTTTTAAAAGATATATTTATTTATTTTTAGAGAGAGAGAGAGAGCACGAGTGAGGGGCAGAGGGAGAGAGAGAATCTCAAGCAGACTCCCTGATGAGTATGGAGCCCGAAGTTGGGCTAAATCCCATGACCCTGAGATCATGACCTGAGCCAAATGCTTAACTGACTATGCCACCCAGGTGCCGCCAGATAATCTGAAGAGAAAATTAGCGAGTCGGACCTGAGGCTATTACATAATGTACAACACAGAGACAACAAGATGGAAATATCAAAGAGAGTAGTAACCTTCCAAAGTCAAGTCTAGTATGTGTCTACTTGGAGTCCAGAAAGGAAAGATGGAAAAGAATGGAGGAGAGGAAATATTTGGAGCGATAAAAGCTGAGAATTTATAGAAAAATGCACATAAACACATTTGTGCAAATGTTTCCATGGATACTCCCCGTAGCTTTCTGTATGTCCATGGAGCCTAGCTAGGTTAAGGACCCCTGTGTAACAGGCACTGGTAATTGCCTTTCACATTCTTTCTCCTCTTCTCCTATTAATGATCCCAAGTTTATTTGGGGTAACAAGTACTTTGTTCCTTGGGATGGCCATGTGACTCAGTTCTGGACAATGAGATAAGAAGCTTAAGGAAAAGGGGGGCCTGGGTGGCTCAGTGTGTTAAGCCTCTGCCTTCGGCTCAGGTCATGATCTCAGGGTCCTGAGATCGAGCTCCGCATCGGGCTCTCTGCTCAGCAGGAAGCCTGCTTCCTCCTCTCTCTCTCTGCCTGCCTCTCTGCCTACTTGTGATCTCTCTCTGTCAAATAAATAAATAAAATCTTAAGAAAAAAAAAAAAAAGAAGCAGCAGCTTAGGGAAAAGAAGTAAGCTCAGTTGACCTGTATCTTTTACCTTTTACCCTTCACCATCCTTCTTACAACTTAAAGGCAATGCTCGGAGCCTTGGCAGCTATCTTATGACCACGTGGAGGGAAGCTAATGCTAAAGATGGTCAAATAGAAGATAGGAAGCCCAAATGCTCTTTGTAGATCAACTACTTCCAGATTTGGTGTATAAGGTTAATAACTCCCTCTTGGTAAAGCCACCACGATTAGGTTTCTACTAAACAAAATCCTCTCTGCCTTCCATTTACTCACAGCACCAGTCTCTAGGCCAGGGAGAGGTAGAAAGTTACAGATCAGTAAATATTTGTGTTCACTTTAGACCTCAGTCTTTTAAGAAACAGTCACTGTTTCTTGTTCCATGACACCATTTTCAGCCCATAGAAAAAGCAAGAATAGTGAGAAAATCATTTTAAACAGGAGCTTTTTCTCTATCACCATAAACCTTTTTTTAGAATGATATTCTTTTAGAAAAATGTTCTCTTGCCATCCTGGACTCCTTCTGTTCCTCTAGCAACGCCGAAACCACAAAGTGCCAACTGAGATACAACACTGGGATATGGTAAAGGCCTGTGCTTCCTTCTCCCTGATGTCTGATCTGTTTGTTTTTTTCTTCCTCCTCCCACCCCGCGTTTTCATTTTCCTTTTCCCCCTAGCCTTTCCCTCTTCTGTCCCTGAACCCCACCATCTGGACACTGCTCAGTCCAGGTGAAGGCATGGCTGGCCTCTGGCTCTGAGGCTTCTGATGAGATTGGGGCAAGAAATCATCTCAAAGCCTCTCACTGTTGTATCTTCGAACTTACCCAGTGGTGGCCATCTGGCTCAAGGAGACAAGTCAGAACTTACTCCAGGCACAGAGTCATGCAAATGCCTTTTTCAAAATGAGTAATTCACCTATCATTCTGAATAAGAGCCTCCAGATGTCATAATATCACAGTGTAAACAACGAGGTCTTCGTTTTCAAATATGGCATTGAAATGATGCTACCAGTCTTTTCCTTTCCCCTCCCTCCCTCCCTCCCTTTCTTTCTTTCTCTCTATTTTTTCTTTCTGTGTGCGACAGTAGCAATCAATTTATTCTCACTTGCTCCAAGAACTGCCCATGAAGATATTAGGTAAGAGCCACATATAGGTCTCCCTCTTTTAGGAAATCTGACATTGCATAAATCAAGGCTTCTAGCTATGCCAACGTACACCATGAAAGACTCTTGATTTTGCAAATATGGCAAAGGAATCTGCTTGGGAAGCAGATGTATCTGTCCTTCTCTCCTTTCCCATTTATATGAAGGAAGGAGAGTGAAAAAAAAAGAACACAGTCCAGTGTTAAGATGAGCAGGTCCCATAGATGAGCAGGGAGTTAGGGACTTTCAGCTACTAATGGAGCATGGAAGGAGCACTCTGGAGATCCAGCTGTACCAGTAAATTAAACACTTCTGGAAATCGCCAGTGTCTGGATTAGAAACAGACATAAAAGCTGCTATGCCATTCTGAACTAAGTGATTTCTAAGCTAAGGCCTACTCTTAAATTCCTTTGAAGAAAGAGAAACAATGATTATTTTAAAAACAAATGTTGTCTTGGGGCGCCTGGGTAGCTCAGTGGGTTAAAGCCTCTGTCTTCGACTCAGGTCATGATCTCAGTGTCCTGGGATTGAGCCCCGCATTGGGCTCTCTGCTCAGCGGGGAGCCTGCTTCCCCCTCTCTCTCTGCCTGCCTCTCTGCCTACTTGTCATCTCTCTCTCTCTGTCAAATAAATAAATAAAATCTTAAAAAACAAACAAACAAATGTTGTCTTTAAAATTTGGAAAGTAGAGGGGGCCCTGAGTCAGCTCAGCATCCAACTCCTGATCTCAGCTCAGGTCTTGATCTCAGGGTCGTGAGTTTAAGCCCTGTGTTGAGCTCCATGCTATGTGTAAAGCTTACCTAAAGTGTGGAAAGTAGGATTGTCAGTGGGGTCCTTAAATCTAGTAATCCTTCCTTCTCCCTGGATCTACCCCCGCCACAAAGCAAATAAGCATAGAAACACCTGCCAACGGGCACCTGGGCAGCTCAGTCAGTTAAGTATCTGCCTTTGGCTCGGGTTGTGATCCTGGGGTCCTGGGATCGAGCCCCACATGAGGGTCCCCCCTCAGCGGGGAGTCTGCTTCTCCCTCTCCTTCTACCCGCCCCTCTGCCTACTTGCGCTCTCGTTCTCTCTGTCAAATAAACAAATAAAATATTTTTAAAAAAAGAAACACCTGCCAAAAACAAGTCAGTTATTCTGAAAATCAATTAAATTATTTATACCCTTTAGGGAAACCTAGAGAAAGTCAATTAGAAGCCATGGTACTGAACAGCTTATTGGTTAAATCAGGCTCTTTGTCTTTCTGTTTTGCTAATGGTATGGACTTTTGACTTTCCTAATCATTAACTTTGGCTATCTAGGGAGATCCCACTGGACTTGGTTTGTTCATACTTTCTTGAGTGACATTTCCCCCAGCTTAATGGCCTAAAAGCATAATGAGGTGAATGAATCACAAGTAATAATAATTTTAAAAATCTGGTCAGGAACACAACTGGACTCATTACCATGAAGAAGTAGCATTCTGATGAGGAAAGGAAATCACCCAAGAACAAGGGAGAATCCATAACGACT
Source organism: Potos flavus (assembly GCA_028534135.1). Classification (NCBI taxonomy): domain Eukaryota; kingdom Metazoa; phylum Chordata; class Mammalia; order Carnivora; family Procyonidae; genus Potos; species Potos flavus. Next base: position 6,144,547 of record CM052897.1, on the reverse strand, counting down.
ACCACATACGTGTACTGGTTCCTACACATCAGGCACTGTTCTAAGCACTTGCATGTATTTACTCACTTAGTCCTACTAAAACATTTTACAGAGGAGGAAACTGAGGCACAGAGAGGTTAAGTAATTTGCTTAGGGTCACACAGCTAGGAGTGGGCAAGTTGGTGTCACCAAAGCAGCCTGGCTTGAGGCTGAACTTGAGCCTGGACTGCCTCGGCCCTTTAAAGGAAGAGGAATGGGAAAGTCATGGAAAGAATTTAAAGGTACATAAAGAAACACACATTAATATTTCCAAATGCACATTGATCAGTGTATCAAATAACCAGAGACTAGGTTTAAAACAATGGACATTTCTTCTCTTACGGTTCTGGAGGCCAGAGTCCAAGATCAAGGTGTCAGCAGAACCATACTCCTCCTGTGGCACTAAGGGAGGACACTTCCTTGCCTCTCCCAGCTTGTGGTGGCTCCCAGTGTGCCTTGGCTTGTGGCGGCCCAACTCCAATCTCTGTCTCCACCTCCGCAGGGCCCGTGTCTCTACCCTTGGTGTGTCTCTCCCCTGGGTGTGTCTCTTATAAGGGCACCTGTCACTGGTTTAGGGCCCACCTGGATAATCCAGGGTGATCTCGCCTCAAGATCTTTAACTTAATAACATCCGCCAAAATCCCTTTTCCAAATAAGGTCACATTCACAGGTTCCAGAGGTTAAGATGTGAACATAATCGTTTTGGTGACCACTGTTTAACCCACTACAGTCAATGAGGACTTGACGATGTTGTAAGAAACAGAAAATTCGGGGCGCCTGGGTGGCTCAGTGGGTTAAAGCCTCTGCATTCGGCTCAGGTCATGATCTCAGGGTCCTGGGATCCAGCCCCGCATCGGGCTCTCTGCCTGCCTCTCTGCCTACTTGTGATATCTCTCTCCCTCTCTCTGCCTAAATCTTTAAAAAAAAGAAACAGAAAATTCATGTCGACCTGGCTCAAATAACAAAGCAGATCTCTCTTGGCCCACTTGGCTGAACGGTCCAGGGAAGGTCTGGCTTCAGGTAAGGTGTGCAGGACTGGCTCCATTCTCAGGCAGGCTCTTCCCTTACGGTCTGAAAGGGCTGTCCGCGGCTCGTGGGGACACATACATCCTGTTCAAGTCCACGCGGATGAGAGAAGCTTCTCCCTCCCGGAAACCCCAGTCCGTGTTCCAGTGCCTTCCATCAGCTCTGCCTAAGCTCTGTGCCCATCAGAGGGAGGTAGTGTTAGGAGGTGACCAACAAATGTCCACTCTGGGCCCTTGGTCCCAACTTCCTTTGACTTTCTCAGGTGGGAGTGGCTTCTTTCATTTTACAGATGTTGACATGGAGGTTCAGAAGTAAGGGCTAACTTGGTCAAAGTCACTCACTAAGAAAAGGGGCAGAACCAAGACTTACAGCTCCGCTTGGCGGCAGGGCCTTCCCCTGCTGGCTGCCGGCCCCAGGGCCCAGGCTCCTTTCCGCCTCCCGGCGAGCCTCAGGTAGCCTCCTGGAAGCTGTGCCATGATGGATAAGTGTGGCTTAGCTGAAAATGAAAATTTAAAAATGTCCAGGGGAATTACAACCACCACATAGCTCTCCAGAGAACGAACAACTGGAGGGTCTGAGAGAGAAAACGAGAACCACAGCTCAAAAATTAAATCCTACCTCACCTTTTACTTAGTTTGACGGCCACTGATAGTTTCATTCTCCAAACTGGGAGAGTCTCCTAATGTTCTGGCAAACTTGGTTGAAAAGCCATATTCAGAGAGCATAAGTATCTTCTCTTCCGGCCTCCGCGGTCTCGGCGGCGGCAACGAGAGGCGGAAGGAGACGTCGTGGCGCGGCGAGCGCGGCGGCGAGACCCGCGTGCTGTGTGGCCGCTGCGGCTCTCCCGCCTTCGGGAGGCGGCCTGTGGCGGATGTGGCGGCCCTGCAGGCGGCAGAGAAAGTAGAGCGGCGGCGCCAAGCTGAGCTGGGGAAGCACCCCCGGGGCAAAATGGGGAGCCTACAAACCGTGGGCCTCCCATCCCGCCGCTGTGAGGCTTCTGTGAGGGAAGAACGCCTCACTCCACCTGGCAGCTCGCCACATCCACCTCATCAGAAGGGTTTCAAGGATTAGTCGCACAATAAATGTCCTGGTAAACAACAACAACAACAAAAATGATATTCAGTATATTCATTTCTGCCTTCCCCACTGTATCAGTGAGAAAATTCTCTTCAGGACTCTGCGAGCCTGGCTTCCTCGTCACTCGCGCTCACAGACGCAAGCCAGCCATTCTGGTTTCCGTGGGCGAGAGAAGTGACAGCAGGATCCAGTCCTGGGGAGGGTGGGGTTTGCCGGCGCCCAGGAGTTGTGAGTTTTATAAGACCTATTATTATAGAAGGAGCTTGAAAGGTTTTCCAGTTTGGGGGTGTCTGGGTGGCCCAGTCGGTTGAGCATCTGCCTTCTGCTCAGGTCATGATCCCAGGGTCCTGCATCGTTTTGAGCTCCTCCCCCCCCCCCCCCCCCCGCCCCAACTCAGCGGGGAGCCTGCTTCTCCCTCTCCCTCTGCTTCTCCCCACTGCTTGTGCTCGCTCTCAAATAAAATCCTAAAAAAAAAAAAAAAAAAGCTTTTCCATTCATCCCTTTACCTAATATAGAAATCTCCTTTACTTCAGGGCATGACGCTATGAATTTATGTAAGACCACTGAACTGTACACTTAAAAATAGTGAAGAGAGCAAATTGTTATACGAATTTTACCACAATTTAAAAAACCGGAAAATATTTTTGTGTGGAAATTGTCTTTCTGGGCCAAGCCTGGACTAGATCATTGCCTGTTGCCTATGGCACAGCAAAGTGGATGTCGTAGGATCTGTTAAGAGTGTTCAAACCAAGGGCGCCTGGGTGGCTCTGTTGGTAAGCAGCTGCCTTCTGCTCAGGTCATGATCCCAGGGTCCTAGGATCGGGCTCCCTGCTCCCTGCTTGGTGGGAAGCCTGCTTCTCCCTCTCCCACTCCCCCTGCTTGTGTTCTTTATCTCTCTCTCTGTCAAACAAATAAAAAAAATTAAAAATCTTAAACGAAAGAGAATGTTCGAACCAAAACAAGTGTCCGTCTTGCTCTGTTATCCTGGATTGCCAAAGACACAATTACCTAAAAATAAAAAAAGGGGGAGATGGGTGTAGCAGTGGAGGTCCCAGACTGGCAGGTCTCTTTTTCAATGTCAAGTTACCCAGAGGGCTGGTTGAGCTCACAATCATGTGCTTCTGGGTGGCTATAGTTCCCTGAACCAGGCACTTAGCTTAGTGATCGTCTGTATATTGCTCTGTCTCCGCACCAGAATGGGAAAGGAGAGGGCAGAGCCTACCTTCAGCCCCTTGGGCTTGGTCCACAGTAAGCACTCAGTATGTGTTTGCTGAATAAATGCATGAACAAATATCCCTGCCCCAAAGCAGAATGTACTGTTCTAGCGACCACAGATTTGGCATCTCCCCTCCCTTGGCTATAGCACTGGACAGCTTTTTGCGGTCCTTTTCCTACAGTGCAAGTAGAGAAAGTTCCTTCCAGGCACATAATCCTTCCTCAGCTCACCAGTGTCATTTATTAGATCCTAGCTTGCTTTTTTTTTACACTTTGTGTAGTCTGACAGAAACGACACTCCTATAGCCATGATTAATTCCAGCAAAGTTCTGCTTTGATTTAGAAGACACATTTTTCCTGAAGGAGCGGGTCTAATCTCATCGCATTAGGTAATGCTTTCACTATTTTAAATCTTCCCTGGGAAACTGGATCTTTCAGATCCCAGGTGCCCCCACCCCAGGAGGAACCGAATGCCCCTAAGAGGAGCTGGCAGGAGGGAAAGTGTGTGTGAGGCAAAGGATGGGTTCTCTGCCACCTTTCTCCCTGTCGTCCCTAACTCAAACCCTGGCCAGCACAGGTATCATGTTGCCATCTCTGTCCCCCTCAAGAAGAAGGTGTGACAAACTTATTCATCCTTCAGTGATAGTGTGTTACAGCCTCTTAAAGAGAGGCATGGTCATTTTGCAAAACCTAATAAATTAATAAGTCTAGGCAATTACCATCAGTGGCTGCTAACATCACAAAGAGAGAGATAATCAAGCCAGATAGAAGAATAGCACTACCTAATCTTGACAAAAGAATCAAACCCAAATGTGATCAGGCCTCTGTAGCCAAAGAACATATTACAGCAAATAAAAGGGACAAAAGAATACATTCAAGTGCCACCACAGGGTGCAATCAGCACAATCTGTACCTTGGGAAATGCTATGGGACTGATGAGCCAGTTTCTTAAATAACAGAGAGAGAATCAGACATGTCAACCTGTCACAGTGTATGGGTCTTACTGATTCTGATTCAAATAGGTTGTTTTTTTTTTAATTTAGGAGCTAACATTGATGGAAATTGAACACTGACTAGATATTTGATATTAAAGCATGACAGTTCATTGAGGGGATGAAAACAGTATTGTGGTTGTTTTTCTAAAAAGAATCTTTACCTTTTAGATAGATACGCTGAAATATTTGCAGATGAAATGATGTGAAGATCTGAGATTTGTTTCAAAGTAACCTGGGGCAGGGGGTGCAGGTGGGGGTGGGAATGCTTACATCCGGTTAGTTATTCATCAAGTCCTGCACATTTTTAAAAAATATTTTATTTATTTATTTGACAGAGAGAGAGACAGTGAGAGAGGGAACACAAGCAGGCAGAGTGGGAGTGGGAGAGGGAGAAGCAGGCTTCTCGCTGAGCAGGGAGCCCAATGCAGAGCTCGATCCCAGCACTCCAGGATCATGACCTGGGCCAAAGCCAGACTCGTAACGACTGAGCCACCCAGGTGCCCCAGTCCTGTACATTTCATCCTTCTAAATATTCCTCAAATTCATCTTTTCATTTCTCCTTGAGGCCCCTTCTAACTGGGTTGTCTGCTTCTAATCACAAACCCCTTGATCCCTCCTCCCTTAGCAACTAGATTCTTCTATCTAAAATGACCATTCCACTTTCCTCCTTAAAACCTTCCAGTGGGGGTGCCTGGGTGGCTCAGGTCATGATCTCACGGGCCATGAGATGAAGCCCCCCACCTCCCCACGGCTCTTTGCGCTCAGTGGGGAATGTGCCTGAGAGTCTTTCCCTCTGCCTCTCCCCCCAATTGTGAGCACATGTGCACCCTCTCTCCCTCTCTTAAAAAAAAAACAAAAACAAAAACAAAACCTTTGGGAGGCCTGGTGGCTCAGTTGGTTAAGCTTCTGCCTTAGGCTCAGGTCCTGATCCCAGGGTTCTCCCTCCCTCCTTGCTCGGCAGGGAGCCTGCTCCTCCCTCTGCCTGTCACACCCCCTGCTTGTGTATGCTAGCTCTCTCTCTCTCTCACTCTCTCAACTCTGACAAATAGATAAATAAAATCTTTAAAAAATTTTTTAAATAATAAAAATTTAAAAATAAATAAACAAAAAACCTTCAGTGGCTCCCCACTGCCTGCTCTTGTCCTCCACTCAGTCTCATCTGCTGTTCCCTGTCCTCCGCATTACATGGACAATCCGGAACTGCTTGCAGCTTTTCTCTATGCCATACCTCCTGCCAGCATCACCCCCTTTCAGCTTGCCTGGCTAATGCCTTCTCCTGCCTCTCTTCCAGGCTCAGTGTAGGTATTACGTCCTTCAGGGAACATTCTTTGTCTCCTTCCCTCACCTTCACCTTCCACCCCAGGCTGGCTTGGGATCTCATCCCGTGTATATCTCCACACTTGAACTTACTACATGGTACTATAATTATTTGTTATACACTGTGAGCTCCCTGACGTGAAGGACCATGTGTTACTCATCTATTCATCTCTTTGTTCCCAATAACTAGCATAAGGCCAGGTATGCAGTAGGTGCTCAATAAATATCTGGGACAGGATGATACTTACTTAACACAGATGATTCAGCTTCCGGTGGGTGACTTCCAGACAGTAACAAGAATAACCGGTAGGAGATGTCTTCCTGGTGTCCTTCAAAATCCACAGGCTGTCACCAACCATGCCTAAGTATACAGCCTGCTGGTAGGCAAGTGCTAAACAGCAGAGGGGTCACTGGGATCTGGAGCCTCAGGTCCTTCTCCAGTTTTAGTAATTGGAGTAGGGAGGTGCTTCTCTTAGAATTAGTTGGGGAAACAAACTCACCATCAATGGGAGTTTTAGTATTTCCTTAAGCAGATAACAAATGGAATTTACAATCAATTTCCTTTTATGAACCTACTTCTTAACCTACATCCCAGGTTGTACAATTCCCTTGCACATTCTATTTATTCTTCATATTGGAACCAGAGACTCTTGCATGTAAGTCAGATCCTGAAAGGTTATTATACCATCATAAAGTCAAGGCACAGTGTGAAGACATTATATATTTTATCATTTCACTGATGTTCTTTTGCTATATAAAAAGTGGTAGAAGTCAGAAGATGAGGTACCAGCCTCACCCATTATAATTACTTTCCTACTGGGTGACCTTGAATAGGAAACTTGGCCTCTCTGGGCCTTAGTTTTCTCAATAATAAAATGAAGCTATAATGTTTTAAATTTTAATTAATTATTTAATTGATTGATTGACTTAGAAAGTGAGAGAGAGAGGGAGAGTGGGGGGAGGGGCAGAGAGAGAGGGAGAGAGAATCTTAAGCAGAGGGAGAGAGAATCTTAAGCAGAATCTTAAGCAGACTCCATGCCCAGCGCGGAGCCCAACATGTGGCCCATCTCACAACCCTGAGATCATGACCTGAACTGAAATCAAAAGTCAGATGCTTAACTCACTGAGCTACCCAGGCGCCCCTGTAATTTTTTAAAAGTAAACTCTAGGCCCAATGTGGAGCTTGAAATCACAGCCCCAAGATCAAGAGTCACATGTTCCACTGACTGAGCCAGCAGGTGCTCCTAATGTGAAGCTGTAATTTTAATTTGGATAACATTTTAGTGTGCTTCCAAGTCTAAAAATTTAAGATTTGATGGCTTTGGTTAAAAATCAAAAAGTTTAAGAGTACTAATTCTTGTGGTCTTGTGGTATAAATCCCCATGTGGTACCAGTCATAGTTCTCCAGAAAAGCAGAACCAATAGCAATCGGTTCATGCAGTTATGGGGGGTTGGCAAGTTGGAGATTTCCGGGTAAGGCCGGCAGGCTGGAAATTCTGACAGGAGTTGATGTTGCATCTTGAGTCCTAAGACAGTCCAGAGGCAGAATTCCTTCCTCCTCTGGGGACCTCACTCTTTGTTCTTAAGGCTTTCAACTGACTGGATGAGGGTCATCTGCTTTATTCAAAGTCTAATGACTGAAATGTTAAGCACATCTAAAAAAAAATCTTTACAGCAACATCTCGACTGGTGTTTGACCAAACAGCTGGGCACCCTCGCCTAGCCATGTTGACGTAAGGTTAACCACTACACTGATAGAGCCTTCAGGTAAAATCTTTGTCCTCTTTTTTTTTTTAAATTTTTAAAGATTTTATTTATTTATTTGACAGAGAGGGACACGGCGAGAGAGGGAACACAAGCAGGGGGAGTGGGAAAGGGAGAAGCAGGTCTCCCACCGAGCAGGGAGCCCGATGAGGGCTCGATCCCAGGACCCCGGGATCATGAGCTGAGCTGAAGGCAGATGTCTAACAACTGAGCCACTCAGGCGCCTCTGTCCTCTTATTTTCATCTTCTTTCCATGAAGACCTTTCCTTGTCCTTCAGGATCTCCCAGTCCAGCTGGGAGAAGGCTCCCACAGGCTCCTGCCACTGAACAGAGGAGTGCATTGGACCACAAGAGCCCAGATGAGGGACTTTGGAAAGGTAGCCTTCTCCTCCGCTCTCCCCTTTGATTCCCCCATGCTCCCAGGATATGAGGAAAATGACTCTCTGGTTGATATATTATTCTCTACTGAGTTTGGTTTGTGGCTCAGATGAGCCAGTCCTCAGAAGGGCCAAATTAATTTTGTGTCAAGCATATTGCTAAATATATAGTATGCAGTCAAAAATATGGAACTGGGCAAGCAAACCAACAATTTTTTTTTTTAAGATTTTATTTATTTATTTGAGAGAGAGCACAGAGGGAGAGGGAGAAGCAGACTCCTTGCTGAGGAAGAGAGCCCCACACACAGGGCTCGATCCCAGGACCCTGAGATCATGACCTGAGCCAAAGGCAGATGCTTACCTGAGTGAGCCACCCAGGTGTCTTGCAAACCAACAATTTAATAGAGGGTTCTGAGGAAACAGGTTTGAGGGTAAGCAGAATATCAAGAAAACTCTCTAGAGAAGGTGACATTTGAACTGAATTTGGAAGGTCAGATGAGGAGTTATCCAAGTGGCGAAGGCTTGGAAAGGCATCTTCTGCAGGGGACCAGCAGGTGCAAAAGAAAGGGTGTGAAGCACATGCCAGGCCGGCTAGACCATGGCTGTATGTTCCCATAGAGCTCTAGCATACCCCTAACCAACCCTTTCTTAGTCATTTGCTCCACTTCTGTTTCCCCCCCTGAATCATGAGCACACAGACAGAGGTCATTTATTTCTGTATTTCCAGCACTTAGCTAGGAATATGCCTGGCACGTAGTTAGGATACCTAATAAACGCTGATCAAAGGACATTGGATTCAAGTTCAGATTTGGTCATAGTGTGGGTTCACCTCTAACCCCTGCCGGACTTTTGGCAGTACTTGCAGTCCACAAAGAGGACTGAGAGAGAAAGAGGGAGGGTGACCATTCACCACAGCTACTCCTTCTTAACTGTGAAAAACAGAGTGGATGTTCTACCATTGGTGCAGAAGTAATACCAGTAAGAAACAGAACCTGAAAATAGTTTTTGCAAATGTGGATGTTCTAAATGTGTTCACACATAGCAAAGTTAAAAAAAAAAAAAAAAAAAGGTGGGGGAGGGGAGTGCCTGGCTGGCTCATTTGGAAGAGCATGTGACTCTTGATCTTGGGGTCATGGGTTTGAGCCCCACATTGGGTACGGAGATTACTAAAAAAAAAAATAAACTTAAAAAAAAAAATAGTCTCCATACCCAGCATGGAGCCCGATGTGGGGCTTGAACTCATGACCCTGAGATCAAGACCCAAGCTGAGACCAAGAATCAGATGCTCAACCAACTGAGCAACCCAGGCATCCCCCAAAAATAAACGTAAAAAAATTTTTTTAAAAAATGTGTTCACACTCATCTGAAAGCCATCCACTCAGTAAGTGTTTTTTGAACAAATAAATAAGCATATCCTGATGGTTGCAAGGTGTAGGTGCTATTCTCAGTGCCATAGATCATTTTGGCACCAGTGTATTAAAACATGCAGGTCTCTCTGCGCTGTCTTCTTTAGTTTTACATCTAATGCCTTAAAAGGACAAGAGACACTGCTGGGGATCAGGAGAACCAGCTCTCAGTAATCCCACCAATGTCTCAGGGGATTTGGAGCCACAGTGAAGAAGAGAGAAACCAACAGTTAGCACTGCGCCTGCCTTCTCCACACCACAGGCCTGGAGATTTCAGTTACTATAGCTACAAGCCTCTCTTAGGGAGCGCAGCACACCACGCGGTAGGCTCCCTAAAAAGGCCATGCTGGTCATATGAGCTGTGGATCTCCGCCTAAATAGAGATGTTTTCTCTTGGAAGTTATAATTAATGAAGTGACACTCAATAGTGTGCACGTGACAGAATAAGATACAGTAAATATAATGGGTCTGCTTCCCTCTGATGGGATGGAAATAAACAGCCTAGTCCATTATGAGAGCTGAGAGGAAACAAAACGCTGGACCCTATAATTATTTGTTCATTGTGAAACGTCTTCGGCTGTTGGACGTGGCATGCTTCTGGAAGGCACATGCAGGAAACACATTAGGGGAATCAAAAAAAACCCTAACCCCTTTCAGATGGGGAATCAGAGCAAATTCATGGTACTCCATCTAATAAACAAGAATGACCTATCTATACAATGCCTTTTAATTTCTACAACATTTTAAAAAAAAGATTTTATTTATTTATTTGACAGAGAGAGCCAGAGAGCACAAGCAGGGGGAACGGCAGAGGGAGAAGGAGAAGCAGGCTCCCCACTGAGCAGGGAGCCCGACGCGGGGCTCGATCCCAGGACCCTGGGATCATGACCTGAGCCATAGGCAGTAGCTTAATGGACTGAACAACCCAGGCACCCCATACAACACTTTCTTGTGCAACTGAATTTAATATAATCCTGTAACATCCTTCTGGGGCTGTTTAGAACAACACCCACTCCCTTTCAGAGCAGATGTCTCTTTAAACCTGAGCTTCAGGGCACCTGGGTAGCTCAGTCGTTGGGCGTCTGCCTTTGGCTTGGGTCATGATCCCAGGGTCCTGGGATCAAGCCCCGAGTCAGGCTCTCTGCTCAGTGGGGAGACTGCTTCTCCCTCTTCCACTCTCCCTGCTTATGTTCCTTCTCTCACTGTCTCTCTGTCAAAAAAATAAATAAAGTCTTTAAAAAAAATAAATAAATAAACCTGAGTTTCAAAGATGCCACGTGGTTTGCCCAAAGCCACTGAGACCATCAGTGCAGGGACTGAGGAGGCAGCTAGCACTTATACCCACGTCTCCCGACCCTCCATTCAGCAAGCTTGCTCCTTCATCCAGAGATGATTTTTAAAAATAACTCACTTCCTATCTGAATCCTTGGAGAAACAACTTAGATGAAATGATTTTCTAGAAGCCAATATCATGGACGTGATCACAGAACTCACAGAGAGGGCTACAAACTGGTATCTCAGAGCTCTGTGGCAGACTTATCAAGAGGAATCAGTCTTTTGGCATTTTTGAAGGAAAAAATTAATCATAGCTACGTTTGTGAAAGGATTTTCTTCCCTGAATCCATTTCCTTTGCTTCTGAATTAAATTCTAATATTCACACTGAAGCAACACATTTGTTCCTAAGTAAAATAAAGGACTATCTAAAGGCATAAAAACTGTTAAGTCAGAGCAGAAGCACACAAAATAAAAATATTACAGTCCCCTAACTTCCCTGTAGGACCTCCGGCCATAGCTAAGAAAAATAGCCAACACTTATATAACACTTAACATATACCAGGCACTGTTCTAGGCACTTTACATGTATTAACTCATTTAATCTTCCCCCAAACCCTAGAATGAAGGAACTGTTACCATCTTGACTTTGTGGATGGGGAAACTAAGGTGAAGAAGCTTGCCTGAGGTCACACAGCCTGTCTGCGGTGGAGCTGAGATTGGAGCCTGGGCTGTCCTGGGGCCCGTCCAGGTCTCAACCACGAGACCGAGTCTGAGATGTATTTGAGTCTTCTTTCTGAGGGGAGCAGTTTGGACAGAAAACTTCTGGGTTTTCTCCTCACCCAGTCACTGGTTCCTAATTCATGAGACGTGGAGATTCCCAGCACTCATTGGGCTGCATTAACAATGTAGTGGACCATTAAAAATTATGCTTGCTGACCCATGTCACAGCACGGGAACCAGGAATAATCTCATGTGGAGTAGCAAACATAGGATGCAGAACTGCGCATTACACTCTGACTTAAAACTGTATCTTAATTTTTACACATACATGCACATGGATATGAAGACAACTAAATGAGAAATAGACTAAATATGAACATCAGCTGTTTTGTGGGGGAGGTGGAAGCCTGGGTGAATTTTTTTTCTTTATCCATTGATCTACTTGGCCCAAGTTTTTCTTCAGAGATGAAACCTGCATGATGAAGGTAAAAAATTTTAAATCGTGTCACAATCGGGAGTAATATAGGTAAAACTTTCCTGGGAGTAAGGAGTGTCGACCAGCAACAGTTTCAACGATGCCTGGGTGGCTCAGTTGTTGAAACGTCTGCTTTCGGCTCAGGTCATGATCCTAGCGTCCTGGGACTGAGTCCTGCGTTGGGCTCCTTGCTCAGCGGGGAGCCTGCTTCTCCCTCTGCCTGCTACTCCCCCCTGCTTGTGCTCTCTCCCTCTTTCTCTGACAAATAAATAAAATCTTAAAAAAAGGAAGGAAGGGAGGGAGGGAGGGAGGGAGGAAGGAAGGAAGGAAGGAAGGAAGGAAGGAAGGAAGGAAGGAAGAAAGAAAGAAAGAAAGAAAAAGAAAGAAAGAAAGAAAAAGAAAGAGAGAGAGAAAGAAAGAAAGAAAGGCAGGCACAGTTTCAAAGTTCATGAACTTGTCATTAGATCGTGGGCTAGCTTGGGAAGAAAACATAATAAGGGGATACGGGGGTTGCACACAACCCTGCTTGTCATTGGGTGGACCACACAGGTACCACACTGGAGGGTATTGCGAGGTGTCACCACAACCCTACCTGAGACAGAGAACCCAGTCTTCTTTTCTGCTGCTCGGTTACACATGCTGAGACAGGGGGGGTTCACAGGTACCGAGAGGGCACATCTCTGATTCTCACAGCTGAATCTAAGTATTCCTTGTCACCTTCCTGCCTATTTGGCTGCAGCCAGAGGGAAGGGAAGGGGAAGAACATAGCCATGCTCTGCAACTACCCTCATTCGGTTCTGTTAGTAACACCTCCTGGTAGCGCACAAAAGTCCTCCCATCACATCTCTGGCAACTGATGCTCTATTTCTTTTTCAGATAAGCTCAACTGTTCATTGAAGAGCCAAGCTTAAACTCTGGAACATTATCTTCTGTACAACTCAGTATCATCTTAATCCAAACGGAGAGCTTCTGTGTTGGAACATGCAATGAAACATAGGGTACAGTCTGTTCTTGTGAAGCTTACAATTCACCTGCATGAAGAAATGGCAATACAGGAAGATTTATAGATACTAATTTTAAAGTACATAAACGTAAACAACTTTGTGTTGCTGGTTGTCTTCCACAAAAACTGTAAGCTTCTTGGGGGCTGGGGTTATTTTGTGTTTCTTCACATACCCTGCAGTATTTCCAGAGTGCCTTGAATACAGTTAAGGCTATTTCATAAATGTTTTGGACTAGAAATTATACATCACTCCTAAATGTATAGCCGGCAGGTGCCTCTATCTTAAGGAAGGTGAGTTGCTTCCTCTCCGAAGATGACAAAATCGAGATGACCTGACTACTCGTGGACTAGGAGAGAAAAGCAGATTTCCATCACTCTTTGGAAAAAAAGGACTCAATGTCAGGCAAGTCTTGATTGAAGTTAAAAGAGCAGTGCCTTCCAGAAGGCTCTTCTAACTTAAAATGTCAGGATTTCTTTTCCTTAGAAAGGGCATTTTTTTTTAAATGTGCTTTGAAATTCCTCAATACAAAGGCCAGATGAACATTATTTAGGAAATAAGGAATCAAAAACATTGGAGGACTATGAAGAAAATAAGTAGATTTAAATTCACAGAAGGGAATTTTTGGGTCTATGACCCTCAGTAACCTGTGGATTTTTGGGTGGAAGGCAGGTGAAAGGTGTACATTTGTATTGTTTGTACAACCAGACTGTATTCATGTAGAACTTCTGCCAATAAAGGAGGGAGAAGAGGGAAGAGGAGGGTGGGGAGGAATAGAGGCTACTATTGTCAATAAGGAAGGTCAGGAAATGTGTTATTTAACTGGGCACACGGTCATGATTCAACAATATAAGGGTTCTATTGCTAATGATGAAAGAGGAAATGCTCTTAGTAAGTAACTGAGCAATCTCTGCTTCAGGGAGGAAAACACATGTGGAGAAAAGGAGTCATAGGTAGCACGGTCTAGCTGGAGGGTTAGTTGACATAAAGAAGCAATGCTTAGAGAGGCAGGGAGGGACTAGATGATAACCAAACCTGCAAGTCCCTTGTACCTGTTGACCAGCCACTTTCAACCTAAGCCTATGAGATTCTGAATCTACTGGCCTCTGATAAGTCTTGGGATTTGCTTTTTCTTTAAGCTTTCCAGGTGAATCTTGTTTAGACTGACTTGCTCTAGACCAGTGGTTCTCAACTGGACGGTTTGTACCCTTCAGGGGCATTTGGTAACACATGGCTACATTTTTGATGGCCACTACTGACATGTAGCGCGAAGAAGCTAGAGGTACTGCTAAACACCCTACAATGCACTGGACAGTCAGTCTCCCCAACATGTCAGCAGTACCACTGCTGAGAAACCTTGCTCCAGGCTTTAAACAGTGAAATGATACCCAGTCACTTAAATACATATAAAGTGGTTTCTATGAGCCAGGAACTGTTTTAGGCACTACAGATACAGTGGTGAACTAAACAAAGTCTTGCCCTCAAGCAGCTAAAACTAGAGGAAATAGACCATGACCAGATAAACAAATACATACATAATAATTAAGTAGTGATAAGCGCTATGCAGAAAAATAAAGCAAGCTAAGGGAATAAGTAGTTGGTGCTATTTTATTTTGTTTTATTGTTTTAAAAGATGTATTTATTTCAGAGAGAGAGAGTGAGCATGGGTGCGGGAGGAGAGGCAGAGGGAGAGGGAAATAAGCAGACACTCCACTGAGCGGGGAGCGCAACACGAAACTTGATCCCAGGATCCTGAGATCACAACCTGAGCCGGAAGAATTAGAGGCTCAACCAACTGAGCCACCTAGGCATCCCAATGGTGCAATTTTAGATAGAGGGGTCAGGAAAGGCCTCTGAAGATGACACCTGAGCAGTACTGAGTGAAGTGATAATGTAAGAAAGTGACAGAAGAATGGCAAGCACAAAGACCCCAAGTCAGTAAGTTGCTTGAGTCTGGTGAATGTGGTCAAAGTTTTGCATGTATGTGTGCCCACATGCGTGTGTGCACAGGTGGGATGAAGTTGGAGAGGTAGCCAGCGGTGAGATCATGAAGGGCCTTGGAGGACAACAAAGGGCTTCACTCTATTCTAAATTTGCTGGAAGTCACTGTAGGGATGAGAGAAAGAGAAAAACAGGGTTTGACTTACATATAAAAGAATCTTTCTGATTTCAATATCATTAAGAGAATGTGTGGGGGAAATGCATAAGCAGGGGGATCATTTAAAAAGCTATTGTGGTCTTGGGGTGTCTGGGTGGCTCGTTAGGTTGGGAGTGAGAATCTTGGTTTTGGCTCAGGTCATGATCTCAGGCTTGTGAGATCAGGCTCCACATTCAGTGTGGAGTCTGCTTGAGATTCTCTCCCTCTCCCTGTGTAAAGCTCCCCCCCTTTCTCATGTGCACATGCACTTTCTCTCTCTCTCAAATTAAAGAAGGAGGAGGAGGGGGAGGAGGAAAAGGAGAAGAAGAAACTATTGTTGTAGCCTAGTCAAGAGCAATGGAGGCTTGGGATCAGTCGCAGAGGTAAAGGGGAGAAATGGTAGGATTGCAATATATTCTGGAAGGATTTGTTATAGTGGAGCAAGGAGGAGAAAGAATGATTCCAAGATTTTTGGCCTGAACAGCTGAGTGAATGGTGATGCTGCTCATGGAGGTAAGGAACACTGGGAAAGCAGCAGATTTTTATGTAAGAATAGAGACCAATTTTGGACATGTTAAGTTTTAGAAAACCACTAGACATCCAAGGGGAGATCTCTGTTGCCTGTTCCGCCAGACTCACCAATGTTTTCTATTCCAATAAATGGCGCTACCATCCACCTGGATGAGGTGGTCATCCTTCAACCACCCCTGTTTGGTCAAACCAGATATGTGACTCAGTGGACACATGGCAGCTATCTTTAAAAATTAGAAGGGTTGTCACTGAAAGAGTAACACGTCTTTATGGTTCCAATGTACAGAACTAGGACCAGAAGATAAAAACCTTAGTGAGACAGATTTCAGCTCAATATGTGATAGTGAACTACTGTAAATGTTCTAAGTGTGTTTGAAAATGTATTTTCTAATTTGGGGGTGAATAATTATCAGATATGGCTCAGAAAGTCTTTAGCCTACTTAATTTTCAGAAAGGAGATATGTTAAGATCTCCATGTGCCTGTAGGATCTGTCAGTTTCTTTTTGTGATTCTGACCATCTTATGCATTTGAGTCTGTTATTAGGTGCATCTAGGTTTAGGATTTTGACCTCTTCCTGGTGATTTATCCATTTTACCATTATCTCATGACCTTTCCTATCCTGCAAAATGCTTTTTCCTTTAACATCAATCAGCTTTCCTTTGGTTTAGTATTTGCTTGGTATATCTATTTTCACCTCTTAACTTTCTGCCTTTCTGCCTTATTTTAGTCATGTCTTACTGCTCTCTCTTCCTCCCTAAAGGTAACAGCTGTCTTGACTTCTAACACTGTTTTTGAGATTTATATAAATGTAATCATATAAGTTTTATGTCTGGTCTCTTACAACATTGTGTGAGTTATCCATGTTGCTGAATATATCTCTAATTTGTTCACTTTAATTGCTACAAAATATTCTATGGTACTAATTAATATGATAATTATTTGCATTAGGTTGTTTTGATTTTATGGCAATTATGAATAAGGCTGCTATGAACATTCATGTACTGGAGGAGTAAGAGAAATAGGGGGAGTTCAGCTCATGAAAACTGACTAGGAATGGGGATGAAGTGGGGGGAACTAGTACAAACCTCTAAAAAATTATTTATTATATAGTAATACCTCACACCTGACAGTGATTCATTCAGAACAGAACTGAGCACCTAGGAAATGAAAGGCATTTAACCAGACAAGGTATTGAGAAGTTCATGCACTTAATTCACAGAATTTATTCCTCAGTTTATTTGCTCTTATTTTACAAAATCTTCTAAATATTTTGGTTCTCTGGCAGCTTGGTCCTTAGGAGATTAGAAATCGCCTATTAGAAGAGAATGTTCTCAGAGGCAGGCATATTAAGGTCAGAAAAAGTGCCAATTAACAACTAGGGACAGGACAATCTGTATTTGTAAAAAGCAGACACAGATACTCAAAACGTACAGAGGTTTGGAAGGACTCTTTCAAGGGCCAAACTATCCAATAATCTCCCAAACGCAGCCCCACCTTATAAGCTACCACAGTAATACATCACAATTATATTCAAGTTTTAAAGCAACAGTTAGTTGAATTATGTGTTTATTATATGATATATATTATATAATATATAATATGTATATATTATATAATATATATGTGTATAATATTTATTATATATACATAATATGTATGTATTGTATGTATCCTATTATGCTTAAAGTAGCCAGGAATATTGACCACTTTAGAAAGATTTCTATACAAATGGTTAAGACAAAACAAAACAATAAATGAAAACATTTTATTTTTTTAAAGATTTTATTTATTTATTTGACAGACAGAAAGAGATCACAAGTAGGCAGAGAGGCAGGCAGAGGGAGAGGGGGAAGCAGGCTCCCTGCTGAGCAGAGAGCCCAATGCGGGGCTTGATCCCAGGACCCTGAGATCATGACCTGAGCAGAAGGCAGAGCCTTAACCCACTGAGCCACCCAGGCACCCCTAAATGAAAATACCTTAGTGCACAAAGAAGTAGCATTGCAAATGATGCTAGAAATACTGTGTTAGCATATGTGCGTACGCTAATGTGTATCACATGTTGCTGAGAATGGCTAAAAGTGCTGAGTGCTCAGTCCAAAGTTAACGGACTGATTGCAAGCAAAGAAACAATGGAGGGAATCTACAAAAAACCCACAGCTAACATTCTCAGTGGTGAAAGACTGAATGCTTTCTGTCCAATATCAGGAACAAGACAAGGATGTTTGCTTTCACCATTTCTATTTGACATTGTACTAGAAGTTCTGGCTGAGCAATTAGGCAAGAAAAATAAATAAAAGACATTCAAACTGGAAAGGAAGAACTAAAAAGTCCCATATGCTCAGATAACACACTCTTGTATATAGGAATCCAGTAAAAATCTGTTAGAATTAGTAAATTCAGCAAGATTGCAAGGTACGAGATCAATATACAAGTTCATTATGCCCACTTCATATGAAGAATACTCTCTCTCACACGGACGCTGGTAACTAACATATTTGTTAAAGTATGTTAGGTGAATATGCTCCCTTCATTATGCCCTTTACAGTACTTATCTGTACCAAAAATTGCCTTACTGGTTTATATGCTCATTGTCTTCTCCCTCCATTGCAATTCACGTCCCACAAAAGTAGGGACCTCATCTGTCTTGTTCACAGTGTATCCCTACTGCTTAGCAAAGTGGCTGGCACATGGCAGATGCTCAAAAATTATTTGTTGACTTCTCAATTAGCAGTATCCTTGGTATAAGTAACAGTACTTCTCAAGCACCATTATTAAATCTCACTGTTAGGTACCGGAGACACAAGAATGAAATCTGCACTCCAGGAATAGGAGCACTAGAGGAACAAATAACACAATGTGATAAGGATGATGTCAGCATTCTTGCTTTAATTACATTGTATTTTGTCTGCTTACAAACTCTTAAGCTCATGAATTTAATTCTCAGCTCCCTTCTGCCTGGACACATCCCACACTTTATTCACTTCAGACTAAGGTAAGTGTGCATGTACCATATTGTATCTAATATGGTGAAATTGCTAAGGCACCTAAATCTTAGGGAAGCTATATCTTACCTTTTGGTCAAAATATATATTATCATAGGGATTGAAACGCTAGGTACTCTGGTGTAGAAAAACCCAAATTCAATACTATGTCCCATCTCCCTCAATATATAAATTCACTGGACCAATAGTCACAGAGTAGTCATAAGGCCTGGGAAATAGTAATGGTGATGAGGATTCAGAGCTCTTAATATATTGAGGGAGGTAGGTAAGTAAAGAGAGAAATACAACTTAGTGCAGAAGGTACTGGATAGAGCTCTATGCTGGGTATTATGTTCCAAAAGCGACTAAAGAAATAAAAGGCACTTTGTGTGAGGGATAGCCTTACCCCAGCTTGATACTCAAATGATGGGGCTTTTTTTAACATGGGCATTACTGCATAAACTGTACCTCAAGGAAAGATGCGGGTACTCAGAGACCTGAAAGAGTTAAATTCCAATAAATATGCAATCAAGTAGTAAAAAAGAATCCCCTTTTTCCCCCATTGCCTGCATACTGAACCTACCCTTCCATTTTTGGAAAAAAAAGAAACAGTACTGGATAGCTATTGAACTTATTTTCTAAGTAGCTTATTTTACTAAACAATCAAAACCATCCAGTAGCTATAAGATACCCATTTTCGGCCTTGAGTCCTTTGGCATATTCTACCCCTCAAGTCCTCCCTGGAGAGTAACAGGCTCACTTCCTCCAGGAAGACAGCATGGTGCTGAGGGAAAGGATGGGATTGGAGTCAGAAGACCTCTTTCTGTTCACATCCTACTCTGTCACTGGTTGTGTATCTGTGAGTAATTTAAACACTCTGAACCTATCTCCACCCTTAGAAAATCGAGAGATCTGCCTAATTCATCCCAGAAATATGAAGTGAGTACCAAGTAAGAAAGTCAATGTCAGGGAACCTGGGTGGCTCAGTTGGTTAAGCAACTGCCTTCGACTCAGGTCATGATCCTGGAGTCCCAGGATTGAGTCCCGCATCGGGCTCCCTGCTTGGTGGGGAGTCTGCTTCTCCCTCTGACTCTCCCCACTCTCATGCTCTCTCTCTCTCATTCTCTCTCAAATAAATAAATAAAATCTTAAAAAAAAAAAGTCGATGCCAGATTGCTTTATAAACTACAGAGCAATATATAAGGACGATTATCAGATCTGCATGCCAGTGCTTAGCAGGTGCCTGGGACGACTGTACTTCATAAATACTTGTGAAATAAATAAATACCACAGATCAATGAGAGCTCTAGTTGGCTACAATTTAGAAGCCTCAATAGTTAAACTTCAAACAATGTGGAAAGATTTCATAAAAGCCCCTTGTTTAGTAAGGGTTTGAATTGATTTTTGAAGTTGTGAGTTATCAAAATGCCTTTTACACCTCTTTTCCCTCCTGCTGCCTTTTAATCATTTTCCTGCCTGTTGGCACTTCCACCAGATGGTGGACAGAAACGAGGAAGTCAACTGTGGTTCAGTCAATTTTGCAAGTTTTTATTAGTGTCAATAAAGACCAGGAAAGCGGTGGATGCTACTGGCCAAAAACTGTCCTTTATTTCCTTGACTTCAATTTCTATTGATATTGAGAGCTACTGGCTCTATTATCTGGCCAAGAGAAGATTATAAATTATGGATGACAAATTAAAAGGATAGGCTTATGGTTGGGGAAAGGAAAAAGTAAAAGAATATAATTTCAGCAAAATACCTCTTACTCCATCCCTTGCTTTTGTAGATTAAAAAGGTGCTTCCAGGTAGAGCTCCGCCAAGTTCAAGCCACAGTTCCTATTTAGATTGCTAAGAGGGTCTAAGAATGCTTCTTTTTTTGGTTGAATTGAGACCAAATTTCACTAAGCATCTCTGACAGCAGTGATTTACAATGAGGATGCTATAGGAGGCTGACTACAAGGCCCTCTGGTGGCCTGACGATTTTTCTGTAACTGCAATTGCAAAATGAAAACGCAGCCATTTTTTATCAAATGAGAGCTTATTTATAAATTAAAAAGTCAACAAAGCAGATGGAGCTAGAGTGTATTATACTAAATGAAGTAAGTAATCAGAGAAAGACAAATACCATACGATTTCACTGATAAGTGGAATTTAAGAAACGAAACAGATGAACATGGGGGAAAAAGGGAGGGATTCAACTTTGGGAACACACTGAGGGTTGATGGAGGGAGATGTGTGGGGGATGGGCTAGAAAGGTGATGGGGATAAAGGAGAGCACTTGTGATGAGCACCGGGTGATGTATGTAAGTGATGAACCACTAAATTCTACTCCTGAAACCAATATTACCCTAACTAGCACTTAAATAAAAACTAGAAACATTAAAAGTCAACACAAGTAACTTGAAAAAGTCATCCTTGATTTCAAAACCTTCATAATCATAAAGCATTTCTATAGAGACCCCAGCCCAATGTAACCCATGTTTATGGTAATTCACAAAATGATGAATAGCAAGTCTCTGCTCTCTGGAATTTGCCATCTAACAAAGGCACAGGGACTAGGACACAGATGTAGAAACGAAGGTCGAAGGGGAGAACTTTAGAAAGTACATGGGCCTGGGGCACCTAGGTGGCTCAGTCAGTTAAGCGGTTAAGCGTCTGCCTTCAGCTCAGGTCATGATCCTGATGTCCTGGGATTGAACCCCATGTCCGGCTCCCTGCTCAGTGGGCAGTCTGCTTCTCCCTCTCCCTCTGCCCCTACCCCTGCTTGTGCTCTCTCTCTTTCACAAATAAATAAATAAAAATTTAAAAGTACATGGGCTTTGGAATCCTTGTAGGATTAAATCAGATAATATATCCAAAGCATCTACTATGACATCTGGTGTATAGTAGATGCTTAATAAATGGTAGCTATTATCATCGTACTTTAGTATGTGATATTTAAGTGATCTCAGCCACCTGCTGGAAGAAATCTAATTTTCAGCTCTAACTCCCCTAGAACTTTTGATATACCTCATTTAATTCTGTATTTCATAGAAGAATTAAAAGTAAAAGCATCTAGGGGCACCTGGGTGGCTCAGTGGGTTAAAGCCTCTGCCTTCGGCTCAGGTCATGATCTCGATTTCCTGGGATTGAGCCCCGCATTGGGCTCTCTGCTCAGTGGGGAGCCTGCTTTCCCCTCTCTCTGCCTACTTGTGATCTCTCCCTCTCTCTCTGTCAAATAAATAAATAGAATCTTAAAAAAAAAAAAGGTAAAAGCATCTAAAGGCCACCACACGGCATATAGCACTTCTTCCCTGTCACACTCTAAATGGAATTTCTCCTGCAGCTTGGCAAAGCAGAGGTGAAGGGAGAAATAAAGTGTTTACATAGTCCAAAGTGACAATGAATATAAAGGAATAGATAGGTGAAGTTTTAATTTAATAACATAATGTCACAGTAGGCGTACCTTTTGACCCAGCAACTGGATTCCTGAATATTTTTCTTAACAAAATAATCAGAAAAGGGCAGAAAGATGCATATATTAAGGATCTTATCACATCATTTATAATGGCAAAAATTGAAAACAACCTGGGCACCTGGGTGGCTCAGTTGTTAAGCATCTGCCTTTGGCACAGGTCATGATCCCAGGGTCCTGGGATCAAGCCCTATTTGGGCTCCCTGCTTGGTGGGAAGCCTGCTTCTCCCTCTTCCACTCCCCCTACTTTTGTTCACTCTCTTGCTGTGTCTTTCTCTGTCTAATAAGTAAATAAAATCTTAAGAAAAAAAAAGCATACTGATTAAAAAAATAATTGGAAACAACCTAAAAGTTCATCAATAGGAGCCTAACTAAATAAGGATATATCCACACAGTGCAATTCTATGAAGCAACTAAAATTATGATGCAGATACTTGACATTATATTTGAGATGAAATTTTATAAAATTAGGCAGTTTGATTTTATTTAAAAAAAAAAAACAAACCCTACCTATATCTTGATTTCATTAAAAACAAAACAAAACAAAACCTTTGTAGGGGCACCTGGGTGGCTCAGTTGGTTAAGCATCTGACTCTTGATTTTGGCTTGGGCCGTGATCTCCAGGATGTAGGATCAAGCCCAAGTGGGGCTCTGTGCTCAGCACGGAGTCTGCTTGTCCCTCTTCCTCGGCTCCTCACCCCGCTTGTGTGCTCTCTCTCTCTGAAATAAATAAAATCTTACAAAAACACCCTATTTAAACATATCTGTGTGTACATATATACACATATACATATATAAACAAGTCTGAAAATAGATATACTAAAATATTAGCAATGATTTCTAGACATTGGGAATATAGGTATATATACACATATATATAGGAATATAGCTTTATTCTCTTCATTCTTTTCTATATTTTTTGAAATTTTTATGATGACTATGTATTATTTTTATGAGAAAAAATAAAAGCTAAAAGAAAAAATTTAAACCAAAATAGAAAATACAGTTATCTCCAAGCAGTACAAGCCAGTGAAAGATTGCTGGATAGACTATCAGGAGGTCTGAATTCCTATTTCTGACTTCCAATCCTTTGCTATGTGACCTAAGCCAGACCCGTGTCTCAATTTCCCCATCTATACAGTAAAGAAGTAATTTAAATCCAAAAAAAAAAAAAAAAGTAATTTAAATCAATCTCACAATAGAGAATAAAATGAGAATGAATGCGTTCGGGAAAAAAACCTGTAAATGTCACACCCAATTGCAAATTAAAAAACAAAAGACTCCCTCAATTTTTAAATTCCCCTTAAGTCTTCACTGCTTTTATATATATATATATATACTTTATATGTATATAAACTATTATATATATATATATATTTATTTATTTATTTATTTTTTTTAGTAATCTCTATACCCAACATGAGACTAGAACTCATGACCCCAAGATCAAGAGTTACATGCTCCACCAACTGAGCCTGACAGGCACCCCTGCTTTTATAATTTTTAACACACTAACAAATGCATGAGAAAGTATTCAGGGTTTTAGCCTCAACTAGGCTCCAAACTGTTTTCCAAGTAAACATTTCCCTAATGATCAAGATAAAGTGTAAGTCTATATGGTAACCGCGGTTCACAGTAAGCCTAAACTGCTCTTGCTGGCCTATCTTCATAGAGGTGGAACTAAATGGTTCATGTTATGTGTAATTTTCAAAGTATGTGTAAAATTAGATTTTAAATTCATAGAGTATAGGAATGTATCCTCCTCCTTTAGATCCAAGTGTAACTGTAGTCAAAACTATAAAAAACTGGGGGTCACGAACACCTCTTTTCCCTTGCTGCAGGCTCTCAGTGACCTGAAGATGCTCTGCCCCTCCCCAATCTCAGCATGTGTTCAACTCCGAGATCTAGGTTGAAAAGTATCTGGATCTAATTCAATGTACAAGGTACAAAGCATCATCCTGTTTCTACTTTGCAAATGCTATTTATTTCTCCTGTTAAGAAGGTCCTTTACCCATTTCTTGGTAGGTTGCTAATTCATAGGTTGCCTTCTGATCACATAGACGAAGACTGAGTCAGCCCCAGCCTCTCCACGCTCCCGAAGCAACTCCTGAACACTTACATTTCTCATCAGAACTCATCAGTGGTAAGATTCCGAGTTGTTTTTTGTTTGTCTCCCATATTGCACAATGAGCTATATGAAGGCAGAGACTGGATAATCCCAGTAATTGGCATAGTGCTTGGATATGATAGGTAATATTTCTTGAATAAATGGATAAAATGGTATTCCTAGAATAGGAATCTGCAATTTAATAAAAGGTCCTCCATAAGGAATCACCTACTTGGCAGGCCATCTACTCTGCCAATGGGTTCTATAGAAACTAAAGCAAAACAAGGATGAAGTACACACGAAAGAATGTGGTGATACCACAAGGTAGATAATTTTGATGACTCCAAATAAAGCAAAGAAATAATAAAGGATAAAAGAGTC
This sequence comes from Potos flavus, assembly GCA_028534135.1. NCBI lineage: Eukaryota > Metazoa > Chordata > Mammalia > Carnivora > Procyonidae > Potos > Potos flavus. Next base: position 6,120,288 of record CM052897.1, on the reverse strand, counting down.
AATTGACTAGCAAAAATAAAGCATACTTCAAAAATGTGTGAACTAATTAAGGAAAAGAAATCTGAAAAACTGAAAATCAACAACCAAGAAAACACCAGAGTGCAAGAATTCTAAAAACATGTACATTTTTATTTTTGTATTTTTATTTTTTAAGTGAACTACACCCAACGTGGGGCTCAAACTCATGACCCCGAGAGCAAGACCTCTAAACACATGTAAACTCTAAATTAACAGATCAACTTGATTAGAAAAAGGTCAGCACTGTCTTTAGCCAAAAACACTCAGGCAACAACTGAGTGCCTACCTTGAGTGAGACATTCTGCTACTTGAAAGATCATTTCCTGTCCTGAAAGAACGTCTATCTAGGGGAAAACAGAGATACAGATAGACTACTGCAATCCAAAATCCAATGTAGTAGGTGCAGTGATAAGACACATGGACAAATTAAAGGAGTACAAACGTCTTTGGGGGGTGGGGGAGAAAGTGGGAAGGAGTTCCAGAAAGTTCCAGAAAGGCTTCCAGGGAGAGCTGATGCCTGATCTGGGCAGGGATTCACCAGGAATAGTAGGGAAAGATTCCTGACACACCACAAAGCATAAACAAAGACACTAAGACAAGAAATGGCATAGAGTCAAGGAACCGCCCTTAGACAGAGGTCACAGGCTTCCCTTGAGCCTTGGGGTGTCATATTGGGGTGCAGACAGTTCATTACAGAAAGAATTACACATCTTCACTTATATGCCCCTCTAGGTTATATAAGAGAACCTAGAACCAGGCACTTACTGGCTTAGAAGCCTTACTTTTAAGGACATCTGAGGAATGTGGTGTGGCAGTGCATAAACTTCAGGAGTCAGCTTAAATTTTAAATCCTGAACCCCATTCACTAGGTATGTGACCTAGGTAAGTTACTCCTCAAGCATTAACTAACTTATCTGTGAACAGGAATGAACTTCATCTATTTAGAGTTATTACAAGGATATCAAGATGTACGTAAATCCTTTATGCCTGGCATTTTATAGGCACTGAATGCATGGAGGTTCCATTACCCATTCTCACGATTAGTTCCAAACCACACTTTTTCTTTCCCTTTTTACCTTATCACAGGCTAGACGTCATTTGCTGGGCTCTACAGTTTGCTGCCCAGTCTGTGTGCCTGTCACCCATTTTTGGGCATGTCTTCTCTGAGGGCTGCAGTAGCCCTCCTACTCCCATTTCCATCTTCTAATTTCCTTTTCATTTTCTGTCCTTTTTAAGATTTTATTTACTTATTTGAGAGAGAGAGGACGAGAGGGGCAAGGGGCAGAGGGAGAAGCAGACTCCCTGCTGAGCAGGGAGCCTGACATGGGGCTTGATCCTGGGACTCCTGGATCATGACCTGAGCCGAAGGCAGATGTTTAACCGACTGAGCCACCCAGGTGCCCCTCAGTTTCTGTTTTTAAATAGTAACTTTCTTTCTCTCCTTCTTTTGCCCAGCCCGTGGAAAACTTTTTTCCTGTCCATTATGTCCCACTGAACATATTCTTCAGGGGCTACGAGTATGGCCCACAAACAGCAGCACTAACCCAAGGCCCTTTCACTCCTATGGTGGTAAAAACCCTGTAAGTCACAGTTATACTTACTGCATATGTAAATATTATATAATTGAGCCTTTGTATATATTTGGTATCCTGCTGACATTTAACATTGCCAGGTAAGTAATTCACCCGCCCAGAAGGAGGGATCTCCTTAGATGTGTGGCGTTGGGCTCCATGAAGGCACTCTTCTTTAGCTTTTCCAGAGAGCCAAGATGAGATGCTAACTCAGCCAGTGACTTTCTACTGTTGAACCAGTTTGTATTTTACTGATTAACTGATCAATATTTGGGGGGCTTAATTTGAATATTGAACAAAACATGAAATTAGTGGTTTTGACTTCTTTTTGAGGAGATATACCAATAAGGCTCCCAGAAAAGAAACAGTCACAATTCAAACAAATGGAAAGAGGAAAGGCTGCCCCAAAGTAAAACCTAGCTGCTTTTCTTAGTTCAAACAGCATTTATCTGATGGATGTTTTGGTGACAGATGTTAACTAGACTTATTGTGGTGGTCGTTTTGCAATATACACATATATAGAATCATTATGTTGTATACCCAAAACTAATACAATGTTATACATACCTCACTATAAAAAACAGCATTAAGCACTTCATGTACTGTGCCAGACACACATATATATCTCCCCATCTGTCAAAAGAAAGGATTACCTTGCAAGGCAGTTCTGAAGATTAAAGAAGATATATATATCTCTATATAGATATCTGTACATATATTACAGCCTTGCGAGGTAATCATTTCCATTGGACAGATGAAGACACAGATTCAGAAAGGTGAGCAAGCAACTTGTCTGTGGCTAGGATGCTATTAAGCAATAGAATGAAAATCTGAACCCAGGTCTGGCTCAAAACCCAGGGTGCTTTCCACTCACTGGTGTGATCTATTCAAACAGCCAGCCCCCTCGACGGTAATAATCATGTTATGATAAAACTCGCTGCTAACATTTATCTATCTCTTCTCACGTGGCAGGCACTGTGCTAAGCAATTTATGTATATGATCTCTTTAATCCTCACAATCACAGGTAGTTTATCAAGACCTCCATTTCACAGCTGAGGAAACTGAGTTTTATACGAGTTCAGTAATCACTTTGTTCTCACAGCTGGTAAGGAGTGGGGCCAGAGTTGAACCTAGTTCTAATTCCAGAACCCATTCTTTCCATCCTTACACTTGACTTAAGGAAACTCAACTCTTGTCCTGGTTCCAACCAGGCAAGTCACTTGATAGTTCTGTCTCAATTTCCTTGTACCTTAAATGGGACACTGTTCTTTGTCCTTCATAGAGACATGGGAGTTTTAAGATGAGAAAGTGCTGAAGCTTTAAGAAGAGAAACTGCTACATAAAGCTAGGCATGGTCAAAAGTTTCACTCAGATTTTCCCTCTCTGGCGATCAAAAAGGGATTTAGTTGACATAATTAGCTCTTATTATGAGGATCCTTACATCCTCTCAATCCTTACATCCTTACATCCTCTCAAGTGGGTACTGAGTATTATCTTCACTCATCAGAAAGCTGAAGCATAAGATGACGTAACGTGCTAGTCAGTCGGTGGTCGAGCTGGGAATAAAACCCCAGGTTCTAGCTCCCACTGCTTATGTCCTTACCATCAATCCTACTTATGCATTTCAAACTTAATTGTAAAATAGATGAGGGTAGAAATATCAGTGTCCACTTCAAAACACAGATTAAATACTTAAAGAAATTAAATTTTCTACTACAGTGACACTAATATAACCCCAAAGGCACTTATCCTCACATTCTAGAGAAGCTGCATGAAGAATCAAAAACAAAAATTTCCATTTCTGCAGTATGCATTTCAGCTCCTTAGTTTTCTCAAATAACTTATTACTAATCAAAGGCTTTACAAAACTGGGTGAGTCATTACCTAGTTTCAACTAGTGAGTCTGTAAGCTTCCACAGGGAGCATAAAACCTCAGTATTAAATTGTTCGCTCATAAAATCAGAAAAAAGCACCAAATAGATTTTTGCATCATAAACATCTAACTATACAATTTGACTTGGAAATTATTCTAACATACCAACCTGAGCTCAAAATTCAGTTTCCAAAGTGAATTGCATAATTAAAACAACACACACATCGCACCTTTATGATCATTCTTCTCCTGTATAAAAAAGTAAGTTTTGTGCTTCCCACCCAAGCCTTGCCACACTCACAAACCTTAAAGTAAAATAAAAAGTAGTCTTCGATAGGGGATGAGTGTTCAGTCTAATTCCCAGATTATGAACCTCTCCTAATTCTTGCTTTCTAGAACAACACAAACATCTTCTAATTATCAGGAGCTTGATAATCACATATTTTGAAATTACCACAGGGACCAGAGAGGAAATAAGAGAAATAAAATTCCACTCTCAAAATTGAACTAAATACTGGAGTCCATAGACACGTCATTGTTCCTTTCTCTGACTCCCACTGAATTAGATTTATAGATGAAAAACCGGTCATTTTGTTGTAGGGACGAAAATTAAGTCACAGGAACCCAAATGGCTATTCCCAAATGATCAGAGTTTCCTTCTTGGGTGGCTTGGGAGGCCTAAACTCACCCCTAGCTGCATAATAAAAGTCCAACCACCTTCACACGTGCTATGAGGCGAAAGTAAAGGATGATGTGGGGCACTCACTTTTCTCAGAGGTTGTTTATTTGATCCATTAGTCCAACTTTCCCTTGAGAAAAATCTTTGTCTTAAAAAAAAAAAAAAATCTTTGTCTTGGTTTCTATCACTGAAAGCAATCACAGCTTCTGTTGAGTCAGGGGCTCTAAGGTCTCTCAAACTTTAATGTGAATATGAATCACCCGGGGATCTTGTTAAACTGCAGACTGATTCAGAAAGTCTGGGACCGTGAGCCCAACAAGCTCCCAGGTGATGTCAATGCTGCTGCTTGATGCATACACTTTGAGTAGTAAGACAATAAGAAATGTTTCCAAATACAAATAATATCAATCAGATGTTTATTCTTGAAAGAGAGAGCCTCCACCAGGACTTTGTAAAGGGAGAGAATATTCCAGAGCCTAAACAAGGTACCTGCTCCTTCTCCCTTTTCTATGATTTTTACAAGCTGGTTGTAAACCCAATGTGGTACCTGAATAAAGGGCAACTTTTTAAAATGTCTTTTGTGTTGACAGTTTATTGGGGCTTGACTTGATGGGGCTTGTATGGATGAACATAAAAACTTCAAGCCTTTTGTAATGCAAGGGCTGATTCAAAATAAATATTTTCAATTATGTCAAATACTAATGAATAAGTGATGTTCACGAATAGTTTATAAGAGAATCATTGGAATTAATCATTTTCATTTCTCCCACAAAATAAATAGCTCATGTACTAAAGAAGACGCCTTTCCTTAAGCAGGAGGAAAAAAGCTCAACAAAAATAGTCATGCCTATGGCACAATCATAATATTTTTAGTGAGGAAAATACCAAGATTAAAACATACAAAAGTATATGAGGAGAATTATATGGTATTAAATGTGTCCCTAGAATCTGGGGGGAGAGTTCAGAGGAAAAGAACAGCTGGTAAATTTAAGAAAGATTTTAACTGGAAAAAGATTACACACGAGAGCAACAGTCCATTTCCCTTAAGAAAAACAATAAACACCCACAAACTTTCATTTTCAATAATGTTTTTTTTTTTTTTTTGTATGACCATTAGACTAACCTCCCCCACAAAATTCAACCAACCATCATAAAAATTAAGTTGTGGACAGATCCATCTGGCTATATTCCATGTTTACCCTTAGATGCTTTTCCAGCCAATGAGGGTAAAATTCATGGTGTACACAGCAAGAGTAAAAAGAGAATCACTTCCCTTCACCAGAAGGACTCCCTCATCTTGAGCATCTTTCTGCACTTTGCAGGGTGAGGTGTCTCAGTGCTTGTGGGCGCTCTTCAGCCCCATAACCGTGAAGGTAGCAGCTGTCAGTTTCTCATAAACCAGGAACATAAGAGCAGCAGTGAGGACTGTCTGCAGCAGTTTGGCTTCAAGGCCCTTGTAGAGTCCCACGATTCCAAAACGCCTAAAAGGAAAGAGGTTTGAAAAAAAAATAAAAGGTTTTCTTCATAAAAGTCAACTCCCGCATCAAAGAAGCAGGCTATCACAGCCACCCCTTATCACCGCTTATCCCCGAGAGAATATGTTCCAAGACCATCAGTGGATGCCTGAAACTGCGGTTAGTACCGAACCCCCTATTTTTTTCCTATACATACACACCTATCATAGTCTAAATTATAAATTAGGCACAGGAAGAGATTAACGACAATAGCTAATAATGGAATAACAATATACTGTAATAAAAGTTAGGGGAATGTGGTCTTCCCTCTCTCTAATATCTATGTATTGAGATGTAGTAAGGTGAATGATGCAGATATTGTGAGTTGGTTAGGTCCTATTGACCTTCTGACGATAAGTCAGAAAAAGATCATTGGCTTTCAGACTGCAGTTGACAGTGGATCCCGCAGTTGACAGTGGATGAGGGGGAAATAGGTATTTGCATTTTCTAAATTTTATATAAGTGGAATCATATGGTATGAATTTTTTTTTTGTCTGACCTCTTTCACTTGGCATAATTATTTTGAAATCCATCCATGTTGTTGTATGTATTAGTATGTCCTTTCTTATGAGCAGTATTCCACTACATAGATAGATAGTAACTTGTGTGTCTATTCACCCAATGATGGGACATTTGTATTATTTCCGGGTTTTGACTCTTAAAAATAAAACTGCTATTAATATCTGTGTACAAGTTTTTGCACAGATATATTTCATTTCTCTTGGGTTTATAACTTGAGAGGAAAGGCTAGGTCCTATGGTAGTTGGATGTTTAACTTTTGAAGAAAATACCAAACTTTCCAAAATGATTGGACCATTTTATTTTCCCACTAGCAGCACAGGAAACTTCTGGTTGCTCCACATGCTTGCCAATACTTGGTATGGTGAGCATTCAGTTTTAACTTTATACCAATTTTTTATCTTTGATTTTTTTTTATCCCAAGCATATTCTGTATTATAATAAATTTATTTACTTCCAAAATATCTTACATCTAGGAACAGTAATAAAGTTATAGCAGCTTTTGCTTCAAAGGAGGCCCCTGACTTATTTGACGCCCCTGAGAATCTCTAAACGGAATCTGTAAAAAAATGTAAATCTCTAAATAGGGCCACTATCAGGATTAAGTGAGATTACCCTTTTGAAACACGGAGCTCAGTGTCTACCACAAAGCAAACACTCAAAAATGTTAGTTACTCTAAAAAAAAAAAAAAAAATGTTAGTTACTCTTACCATCATCAGCACTACTGTCATCATTACAATAATTATTGTTACTCTTCCTACCCCCCCCTTTCTATGACTACTGCTCTATAATATCTGTTTATTTCTATCTACGAGAAAGCTCACAGAATATGCCACTGACGGCAGCACTACTAAGGCAGAACAGTCTCTACACTAGATTATAGGAAGCTTCCCTCTGTAAAGGCATTCTGCACATTTATAAGTTACAAAGAACAAAGACCTGAAGTTTTTCCATAACTTCCCCAAATGCTGCCATGTTGCACTAAGCCCCTAAAATGAGAAATGTCTGAGCACAGCACGCAAGGAGAGGTTTCTAGGCTGCCACCGCCAAGGCAGTAGTGCATTTGCAGATTAAGTTAAGCAGTTAAGCAGATCCGGCCACTCCCTCGAAGAGATGGCTGCTGAAAGGACAGAATGTGAAGCATCTACAAGCTTCTACAAAGCTTACTTTACTCGTTGGTGAAGAAGATAGAGAACATTCCGAAGACTTCCCAATGTTCTGTTTTCTGGGTTTAGTCTGTGACGTCCAAACTAGGGAAGAAGAAAAACAGATGAATTTCTACCTGCGGAGAAAATTATGTTGGAGTAATGTCTTCTAGTATACAGTAATAAAAATATCTGAAGGGCGCCTGGGTGGCTTAGTTGTTGAGTATCTGCCTTCAGCTCAGGTCATGATCCCAGGGTCCTGGGATGGAGCCCCGCATCAGGAATCCCTGCTCGGCGGGGAGCCTGCTTCTCCCTCTCCCACTCCCCATGCATGTGTTCTCTCTCTGTCTCTCTGTCAAATAAATAAATAAAATCTTTAAAATAATAATAATAATAATAAATAAAAATACCCAAGTATGTAGATTTCATGAATTTTCTCTTTTTTAGTGAAATAAGTGAAAATAAATATTTTTCAGGGCAGCTGGGTGGCTCAGTTGATTGGGTGTTCAACTCTTGGTTTTGGCTCAGGTCATGGGATCTGTGCTCAGCATACAGTCTGCTTCAGATTCTCTCTCCTTGTCCCTCCCCCTCTGCCGTTCCCTCTGTTCTCTCTCAAATAAATTGAATGAATGAATGAATGAATGCATAAATAAGTAAATAAATAAATAAGAAATATTTTTCAATGAAGGAAGCATGAGAATTTTTACTTCAGAGAATTATGGGGAAAATACTACCTCAAAAGAAAACAAAAATGACCACAATGAAGATTTAGATACTGATGGTATGGCTTACCCTCTGGTCCTTTAGAAAGTTCTGATAAACACTAATCAATTAGAACCACTGCACCCTAAGCTCTTCACATTATATGTTTACATTATAAAAGTATCAAAATACATTTATTTAGATGCTACTGAATTCCCTTATATTAAATACCAATTTAAAAAAGCACATCAGTAGAAACACTTTCAACAGACGGTAATAAATTTTTTGAACTGAAATATTTTCACCATCACTGCCATTTAATCTGTCAATAAACACTTTGAATTTTTTCTCCAAAATAGATCATGAATCTGTCCACGTCTTCTCTCTCCTCTCCATTGCTGCTACCTTAGTGTAGGGCCACCATCACCGCTCACCTGTACTCTGGAAATGGCATCCTTTCCTGATTGCCCTCCTACTCTTATCTCTTAGCCCTAGGACCAATTCACCACACAAGAGCTACAGGAATCTTCTCGAATTGTAAATCAGATCACATTGCTCCCTAGTTTAAAGCCCTTCAAAGGCTTCCCACTCAGGTGAGAATAAAATTTAGAATCCTCACCTATAGCCTTCCCTGCTATTTTCCAATTTCATCTGAGCCTCTCTCCAGCCAGAGTGGCCTCTGTTAAGTTCTCAGTCATCACCAAGCTCTTAGCACATCATGTTCCCTCTACCTAGAATGCTCTTTGACAACTGGGTCCTTATCTTCCTTTAAGTCTTGATTTTTATATACACCTCCTTAGAGGAGCCCAATCCTTAATCACGCTGTCTAAGAAGATCCACACTATGCCCCTCTCTACCAAATCACAGAACGCAGTTCACCTCCTTGATAGCTCTTTTCTCAACTTATAATTAATTACCTAATAGCTCTTTTCTCAACTTATAATTAATTACCCATTTATTTAGCTTATTTACCTGTTCATTCTTTCCTCTGTTACCTCCATGAGGACAGGGATCATGATTTTTACTTACCATATATACCCAGCTCCTCACACAGAGTGGGTGCTTAATAAATATTTTGATGAAAAAAAACAGAAATTTGAAAGTACTTCAGAAAAATTAAATCAATTCCTCCTGAATGAACTAAACAAATCAACTTCCAATTTTGTACGGTTACCTAAGCAAGTCAACTTAAATGAGAAAGAAACAAGCTTATATATTGCTAAAGTCATTAAAGAACCTCTTCCCACATTTGGGTTTTCTGAGACACTATGTTACCTAAGAAATTACAAATGTAAACTTTGTTCCAAACCATATGGGAAACCAACTGATAGCCAGCCTACACTTATCAAACAAATGGAAACATGGTATAGCCTACCAACTGACTACTTTATTGCTTTATTAACATTGCTTTAAATAGAGAAACCATGTACTTCTGAATGTTGTTTGACTAAATGCAGGAAGAACCCCAGCACTCACCCTCAGAATTGACTGTACCGTCTGCATGGGATACGTGACGGTAGTAGCAATCGCTTTGGATATTGCACCAATGATGAACACATCCAAAGAAGAAAGCTGGAAAGCAAAGAGAGAGCAAACCACATCAATCCAAATAACAGAGTGTCAGAGATTATTATTTGCTGCTTTCAAAATCAGAGATTACCTTCACTCGTTTCTTTAGAAGCTGCCGTTTTAAACCTTCATAAAACATGAACTGGATGGCAGGATTGAAGACCAATAGCAAGGAAGGAAATGTGCCATTCCATAAAGCCAAGATTCCTTCATCTCGAATGATCTGGTGAAAAGCATCTAAGCAAGAAATCAAGGACTTTTGACTACAATCCCCTAACTGGAGAACACAACGTGAATTTTGTTCAAATGTACCCAAAACACAAATCATACCGATTCTATTAAAATTTCCTTCATGCAATGATAGTCTAGGGGCAAGTTCATCAGGTAACTACTTTTTGATAATAGACAATGACAGTCACGTTATTGAGAGAACAACTTAAATTACAGGCAACTCTTCCTGACAATCTGGCATTAGAACGTCAGGTTTTCCTAAGAAATCACTACCACCATGACTGAGAACTCTGTCTTAGAGAATTGTGAACTTATAGCCCACGTGTTTCACAGCAAAGTCCGGGACAACAATAGATAGTACCCTGGGATCCATTATTTAGGATATGACTTCTAAGAAAACCACTATTCTCATTACAAAGACGGACACATGGGAAAGGAGAACCAGGTAATGTAGTATTATTAAGCTAAAAGTCATGAGATATTAATGATAATTTTATCATTAATATCAACATTAAAAGAAACAGTGTAGGGCGCCTGGGTGGCTCAGTCACTAAGCATCTGCCTTTGGCTCAGGTCAAGATCCCAGCGTCCTGGGATCCAGCTGAGCAGGGAGCCTGCTTCTCCCTCTCCAGCTCCTGTGTGCTTATATTCGTCTCTTGCTATCTCTCTGTCATAAATAAATAATATCTTTAAAAAAAAAAAGAAACAGTGTAGGTTATTCTTTAGAAATACTGACTCCCTCCCACCAACACTCCACAGAACAGCATACTTCTCTACCTCCTGACATTGGGTTTGGCCAAGAGGACGTTGGCAAACAAGATGTGAACAGGGGCTTTTACAATTGGACGTGTCCTATTGTGCTTTTGCCATCACCAAGAGAAGAATATGTGTAGGCTGATCCCGGCCTAGATGAGTCAAATTTTTGTCAGTCCAGAGACACATGAGCTAAACAAATGCTTACTGTTAGACGTGGAGATTTGAGGCTGTCTGATATGCAGCATTATCATGGCAATAAATTCCAGACACAGAGAGAAAAGAAACCCTTAAATAGGAACTCACTCAACAAATACTTACCAATAATACCTTTGTAGTTCGTTGGTACAATGTCTTCATTCCTAAATTTTGCCCCTTGCAGTTTCAGTCTGGTGTTTACCACCCAGAGTGGAGTTGTTAGCAACACATTTACCACTCCTTTAAAAAGAAAGCAAAATGTAACCTTGTAAGCTTTGCTGTCTTATGTTAAAGCTATGTACCAATGTTTCATTTATGCTTCTGCCAGTGACCTACTGGGAGACCTGAGGTAAGGTGTCTCTCTGTGACAGGGTATAACACAAGCCACTACTGTTAGAAGCAATTCGGAAGCCTTGCTGATAGTAAAATGGCTGGCAGCAGTACCTTTCCACATTTGTATGAAAGGAAATGATTTATTTGTCAACTTATATAGCATCCAAAGTAGCAATTTTGATCTAGTTCTAAGTACACTTTAAAAATAAGTTTTAATAAGGCCTACTGATCACATACTAAGTCCATACAATATCTAATAAAACATATAATTTGCAACTCTCACGTAAGCAGCTTACATGGTTTTAAGTGAGTATGGGTTTGGTACAATGGGTGACAGGTGGGAGAAAGTGGTGACATTTGAAAGAGCTTCACTAGGGACTAGAGGCTCACAGAAGAGTTCCTCATCGCTTAGGGAATTAGGATAGGCAGGCAGCAAGCAGTAGTTATGAACCATCACAAAACACCTGAAACAGCTTTGCAAGCATCATGATCCTTACAAGCTTAAGGATGGGGATGTTGGCCCCCCAATGTTGCCTCAGAGTAGAACAATACAATGAGCCAGGTGCTTCTGTTTTGAAAACACATGATCCCAAGTTAACACCATCTTGAGATATTAAAATATTCCTCATCAGTCCTGGAATGATTAAAAAAAAATACCAGATAGAGTTGTAACAAAGTGCCTGACACATAGTATATACTCTATAAATATTTGTTAAATATTGAACAAATGAACCAATGAACAAACTCAACAAACAACCACACATCAAGCTATCTAGCTCTAGCCAGGCTCTGAAGAACCAAGAGGCATAAACCTAAGGAAGAGAAATCTTTTACTAAACGTCATTTAAACACAACAGGAGAAAGAATGTTTTGGTTTATGGAATCTCAAAACACACCATTCAGAAAACATAAGTCCAACCAAAGATAAGCATGATAAAACAGCCAACAGATTAAAATCCTATTTTTTCATTTGTTGTATATAGTTTCTAAAATAAGATAATTTGTTACCTCTTTCTTAAGAGCATTATGAGAACTCTTTTCTCAAAATAAAAGACAGTATCAAAAAAATTTATGATCTGTATTTATTATATTTTTAAAGAGTCACATAACACACCAAGGAGTCATCTCTAGTTATGACTCACTATATTCATGCATTGTCACTAAGGCATTGATCATAATCTGAAAAAAGCCTTACCTAGAGATTCCTGCTAGCGTCATTTTTTAAAAAGTGCCAGTGCTCAAGAGGTCAAGATAGAAGAACATCAATACATGCCCACTTGCCCAGACTTTGTGATGTGTTCCTATTGAAGGCAATGCACACATCACTTGACAGAAAAATCAACAGCAAGAAAAATCAGACTAGACAGTACTACTGAGCAGTCTATTGAATTTTTTTTTTCAGATGAAGACAGGAGAGCTCAGAAACAGAGATCACAGGCTTCTGTAGCTAACGTAGACAGGCAAAGTGCACACACCTTTCTAAACAAATGAAACGTGTTGTCAATTAAACAAACTCTTTAGAAATCAAAATTCCTTTCATGCTCTATTTTCATGCTCTATTCAAGAGGTAAGTACCCACAAAACACTTTGGAGGAAATGCAGCCTAGATTTAAGATTTAACCATCATTCAAAATTCTGCTTTCATATATATCTCTGTTTTGAGCTGAAAGACTGAGAGGATTCTAAGGACAATCTCAAGTACAAAAATGCACTATATCATTTACAGAAGAAAATATAAAGTCCTTGTGAGAACATTAGTATTTTGAAGCTGTTTATCTGAGAAGTTCAAGTACTTTGTTCATCCTCTAAGTCAAAATAGATGGAAAGGTATTTTTTAACTACTATAATTTTATGAGTTCTGGGAAAGACACTCAAATATTTGAGGATCCAAAACTTTACTAAAAACTTGGAACCTACATAATGAAGCAAAAGACAGCATCCCACAGAAGAAAAACAAGCTACGAACAGTCATGATGAGGGATTCCAACTTTACGAACACATGATGGATATAGCTGAAGGATAAAGAAAGTTGTCTGCTTATTTATTAGCCTGTGTAGAAAGTTCTTTCAGTTCTAAGCTGTAGCTGTTACTTCACTTCTAATATGGGAATACTAACATTTTACCTACTTAATGCAAGAAATTGTTTTTTAGGGGCGTCTGGGTGGCTCAGTCCTTAAGCTGCTGCCTTCAGTTCTGGTCATGATTCTGGGCTCCCGGGATCGAGCCCCGCATCGGGCTCCCTGCTTCTCCCTCTCCTACTCCCTGCTTGTGTTCCCTCTCTCACTATGTCTCACTCTGTCAAATAAATAAAATCGTAAAAAGAGGGGCGCCTGGGTGGCACAGTTGGTTAAGCCTCTGCCTTCGGCTCAGGTCATGATTTCAAGGTCCTGGGATCGAGCTCTGCATAAGGCTCTCTGCTCAGCGGGGAGCCTGCTTCCCCCTCTCTCTCTGCTTGCCTCTGCCTCTGCGTACTTGTGATCTCTCTCTCTCTGTCAAATAAATAAATAAAATCTTTAAAAAAAAAAATCTTAAAAAGAAAAAAAAGAAATTGTTTTTCTTCCAATTCGCATGATTCCATTTTCATTTTTTCTTTGTAAAAATCATTTATAAGAAACAGAAGCAAAATTAAGAGATGAATAGTAACTGAACACACGCACTGAAATTATGCAGTGATTCAAGGAATAATTGAAATACAGCTATTTATTTCTGAAATCTTGAAAACAAAATAGTTTTATTAGCAGCGAGTCTGTTAAGGAGAGAAAACAAAAAAGAAATATGCTAATCATGTATGCCCTTGTGGGAAATAAGTACAATGACGACTGGTACAATAAAAGGGCAGATCAAGGTCATAAATCTAACCACTTGGCTCCCTATGAAGGAATGCAACTTGATACACAATAGAAACAAACCTGCCTTACCAGATTTAAGACTGGAAGGCAGGAAAGGAATATGAACTGTCAACAATAACACCACTGGCATTCAAAAATAGTTATTGGTAAAAATCCCAATTTCATAAAAATGGCAAGTATCTTCTTCATTTAAATTCTCTGTGAGATTCTGTTCCCAAATCTCTCCCCAAGGTATCAAGCCATATGAGCTTTTTTCCTATGAAAATAAAATAACTAATAAATTCCTAAGTTTCAAGCAGAACTTGAGTAACAATTATACTGTTCCTAGTTCTCCTTGGAGACAATGAAACTCATTTCTACAGTGATTTTAATACATGACAAGGCTCACAGCAGGAAAAGAAAAAGTGGTTCTCATTCTAAGAATGCATAGGTATTAAGATATGAAAACATGTTACAAGGAGAAATTTAAAACTCACAAAAGCAATTTCCAAAGAATTTCTTACTTTCAGAAAAAGAGAGAACCTATAATCAGAGAATCTCAGAATTATAAAGGACTATAGAATACATTTGACCAAGGGTCTCTCAACTGTGATACAACCGCCATTTTGACTGTGGGCTGGATCCTTTGTTTGGGGCAGCTGGTGGGACGTTACTGTGTATCAGACAGACAACAGAAGCTGTAGAAGGATGGGGTCATTAAATGGCCTGGTATACTCAAGGAATCACAGTTTTCCAAGAGAGGATGGCAACAGCAGAGATCAAGCTAGAGGTAAGCAGTATCACAGCAGATCTTGCATGTTGGGCATTTATCCTATATACAGTGGGGGCCTTTTATGCTGTGGGCACCATGACTTTATCTTATATGCTGTGGGCACCATGACTTTATCTTATATGCAAGTGGCAGACATCAAAGGGTTTGAAGCTGGGGATAACATCAGATTTGGGTTTCAGAACAGCAGTTCCCCACCATCTCTCTGATAAGACACGTAACAGATGAGGCTCACAACTGACAGACCCATTGCACCTTTCACATAATCAAGAAAACACTTCAGAATGTAAGTGAATGAGAATGATATGCTTTTCTCAAACTTGCTTATGTCAGTTGAATCTGTTATGGTAGGCAAAACTTTATAGGTATGTGGTATGTACAAGAAAAGGCACAAAACTCCCATCAGTGAACCAATATGCCTTGGCCATGTCTTAAAAGAAAAATGAAAAAGTATATATTTATACATCTTGAGTTAAAATAAAATACAATATAAGTAGGCTATTTATGATACTCCTTATGTCAACTGACTTTTAAAAATTAACTGCCCTACTATACCAGTCTAGCTGTGTTAGGTATAGGGGAATCTATTGTGATTACAGATGTTTAAGAGTTAGAAAGGAAACAAGCAGAGCACAGTGAGAGAGAGAATAACAAGGGTGTTGTGCACCTGGTGGAGAATGGGATGTCAGATGCCAGCAAATAAACAGCTTTGAACAATTAAAAAAGATTTTGTACTGAGGGTTGCTGGAGGGGTAGCTGGGTGATGGACATTGGGGAGGGTATGTGTTGTGGTAAGCGCTGTGTGTTGTGTAAGACTGATGAATCACAGACCTGTACCCCTGAAACAAATAATATTATATTAATAAAAATAAATAATTAATTAATTTAATTAAAAAAGATTTCGTCATATATTTCATGAATTAGTAGTTTCACGGAAAGTTACTGAGTTAGTCCTTGACAGTGAGTCATAACCTTTTAAATGTCAATACATAAAACAGTAATCTAAAATGTATTAAAATCAAAATATTACAAATACTTGGTCTCGGGTAGTAAAGATAATACTAGAGTGCCATTTGTTGCAATCATGTAAAAAAGAAGGCTCCTTTTGTGCAGGGTAACCTTGGATTTACTTTGATTTTTTTGCCAAGTGAACAAATCTCAAGCTTGAATTCTTTGAGTTATGATACCATTAGAAATGCTATTCTATTCTTCCAGAAAGGTTAGCTGGGCAGGATTATGCAAAGTAGGTAAGTAAGGAAGATCTCAGAGGCAACAACAGAAATGGCTATGGATATGGAAAAGAAGGAATGGATTCTAGAGATACTTAGGAGACAGACTGATGATGGTTCTTTTTTTTTTTAAGTAATCTCTATACCTAACAAAGGATTCAAACACTCAACCCCAGACCAAGTGTCACATGCTCTACTGACTGAGCCAGCCAGGCATCCCTGAGACTGATGGTTCCTGATGATCAAACAATTATGGAGGGTAAGAGAGCACTCACTATGATGACTCCTGGATTTCTATCCTGAGTTATTTACTTACAAATCTTTTTTTTTTTTTTAAAGATTTTATTTATTTATTTGACAGAGAGAGAGAGATCACAAGTAGGCAGAGAGGCAGGCAGAGAGAGAGGGGGAAGCAGGCTCCCTGCTGAGCAGAGAGCCCGATGCGGGACTCAATCCCAGGACCCTGAGATCATGACTGAGCTGAAGGCAGAGGCTTTAACCCACTGAGCCACCCAGGCGCCCCTACTTACAAATCTTTATTCATTTCCTCAGAGAATGAAATCCTGTGTGTTATACTCTATAAAAAAGTTGGCCTGGTGGGTGGTCAAAAGGTACACACTTTCAGTTATAAAATAAATAAGTCATGGGGATATAATGAACAGCATGGTGAGTATTATGCATTTGAAAGTTGCTAAGAGAGTAAATCTTAAAAGTTCTCACCACAGGGACACCTGGCTGGTTCAGTTGGTGGAGAATGTGACTCTTGATCTCCAGGGTTGTGGGTTCAAGCCCCGAATTGGGTGTAGAGATTACTTAAAAATAAAATCCTAAAAAAAAAATAAATTCTCACCACAAGGAAAAGAAAATTTAACTGTGTGCTGATGGATGTTAACTATCATTCTGCAATATACACAAATATCAAATCATTATATTGTACACCTGAAACTAATATAATGTTATATGTCGATTATATCTCAATTAAAAAAAGGTTGGTACAGGTGAAAGTTAATTAGATCTAAATCAACCTAAGACCAAAATGAGAGTATTAAGCAGAAGAAAACTCAGAGACCAAGCCAAAAAACATCAATGGCCTCATACTGGTAAAGAGGAAAACTTGTGGGGCATGAATACTCTTGGCCTGGTAACTATTTTTCAATTAAATCATTTAAATTTCAGATGGACATTTACATTATTCAATTATGTGGCTCCCAAAGTACTAATTTTTCAAAGAATATACCAAAAAGTAATTCCACAAAATAGAACACTAAAAGTACAACAGTTAAATCAATTAATTTAAGGGTGCCTGAGTGGCTCAGTTGGTTAAGCGTCTGCCTTCGGCTCAGGTCATGATCCCGGGGGCCTGGGATTGAGCCCCACATTGGGCTCCCTGCTCAGCGGAGAGCCCACCTCTCTCACTCCCTTTGCTGCTCCCCTGCTTGTGCTCTCTCAAAGAAATAAATAAAATCTTAAAACAAACAAACAAACAAACAAAACACTCATTGTCATCCTTTTTTTTTTTTTTTTTTTTTTTAAAGAGACTCAGGGTGCCTGAGTGACTTGGTCCGTTAAGCATCTGACTCTTGATTTCGGCTTCGGCTCAGGTCATGATCTCAGGGTCTTGAGATCGAGCCCTCCATCGGGCTCCCCACTCAGCATGGAGTTGGCTTGGGATTCTCTCTCTCCCTCACCCCTCCCAGCCCTCCACCTGCATGCTCTCTCTCTGTAAATAAATAAATAAAATCTTTAAAAAGAGAGAGACTTTAAGCTCCATAAATTCTGGAATGCTGCTAAACAGGGACAAAACTATCTTCTCTGGGTTAAAAGACAAAAATAAGCCAAGTCAGCTCAGAAATAAATCTTTTTTGTGTATATAGTCAATGATCTTTCACAAGGGTGTCAGGACCACTCAGTGGGGAAAGGACAATATCATCAAACGGTATTAGGAAAACTGGATATCCACACACAAAAAAGAATGAAGTTGGACCTGTATCTTATACCACATATAAAAATGTATTCTAAATGGAAATTTTAAAAAAATTATTCTAAATGGATTAAAGACCCAAACAAAAGACCTAAAAGTATAAAACTCCTTGGGGTGCCTGGGTGGCTCAGTGGGTTAAGCCTCTGCCCTCAGCTCAGGTCATGGTCTCAGAGCCCTGGGATCGAGCCCCACATCGGGCACTCTGCAGGGAGCTTGCTTCTCCCTCTCTCTCTGCCTGCCTCTCTGCCTACTTGTGACCTCTCTCTGTCAAATAAATAAAATAAAATCTTTAAAAAAAAAAAAGTATAAAACTCCTAGAAGAAAACAGAGCAGAAAATGTTTTCATGTCATTAGACATAGCAATAACTTCTTGGACGCGACACAAAAACCATAGGCAGAAAAGCAAAAATAGACAAACGGGACAAACATCAAACTTAAAATTTTTGAGCACCAAAGGACATAATCAACAGAGTAAAAGGCAACAGAGAATAGGAGAACATACCTGCAAATCATATATCTCATAAGGGGCTAATATCCAGAATATATAAAAAATATCTATAGCTCAACAACAAAATGTCAAATAACTTGATTAAAGGCAAAGAACTTGAACAGACATTTCTCCAAAGATGATATACAAATGGCCAATAAGCATATGAAAAGATGCTCAACATCACTACTCATCAGAGAAATGCAAATCAAACCACAGTGAAATATCACTTCACACTATCATTGGGATGACTACTATTAAAGCAAAAACACCCAGAAAGTAACAAGAGCTGGTAAGGATGTGGAGAATTTAAAACCCCTGCTGGTTAGATTAAAAAATGGCATAACTGCTATGGAAAAGAGTATGGTAGTTCCTCGTGAAATAAAACACACACACACACACACACACACACACACAAAACAAAACAAAACACACACACAAAAAACCCCTAACATATGATCCTGCAATCTCACTTCTAGGTATATATCCAAAAGAACTGAAAGCAGGGACTTGAAGAGATATATCTGCACAACCCACGTTATAACAGCAACTATTCACAGTATCCAAGAATTAGAAACAACCTAAATGTCCATCAGTAGATGAATGGATAAACAAAATGTGGTATATACATACAAGCAAATATTATTCAGTCTTAGAAAAAACAGAAATCCTGCTACATCCTACAACATGAATGAACCTTGAAGACATTATGCTGAATGAAATGAGCCAGTCACAAAAGACAACTGCTGTACGATTCCAGTTATATAAGCCATCTACAGTAGTCAGATTTATAGAAACAGAAAGAATGGGATCAGAGAAGGGGGTAAGGGGGAGCTGTTGTCTAATGGTTACAGAGTTTCACATTTATAAGATGAAATGTTTTGGAGATCTGTTTCACAATAATGTACATAAACTTACTATTCAAGTACACACTTAAAAATTGTTAAAATGGTAAATTATATGTTATATGTTTTTACCAAACACACACATACACACAGAGGCAAGTCAGAAAATTAATTACATTCTTTGTGCTAAAACAACTTCTTAGAGAATATATGAACCATAAGATAAAGATTAAAATATAAAAAATTTTATACTCAGAAAATTTTGTTACCTGCAACAAATCCAACTACTAGATCTTTTCCAGTAGTAGAACGTTGACCTTTGACCCAGACTGCTTTGAGACTATTAAAAGTGTAGAAATAGACAAAATTGGAGCAGCAGAGACTGGAGATAACTGGAAACCATCCTCGATATGGTGCCAGGCTAGAGGAAAAACACAATAAGCAATGTAAAGATTCTGGACAAAAGCCAGTGGAAAGGAGCAAAGTCCTAGAAAAGGCTGATCATGATTCACATATTCTCAAAGTTCACTCCTACACTACGACATACTCCAAACTGCACATATATCTCACATTCTGAAGGATATCCAAACCAAGAAATCTTTTCTACCATTAATGATGCCAAAGAAACAACACACTTTCAACGACTGATTTTAATTGATTTCCTTTAGTAAATTACTGTATAAAATTAGAGATAATTTCTTCATGGCTGTTAGTTAATATAGCATCTTTCACTTTTTTTTTTTTTTGCCCCTTAGCCAGTTTATTTCAATGTCTTTAACTCTCTGGTCACTCTTCCCTATTTATTCACATTTTATTACAGGGTAACAATATTTAAAAATGAAGTAAATATAGACATAATAAGTGTAAAAAAAAAAAAAAAAAAGAAGTGATGGGAGCATGTTATTAGGGCACAGGGACCAGGCTGAAGGGGCTCCCACTCAGGATAGTTTCAACACCAATATAATATAGTATAGTAATCAATTGTAAACCACAGAAAAACCAGGAATTTCTGAGTCTATACTGATACTAAATAAAGTTTTTCTTCATAGACAGCTGATAGTTGCAAGAGAGGAAAAATTAAATTATTCCTGAATTATAAATTAAACTATAACCTGAATCTGAGAAATCATAATTAACCAATGAGGGTAGGTGGACAATATGTGACTCCAATATGTGATAGCCTAAGGACACAATATCACCTATGCATTATTCTGGTCAAGAACGCAGTCTCGGGGCACCTGGGTGGCTCAGTGGGTTGAGCCTCTGCCTTCAGCTCAGGTCATGATCTCAAGGTCCTAGGATCGGGCCCCACGTCAGGCTCTCTGCTCAATGAGGAGCCTGCTTCCTCCTCTCTCTGCCTGCCTCTCTGCCTGCTTGTGATTGCTCTCTGTCAAATAAAGAAATAAAATCTAAAAAAAAAGAACGCATAGCCTCAGTTTAATAATAAAGAAACATGAGGCAAACTTAAAACGAGAAACATTTTATTTAAAAGAAGGGGGGGGTGCCTGGGTGGCTCAGTGGGTTAAGCCGCTGCCTTCAGCTCAGGTCACGATCTCAGGGTCCTAGGATCGAGTCCCGCATCGGGCTCTTTGCTCAGCAGGGAACCTGCTTCCCCACTCTCCCTCTGCCTGCCTCTCTGCCTACTTGTGATCTTTCTCTCTGTCAAATAAATAAATAAAATCTTTAAAAAAAAAAAAAAGAAGGGGGGCTATATTCCTAAAAAATGTCAACATCGTAGGGGTAAAAGGCTTTGATGAATGATGTATAACTTATTATTAAATAATTCTGAAAAAAGTTTGTGTGGTGTCTGTGTAACAAAGACAGAAGGGGAAGGGAGAGAGAAAGCAGGGAAAGAATATAAGCACAACTGGGAAAATAAATGGGAAAAAAGTGTTAACAGTAGGTGGATCTGGGTAAAGCATATACTGATATTCTTTGTACTATTTTTAGTTTTGTAACTTTTTGTGAACTTGAAATTATTTCCTAATCAAAAGTTAAAAAAAAAAAAGAAGTACATAATCTGAATGCATCTGATAGGAATGAACTAAACAACTTCTTTGGCTCACTGTAAAAGAACACTAAAAAGTAAAACAAAGCATTGGTTTCATGGAAGACTCTATGATCAAGAAGCAAAATGGCCAACTACAAGACTTTAAAGAGATGAAAAAAATTATGTACTTACAAGTCAGGCAATTACAGATTCACAACTACTATAAGGCTACAAGAATGGAAAGAGAGTTGAGGGCAGGTATGCCAAAGGCCCAGCAATCTCTTAATGGGCTGGTTTGTCTAGCAAAGATGGGCAAAGTGGTACTCACAGGCCTTCTTCCTTAATGATCTCCAGGAGCACCATGTGTGTAGTTTTGGACTTTCTTTTCTCATCAACTATAAGATAAAAGCATATACATTTTAACTAAATCCTTTGAGAATTACTATCTTCAGCATCAACAAGTTTCACTGAAATTCCTCACCTGAGCAATCTCCCACCCTATTATTTGAGCTCCCTAACTTGCCTCAGAACTCACAAATCCTCCTTGTTCCTGTGTGCTAAATTTCCAACTGTGGATTCCTTGGGTCTCATCTGTTATTCATGAACCATAAATACTTTTAATTCAACACCTAATTCCCATTTTAATTCAACACCTAATTTCCAAAGCAAAAGGCATGACAGGAATCTTATATTTTATAAGGCTTTCTTGTTTTGAGTTTTGTTTTTTTTTCAGAGTTACATATTCTCATTTTTATCTTAACATCTTATAAAGTAAAGAGGAAATGAATTACCATCTCCCTGTTAGCGGAGAGGCCAGACACAAAAGCTGTGAAGGACACATGTAGTTGGCAGCAGAGCCAGGATTAAAACTCAAGTTTTCAAAGTTTTAGGCTTTTGTTCTATTTCCTAATCTAAAAAATAAAAGGTCTCAGAAGGATGAGAACTGGGGTGCCTGGCTGGTTCGGTTGGTAGAAAATGTGACTCTTGATCTCAGGGTCATGAGTTTGAGCCCCACTTTGGGCGCAGAACTTACTTTAAACTAAAAAAAAGATGAGAACTCTGCTTTTCTTGGCATTCTCACTGAAAATCACAAAACCTCAATTAACTTCACATTTCCTACCCATGCTTGGAAAAAATTTTGAAAACATAAAAATGTGGAAATGGAACAATTTCCTAAGAATTAAAAATTGATACCTATACGGTTTGTGGGATGGTGAATAGGAAACTCCTACAGAAGGCAGTGTGGCCATAGTTATCAAAATTACAAACAGGTTTACCCTTTGATCCAGCAATCTCACTTCTGGGAATTTATCCCATAGAACTTACAGAAACAAAGCAGCATATGAACAAGTAAGTCTATTCTACAAAAGAGAAGAGGGGTGCCTGGGTGGCTCAGTCAGTTGAGCATCCAGGTCTTGGTTTCAGCTTGTGTTGGGATCTTGGGGTGCTAGGATCAGACCCCACATGGGGCTCCACGCCCAGCACAGAGTCTGCTTGTCCCTCTCCCTCTGCTCCTCCCCCTGATCACACTCTCTGTCTCTCTCTCAAATAAATAAATAAAATCTTAAAAAAAGAAAGAGAGAGAGAGAAGAAAGGATCCAAGAATCTACAATAGAGGAAGGGGAACAGGAAACAGTCCATTTACACTATGGAATCACTGTACAGCTAGAAGGATGAAGAAGCTCCCAAAGCACTGATTTGGAAAGCATCCAAAATATGCTGTTAAGTGAAAAATGTTAAGGTACAGAACAATGTGACAAATATGCTTTTTTGTGGAAGGACGGGAGAAAACTTCTATATTCTTATTTGCTTGTTATTCCATAATGAAACTCTGCAAGACTATTTGAGAAACTAATAAAGACATTATCTGCAGGGGAGAGAAAACAGGAAAATGCATCAGATCAGAGTGAGCAGATCAGAGTGAGATTTTCCACTGTAGTGTGCATTATTTTATATATTTTGGGTTTTGAGTCATATGAAAAAACCTATTGCAAAACTCTAAAATTAATTTATAATAATAGCCATGAAAGGTTGTAACATAGGAATTAGTTTATTCAAAGCTAATCTTATTCTTATCTCTTCACATAAGTTCTGGCACAGGTTTATAATTTCAAGTTGAAAAATACTGGGGAGGGGCGCCTGGGTGGCTCAGTGGGTTAAAGCCTCTGCCTTCAGCTCAGGTCATGATCTCAGGGTCCTGGGATCGAGTCCCGCATCGGGCTCTCTGCTCAGTGGAGAGCCTGCTTTCCCCTCTCTCTCTCTGCCTGCCTCTCTGCCTGCTTGTGATCTCTCTCTCTCTCTCTGTCAAATAAATAAATAAAATCTTAAAAAAAAAAAAAGAAAGAAAGAAAGCTTTTAAAAAAAAAGAAAAGAAAAACACTGGGGAAAAAACAAGCAGGAATTACAGAGAGTTGCTTAGTCCTATAATGCAAAAGAGGCAAACTAGGACTACATGCCCAATTTAGCAGTGACAGTGGGTGTTTGGCTCCACCGTGTCTCCTATTCTTTGCTCTTTGAGAAGATCTACCTCCAGCAAAAACTCTGCACATTGTGCCTTAAAAATGTCATATTGTGCAGGCACCAGGCTGGCTTAGTTGGTAGAATATGCAACTCTTGATCCTGGGGTTGGAAATTTGAGCCCAATGTTGTATGTAGAGATTACTTAAAAAAAAAAAAAATCAGGGTGCCTGAGTGGCTCAGTCAGTTAAGTGTCTGCCTTGGGTTCAGGTCGTGATCCCAGGGTCCTGGGATCAGCCCCACATCAGGCTCCCTGATCAGTGGGAAGTCTGCTTCTCCCTCTCCCTCTGCCCCTCCCCCTCGCTGTGCTTGATCTTTCTCCCTCTGTCAAATAAATAAATAAAATCTTTTTTAAAAAGTCATATTACTAGAAATAATTGTAATGATTCAAAATTATTAATGAAAACCCACTCAGGTTCTCTCAGATTACAGAGTGGCTGAGACTATGACTCACCCATGAACGTCTCTTTGTTAATTAGGAAACAGCAATGACGACCAGTATGTAGTCAGTGGAAATGGACAAGGATAGATTGTTAACAAAACAGAAATCCTTATGTTAACTTAGAACTTATGAGAAAAATATGTTTGCTTCTTGACACCAAATGAAAAGAATATGATGCCTATAAAAGATACTCACCTTGAAGTCGGAGTCGAGCTGTATCCAAGGGAAAAAATACTGTCATTGCTGTCACGCTGCCCTGAAAAGTTTGAAAAGCCTTTAGCAATTACAGTTTCACAAAAACAAAAAGCCACAACTTTTAAGCGAACAAAAGTTCATCATTAATAAGGAGTTAAATCAGATTTTCAGTGAACAGACATATACAATATTGGGATTATTACTGCTCAAGTTCTATAGTTATATACTTAAACAGAAGTATTTGATTTTCCAGAAGAAATCTCTTTCTCTCTTATACTGAAAAAGAAAATGAAGTGGGTGCCTGGAGAGGACAAACTTAGGGGTTTACAACCCAGGACACAAGTAAAAGATGGCAGGTAAATGGATTTTTACTCTTTTATAGGTCAGTTGCTGCTCCTATGCTCTCTCTGATAATCCCACAAACCAAAATATCCAGTAATCAAACAGATACATACTTCCATTCTCTTTGCTTAATCAATATACTTACCACAAAATAAAAGAAGTGTACAAATCATACTGCTCTTTAAAATAGTTTTGTTTGCTTGTGTTTTAAGTAAAATAGGGACAATCTTGACTCAATATTCTATCAATTCATCCAGGATAACACAATGACAATATCGGGGACAGAAGCCAACACCAGTCTTTCCATTCAAGAAATCCTATGACAGATAGGGGTGCCTGGGTGGCTCAGTCGGTTAAGCATCTGCCTTTGGCTCAGGTCATGATCCCAGGGTCCTGGGATGGAGCCCCACACTGAGGGATTGGTGGGAGGTCCCTGCTCAGTGGGGAGCCTGCTTCTCCCTCTCCCTCCCCCTGGGTTTTTTAAAAATAAATAAATAAATAAATAAATAAATAAATAAATAAATAAATAAATAAATAAATAAAATCTTTGAAAGATCCTATGACAGATAAAAACTACAGTTCGGAATGAAATCTTCAGGTGAGTTTATGGTTCTCAATCCAGATGGAGGCCCACTGGTGTATATTCTCAGTCATAAGATCAAGTTTTAGGCTACTAATCTAATAACGGTTACGTACAGTATTTTAATCATGATAACAACTGGAAATTAGGTCGACCTTAGATAAACATTTGCCAGGTCTCTTATCTATTTAAATAGGTCAGCCTGCTTGACAAGGGAAAACACTGTATTGTCCTATTAGTATTCTTCAAAACTCAGATTGAATGTTACCACTCCTTGCCCATTGGGGTACATTCCTGTATGTTGTTCGTTCCTCTGTGTTCCCACAGCACTTGCTTATGGCTCCTCTACCAGATTTTAAGAATATTTACTCTGTCTCTGTATAACATAGATTCTTAATGAAATGTTTATTCAAGTTACCCCTTCAGTTATTTATGCTTTTTTTTGATGACTCCAACACAAATGTTCTTTTCTAATAAGGACTAGATAATATTTGATGTCTCAAGAAACACTGGACCACAAAGTCTTACAATCTACAAATCTATGCTTCCAGCGTCCTTGCTCATGTCACAGGCAATTTCCAAGAAAAATGGGGACTGGAAAGCTGGAGAATGCTTATTGGGTTATGAAGGCTATGGCATTTTTTTCCCCATCGCATGGTACTACATATCCATATGGGGACTGCATAAACAGGGCATATCTAGGCAAGAAAGCCCTGTCTGGAAACTACTTTTTCAAACAACTGGGCCATTTCCATCCCTTTTCCTTGACAGCTTTAAACATATACACAAAGTTTCCTAAGTTAGAAAAACCTGCCTATCTACCTTGAAATCTTTTTTTTTTTTTAAGATTTTATTTATTTATTTGACAGAGAGAGAGATCACAAGTAGGCAGAGAGGCAGGCAGAGAGAGAGGGGGAAGCAGGCTCCCTGCTGAGCACAGAGCCCGATGCGGGGCTTGATCCCAGGACCCTGAGATCATGACCTGAGCCGAAGGCAGAGGCTTTAACCCACTGAGCCACCCAGGCGCCCCTACCTTGAAATCTTAAAGTTGTTTTTTTTTCTTTTTTTATTTGACAGAAACAGACACAGTGAGAGAGGGAACACAGGCAAGGGGAGTGGGAGAGGAAGAAGAAAGGCTTCCCGCTGAGCAGGGAGCCCGATGTGGGGCTCGATTCCAGGACCTCGGGATCATGACCTGAGCCAAAGGCAAACGCTTAACGACTGAGCCACCCAGGCGCCCCCTACCTTGAAATCTTTAAGTGAAGTACATGGTATGCCAAGATAAAAAGAACAGTCAGTACAAAGAATTCAATGATCTATTACCTCCTCAAGGACTAGCATAAAGTTCAAATCAGTAAAACTGATTTGAAGTAACTTTTTAAAATTTATTAGTACTGGAAAGACTGGATCAAGATGGCGAACTCAAGGGGTGCCTGGGTGGCTCAGTGGGTTAAAGCCTCTCTTCGGCTCAGGTTGTGATCTCAGGGTCATGGGATTGAGCATCAGGCTCTCTGCTCAGCGGGGAGCCTGCTTCCCCCTCTCTCTCTGCCTGCCTCTCTGCCTACTTGTGATCTCTGTCAAATAAATAAATAAAATCTTAAAAAAAAAAAAAAAAAGATGGTGAACTCAAAACCCAGCATTGCCTTCTCCCCATTCCAATCACTAATAATGACAGAAAAGGTTTATATGTTAAAGTATTATGTAGGGGCACCTGGGTGCTAAGTCAGTTAAGCATCTGACTCTTGGTTTGGGCTCAGGTCAGATCGGGTTTCATGATCCCAGGGTCCTGAGATTGAGCCCTGTCAGGCTCCACATTCAAAGCAGAGTCAGCTTGAGATTCTTTCCCCCTCTTGCTTCCTCCCTGTCCACTCCTCTCCTGTTCATGTTCTTGCTCTCTCTCTAAAATAAACAAAATCTTAAAAAAAAAATTTAAGGGTGAAATGTGAGTTTCCATTTCCAGCAATATGGTGGCCTAGACAACATGCTGCAAAATACCTAGCTGAGCTCACAGGAAAGTAAGGGAAATCCACTGGAGCCAGAAAAAGCAGAAATTCATAGCATTAAGCAGACTCTTTGGCTTTGGTTGCCTAATAATTTTTTTGCCAAAGTGATCAAGTGGCTTTATTATTATTATTTTTAAATTGAAGTAGAATTCACATAACATAATTAACCATTTAAAAGTACCATTCAGCGAAATTTGGTATATTCACAATGTAGTGCAACCACAACCTCTATCAAATTCCAACATACTTTCATCACCTCAAAAGAAAAACAGGCACATTCCACTTTCCCCTCCACTCAACCCTGACAACCACTAATCTGCTGTCTCAATGGATGTATCTATTCTGATAATTCATATAAAAAATCATGCAAAATGTGACCTCTTGTGTTTAGCTTCTTTCACTTAGCATAATGCTTTCAAGGTTTATCCACCTTGGAGCATGTATCAGTACTTCCTTTTTATGGCTAATATTCGATTGTGTGTATATACTGTATTTTGTTTATCCATTCAAAATGTTATGGAATGAGACATTACGAATGTACTAAGTACTGCTGAACTGTACACTTTACAGTTTTGTGGGGTTTTTTTGTTTGGTTGGTTTTGTTTTTTTAGTAAGCTGTTTTGTTTTGTTTTGTTTTGTTTTTTAGTAAGCTTTACACCCAACATGGGGCTTGAACTTATTCGGACTGAGCCAGCCAGATGCCCCTGAACTGTATGCTTCAAAATGGTTAAGTTTACATTATGTGAATTACACAGTTAAAAAAAAAAAATTCCTCACAACAACATGTGAGTAAGAGGTTTTGTAACTTTACTAAAGTTACTCTTTGCAAGTGGCAGGATTAGTATTTGAACACCAGCAACTTGGCTCCAGAGACCACACTCTTAACCACTGTGGTAATTAAAACTTAAAAAAAAAATGTACTAATATAGTACTAAAAATTACTGAAAAAGAAAAAAAGGTACTAATATGGGACTTATTTTATGCGCCAAATATTTTTTTGTGTACTAGTCTGGAAACTCAGCATAGAGCCAGGCGTAGCATAAACCCTAAACTTGTTAATTAATGTATGATTGTATGCACCTACAAATAAACTTGATATCCATGGAAAAATGTATTCAAAATGCTAAAGATAAATTTGGAACATAGCAGTTCTGTACATCGGGAACTTGCTATATTTGTCTCCTCACCAAGCAAACACACAGATGACTGCTTTCGTTTTCATAAGCAGCTGTTACCTGAAGGAAAATATTTATTATATATGCGAGTCTTATGCCAAGCTATATAAGCACATAACTTTTTAGAATTTGAATTAAATTCCTCTTTCATAAATACTCAGTGTTTTTTTTCCTCTAGGACTGTCTGTTCACTTATATAAAATTAGAAGGCACAAAATACCGAGAAGATAACCACAATGTACAATACTGTTGTGCCAGAGAGACAAAAATAAATCCATTATATTGAGTCCCACAGAATTCTAACCATCTGAGTGGGAGTTCTACTGCTGACGTTAATTACAATTTAAAAGAATCCATTTCCAGAGAAACAACCTTCTGGTGTCTCACCAAAAACAAACATTTTTAGCCACAATTTTCTACCATCCCCCTTTGGCATTTAACCATTAGGTCTTGGGAAACGAATTAATTGCTACACCGCACTGGCACTGGAGCTAGAAAAGGCTTCAGAAATCATCCTGCAGTGGACACCCTTCACCTGAGAACTAAAGAGTCTGAGCGAGGGTAGTGAAGAGGTCTGCCCAGAGCTTGAGGGGCAGAGGTGGAGTTAGAAGCCAGAGCTCTTGGACTCCTAGTTCTACTGTTCACTGGTCTACCTGTTCTCAGCCTTTTTTCAGTCTTTTAACGTAACTCTTCTCTTCCACTTATAAAAGTGTACACAATACAAATACACACACACACACACAAATCTGAGAAGATCACACACAAAAACCTTAACAGTGAATAGGTAAGGAGAGGAAAGGAATTAAAGGTGGCCCTATTTCCCTTGTTATGACTCTCCATATACTTATTACCTTTTTTTTTAGATTTTATTTATTTATTTATTTGTCAGAAAGAGAGAGATGATGAGTAGGCATAGAGGCAGGCAGAGAGAGAGGGGGAAGCAGGCTCCCTGCCGAGCAGAGAGCCCGATGCGGGACTCGATCCCAGGACCCTGAGATGACGACCTGAGCCGAAGGCAGAGGCTTTAACCCACTGAGCCACCCAGGCGTCCCTACTTTTTTTTTTTTTAACAATAAGCATGTGTTAGTTTTAGTTTTGAAGTGGGGAAAAGTAAATACACTTTTTTTTTTAAGATTTTATTTATTTATTTGACAGAGAGATCACAAGTAGTCAGAGAGGCAGGCAGAGAGAGGGGGGGAAGCAGGCTCCCCGCCGAGCAGAGAGCCCGATGTCGGGCTCGATCCCAGGACCCTGAGATCATGACCTGAGCCAAAGGCAGAGGCTTAACCCACTGAGCCACCCAGGCGCCCCATAAATACACTTTTTAAAGACATCAGAATACAAAAGCATATAGCCTAGAGAGTCTCAAAGTATGGTCTGGGGCTCCTTGAAAGTCCCCAAATCCTTTGCAAGGATCTGCAGGATTAAAACTATTTTCATAAGAATACTGTCACAGTTTTTGCCTTTTTCATTCTCATTTTCTCACAGCAGTGTAATGACGTTTTCCAGAGGGTACATGATATGTGATACTGTAACTGCCTGAATGCAGAAGCAGATACAAGGATCCAGCTATCTTAAGTCAAACATGAGAAAGGTTTGCAAAAATATAAAACAATGTCACTCTTCTTACTATTTTGGGGAAAATGTTTTTTTTAATGTTATGTATGTTAACACGTAATAGGTTTAATATTATAAACAATAAATAAAAAGCTCTTCAGAGTCTGTGATAATTTTTAAGAGTATAAAGAAATCCTGAGACCAAAGAGTTTGAGAACTTCTGTTATAAACATGCAATTAAATATGAAAACCATACATCATTAACAAACTATTATTGGGGCGCCTGGGTGGCTCAGTTGGTAAAGCATCTGCCTTTGGCTCAGGTCATGATCCCAGGGTTCTGGGATCAAGCCCCGTGCTGGGCCCCCTGCTCGTGCTCTATCTCTGTCTGTCTCTCTCTCAAATAAATAAAATCTTAAAAACAATTATTTATCACATTCACTTCTAATATATCTTTCAACTAGCATTACACCAGCATCATAAGCAATTGAAAACATCAACTACCTTTGGGCTGGCCACTGTCTTCTCCAGGAAATTCTTTAAAAGGCAAATAACTCTAAGAAGAACAAATGTAGCCTTATAATTAACACCTCGGAGCTAATCATTTATTAAAGACTTGTTTTTTTAATGACAGGGATACTAAATAGGTCATAAAGAATATATAACAGGATGCTGAAAGGGGAAGCAAGTGCAAGTCTGGGAGGGAGCTGAACATTCTGGAAATTCAAAGGCTACTGTCACAATACAGACAGCAAGATCAAGAGTGGATGAATGTCTTTAGGGGTAAGCAGGGATCAAGTCAAAGGTTTTTTTGCTAAGTATATTAAGGACCATTCTAGTGACTGATTAGACAGATGTGGGGAGAGGAAGAAGAACTTCAAGCAGGGCACCCAGGTTTCTAACTTAAAGAAGCAGGGATACAGTGTGGTCATAACTATAGGTAAACACTGCAGGAGGAGAAATTCTGGGTCAGAAGATGAGTTTGACTTTCTTTTTATTATTATTTTCATTATTATTTTTAAAGATTTTATTTATTTGACAGAGAGAGATCACAAGTAGGCAGAGAGAGGAGGAAGCAGGCTCCCTGCCGAGGAGAGAGCCCGATGCGGGGCTCGATCCCAGGACCCTGAGATCATGACCTGAGCTGAAGGCAGAGACTTAACCCACTGAGCCACCCAAGCGCCCTTTTTTTTTTTTTTTAAAGATTTTATTTATTTATTTGACAGAGAGAGAGAGAGCGCACAAGCAGGGGGAGAGGCAGAGGGAGAGGGAGAAGCAGGCTTCCTGCAGAGCAGGGGAAGCCGATATGGGACTCGATCCCAGGACTCTGGGATCATGACCTGAGCCGAAGGCAGTGGCATAACCAACTGAGCTACCCAGGCGCGCCGAGTTTGACTTTCAATTAGCTGAATTTTAAGTGCCTCAAAGACTTCTACTTGAAGATGTCCAGCAGGTAGCCAGATACTACTCTGAAGATAGATTCTGGGATAGAAATCTAGATTTGGGAGTCACTGAAATATAGAATATTTCCTCGCCTTTGAGGCAACAATAATTGCACTATGACTTACAGATTTTTGTTAGTGGATGGTGGGATCATTATTTTACCCAAAATATAGGATTACATATTTTGTTTTCATAATCAAATTTTCACTCTCGACAAATAATTACTGAAAACATTTCAGTAATTTCTTTTGTTTTATTACCTTCCTTTTCCTTTCTTTGGGCTAATTTTGATACTTTTATCTAACTTCTTGAGGTGGATGCATAGCTCATTAATTTTAAGTCTTTCTTCTTTTCCTTATTTAAAGGTTACTCATTTCTAAGTATTTTACCTGCATCTGACAGGTTCTTCTTTTTATGACTCACTGGTTTTTAATACATTCATAGTTGTGCAACTATCATCACTATCTAACTCCATTTTTATTACCCCAAAAAGAAACCTCTACCCATTAGCAACCACTCACCATTCTTGCTTCCTCCTACATCCTGGCAACCACTAGTCAATTTTCTGTCTCTATTTGTCTATTCTGGATATTTCATATAAATGGAATCAAATAATACATGATCTTTTGTGACTGGCTCCTTTCATGACTCATCCATGTTGCAAAATCAGAACTCCGTTCTGTATTATGGTTGAATGATATTCTCTTGTATGGACACATCGCATTTTGTTTATCCACTCATCAGTTGATGGATTTGGGTTGTTTCCACTTTTCTCCTTTATGAATAATGTTGCTATGAATATTTGTGTACAAATTTTTGTATGAATATATTTTTCAGTTCTTTAGGACTGGAATTGCTGGGTCATATGGTAACTGTTCAACAATTTGAGGAACTACCAAACTGTTTTCTACTGTGGCTGCACAGTTTTATATTCCCACCAGCAAAATATGAAGTTTCCAACTTTCCCATAAACTTGCAACACTTGTTATTATCTGTCCTTTTGACTAAGGCCACCCTGGTGTGTGTGAAGTGGTATCTCATTGTGGTTTTGATTTCCATTTCCCTGGTAATTAATGCTGTTAAGCATCTTTCCATGTATTTATTGGCCACTTGTTTATCTTCATGGGAGAAATGGCTATTCAAATCCTTTGTCTATTTTTTAATTGGGTTATTTGCCTGTTATTGAGTTGTAGGCAATCTTTATATGTTCTGGATATTAGACCCTTAACAGATTTGGATTTATAAATACATTCTCCAATTCTGTTGTCATTGCTTTCTTGATGGGGTCTTTGAAGCATGAAGTTTTAAAGCTGAATGAAATCCAATTTACATATTTTTTCTTTTTATTACTTGGTGTCATATCTAAGAAACCACTGCCTAATCTAAGGTCATGAAGATTTATTCCTATGTTTTCTTCTAAGAGTTTTGTAGTTTTAGCTCTTACATGTGGTCTGTGGTCATGTGGAAGTAGGGGTCCAACTTCATATTTTTGCCTGTGGATATCCAGTTGCTCTTTCAACATTTTTTAAAGGGACTATTCTTTCCTCATTGATATATCTTAACATTCTTGCCAAAATTCAATTGAACAAAAATTGAGGATATATTTGTTGGACTCCCAATTCTATTCCATTGATCTATCTATCCTTATGCCAGTACCACACTCTCTTGATTACTGTAGCTCCGTACTAAGTTTTGAAATTGGGAAATATGAATCTGTCAACTTTGTTCTTTTTCAAGATTGTTTTGGCTAGTCTGGCTATTCATTTTCATATGAATTTTAGGATCAGCTTATCAATTTCTGCAAAAAAGCAAACCGGAATTTTGGTAGGGATTGCACCAAATCTGTAGATTCTTTTGGGGACTATTGCCAGCTTAACAATTGTCTTCCAATCAATGAACATGGGATGTCTTTTCATTTATTCAAGTTTTTAATTTTTCAATAATTTGTATTTTCGAGTGTACCTAAAAGTTTTAATACGCACTATCTGCACTATCACTCAATTCTAAATATTTTATTTCCATTATGATTTCTCCTTTAACCCTAAGATGTTTCAGAAATCTGTTTAATTTCCAAACATACGTGTTCTTTTTTTTTAAGTTACCTTTTTGTTATTGATTGCCACTTAATTGCACTTAATTGCCACTTAATTGTGGTTTAAGAATTCATTTTGTTTGGGGCACCTGGGTGGCTCAGTCAGTTAAGCGTCTGCCTTCAGCTCCGGTCATGGTCTCAGGGTCCTGGGATCAGTCCCGCATCGGGCTCCCT
Organism: Potos flavus; assembly: GCA_028534135.1. Lineage (NCBI taxonomy): Eukaryota > Metazoa > Chordata > Mammalia > Carnivora > Procyonidae > Potos > Potos flavus. The sequence goes on along the minus strand of CM052897.1, from coordinate 6,086,511 downwards.
GCTCAGTGGGGGGCCTGCTTCTCCCTTTCCTCCCTGCTTGTGCTGTCTGTCACTATCTCTGTCTCTCTCAATAAATTAATAAAATCTTAAAAAAAAAAAAAGAATTCATTTTGCTTCATTCTATTTCAAAACAGTTTCGAAATTTAAGTTTTGCTTTACAGCCAAGTAAATGGTCATTTTTTATAACTTTTCCATGTTTGGCTTGAAAAGAACATGTATTCTGTAGTTGTTTGGTACAATGTTCTGTATCTGTTTATTAGGTCAAGTTTGTCAAATATATTATTCAATTCTTTATTTTCATAGCTCTACCCCACAAAGATATATTAGATATATATTATATCTAGATATATTAAAGATATATTAGATATATATTATATCTAGATATATTAAAGAATATAGTAAAGATATTCTTATCTTTAATAGGAAAAGATCTTTAATAGGAAAAGATATATTAAAATCTTCCATTTTGATGACTGGTATATTTCTTCTTAAATATTTGCTTTAAATATTTTCAGACTGTTATTAGATTAACACAAACTTAAAACTGTTTTATTTTCCTGACATATTGAGCCTTTTTTCTCTTTGATGCCATTACTATAAAGTCTATTTTGTCAGATGTTGATAGATCTCTTTTGGTTAGTTTTTCTCTGATAGGTCTTTTCTCACATTTTTACTTTTGAACTTCCTATACCTTTTTTTTTTTTTTTTTTTAAGATTTTATTTATTTGTCAAAGAGAGATAGGGAGAGTGAGCACAAGCAGGTGGAGCAGCAGGCAGAGGGAGAAGCAGGCTTCCCACCAAGCAAGGAGCCTGATGCGGGACTCAACCCCAGGACCCTGGGATCATGACCTGAGCCGAAGGCAGGCACATAACCAACTGAGCCACTCAGGTGTTCTATCCTATATCCTTTTCTTTTAGACACTTCTTTTATAAATTGCATTTCTCCCTTTTAAAAACCAGTCTAGGGATGCCTGGGTAGCTTAGTCGTTAAGCGTCTGCCTTCAGCTCGGGTCATGATCCCAAGGTCTTAGGATCGAGTCCCACATTGGGCTTCTGGCTCAGCGGGAAGCCTGCTTCTCCCTCTCTCTCAGCTGTTCCCCTGCCTGTGTTCCCTCTCTCACTATGTCTCTCTCTGTCAAATAAATAAATAAAATCTTTAAAAAAAATAAAAACCAATCTAGTGCATTCTCTTTTAACGCAAGCATTTAGTTCATTAACATGTATTTGAATTTAAAGCTGCCATCTTTATTTTGTGCTATGTGTCATACATACTCTATATTGTTTTTTCTGCCCTTTTCTGCTTCCTTTTTTGACTAGAGGGTTTTGTTTTTGTTTTTTTAAATTAATTTCTTACTTCTGCTGTTTATTCACTTTTATTCTTATTTCATGATAAAATTTTACAAACTATCTAGTAATTATGACATATATTCCTAACTTTTCAATGCCAAAAACATTCAATAGGTTTATCCTCCTCCCAAACAACAGAAATTTAATTCCATTCACTCCCACTCATCTTCATGCTACTGTTAATCTACTTTAATTCTAACTTCTTTTGCTTCTTTTTTAATGTCCACAAAACACTGAGTTAATTTATTGACAGTTAAAGTTGTTTAGATTTAGACACATGCAATATTTACCACTTTTTCTACTCTTCATCCTTTTTTCCATCTCACACTTTCCATCTAGCATCACTTGCCTTCTGTATGAAGAACATCCTTCAGAATTTCTCATGAGGATCTTGCTAGTAGCAAACTGTTTCTGATGGTCTGAAAATTTCTATTTCATGTATGTGTTAAAGATTTTCACTGGACATAGCATCCTAGGGAGATGTTATTTTCTCGGAGCAAAATGAAGAAAACACTCCACAATTTTCTGACTACAGTCATTGAAAATGATAATTAGGTGTCAACTATCCTTTAGCTCACTAATTCCATCTTCAGTTGTGTCTAATATATTGATAAACCTGTTTTGAATTTGAATTCATCACTTGGCTTCAATTATCAATTTACAGCTATGCACTAATTATTTTAGCTTTAAATTTTTATTTGATCAAAACAAAAGACGCACATAGTTTAAAAAAGTCATCATTGCTTCTCGGCCTTTTGGCTAAGAGCGAGTGTAAAAAAGTCATGCAATATACATGGCAAAATACAGAAGTTCCTGACCACTCCTCTCCAATTTACCCAATCTTTCTCACAGAGGCAATTATTTTTATTTTAGCTTCTTTCAGCTGTTTCTTTTGAAACGTGCCTATCTCCATATAATTAAAAAATATCCCGTTATCTTCTGATTCATCAATTTTAGACATTATTTTATATTATGGAGGGTGAGAATTTAGCTCTGTTATATTCCCCTCTGCCTTCTTGTCCTATCTTTCTAAGAGCTATGATTTTTGTTTAAATAAGTTTTCAGTACTCTCATGACTATCATGAATCTACTTTCAAATTTCAGTTATTTTACTTTTCATTTCTAGATATTCTATTTGGTTAACTTTCAAATATGCTCAGCCAATCTTAGTTTCTTGTTCCTCACACATATTTTTTAGCCTTTCTTTTATTTCCTTATACATATTAAAGAGCTTTTTAAGATTGTGATTGAAAATTCCATTTTCTGATTGTTGCTGTTATCTGCTACTGTTCTTGTTCACAATTCCTTGTTTCTCTGTGAGTTTAGTTAGTTTGGACTGAACTGCTCATTTACCTTAGAATTTTATTTTTGGGCATTCTTTTAAACCTTCTAAAGATAAGTGCTTCTGGAAAGTATTTCTGCCAGACACTTTGGGGTCCCACCAACCTAGAATCATTCCAAGTTAAATTATTCCCTTCAGGTTTTCAAATGATGCAAGTAGTGAGAATTCAGGCTGCAACCTAAAAGAGGGTTTGTAGCTTCAAAATGTCAGTGGTGATTTCTCACTGCCAATTTGGAGATAGCTAATATTCCTGAGGAGGAGTAAGATCATTTTCCATTCATCTCTACAGAATATTCCTTTAGGATTCCAAGTTTACTGGGTGATTGTATAAGGGCAGGTTTACATTTTGAATTCTATTACTTTACATTTCAAATCTATTACTTATAGTGTCTAACACCACTCTTTTATGTCCCTTGGATATTTAACAAGTGAAATTCTAACTTAATACCCTGCCTCTGAAAAATTTATAAAATTTAGTAAACTAAACAAAAGAAAATCAAAACAGACATAAAATAGCTACCATTTTTACCCTGGATATGAAAATTAGGAAAATGACAAAATCAAGAAGAAAAACAGCCAGAAATCTGAATTTAGATCCTTTCTACACAGGTATCTCATTAAAAGACATGCATAAATACAGAAGCAGAGTATCATGCCTTTAAGTACAATGATGTTTGGGTTAGCTTACCAACTGAGTCACCAAATTGAACCATTTCCAAAATGTTAATTCACCAATGAAGGGTGAAACAGTCAAAATATGCAATGCCAGTTCCAAAGTCAATTTCCAGAGAGGAGTCTAGAAATGGTGATTGAGTCACAGCACCATTGAAATCAGTATACAGTTTCTCCTGATGGAGTACGTGGCATTACCAGATAGAAAGGTTATTTTAAAAAGAAAGAAAGAGGGGCGCCTGGGTGGCTCAGAAGGTTAAAGCCTCTGCCTTCGGCTCAGGTCGTGATCTCGGGGTCCTGGGATTGAGCCCCGCATTGGGCTCTCTGCTCAGTAGGAAGCAGGGAGCCTGCTTCCCCCACTCTCTCTGCCTACTTGTGATCTCTGTCAAATAAATAAATAAAATCTTTGAAACAATGAAAAAAATAAATAATAATAAAAATAATTAATAAATAAATAAAAAGAAAGAAAGAAAAACAACTAAAATATATTTTCAGCAGCAGATCTTGAGCTAATGAAATTCCAAAGACTGAAAGCTACTTACTGTGGCATTGATATTCAAAAATGTTACTCACCTAATCAGAGTTAATATGAGTCTTTCCCCTTGATAAAGCCATCAAGCTAACTCTCATACTTAAACTCAGAGATACAGTAGTTAAACAAGTTCAGTAAGTATAGAATATCCTTTAAGTAAACAGGAGAACCACCCAGCAGCAGCTAAGAAAAAGGCAGTCTCCAGACCAGACAGGTTTGACAGGACAAGGCTAAGCATGTTTGAGGACTGAAGGGAAGCAAACACTGGAGAAAGGTTAAAGCTGTAGGAAAGAGGTGAAAATTAATAGAATAAAGTCCCAAAAGATATTTGGGGATGGGGTGAGGGGGGAAGATCTAGATCAAAGATAGCAGAGACTGGATGCATCTGTTTTTCCTGAGGCCAGCAGAATATAGGGAATATGGGTACAACTGCAATTGGCTCTATAATCAGAAAAAATGGAAAAGTGAGAAAGCTCATCCCAGTAGCCCCTACTTTATCTAGAGAATAAAAGGTGAGATCATTTGCTACAAGTGAATGGGTAGAGTTGGCCATATGAGGTGAGAAAAAAATTTCAATTCTACTGAATTTCTGAAACTGGGTATAAATACTATATTTACAAAAATATATCTGAAAAATAAATAAATTATGGCCTTATTACACTTTTCTAGGCACTGCACTAGGTGCTCCAAAAGTGTTACCAGGAGACCCCAGTAAGTGAAGTGTTATTGTCCCCATTTTATAGCTCAGAAAACTCAGGTTCAGAAGAAAACATAAATGACTCAAGATGACATGGATAATTAAGTTTTACTCCAAAACGTTTTTTCAGCTATTATACCATATTTATTTCAAAAATAAAGTTATAGGCGATTATATGTATGGCAATACAGTTTTCTTTATTTAACCTTTTTCTGACTCAAGCATAAAGCAGCAAAGTAAAGTTAGAAAAATAATTCCAATAAAGACTGCATAAGAACCTTTAAGATTACGAGAACTGAAATGAAATTACCCCGTTAGCTAGAAAGTTTATTAAGGAGTTCAGAAGGGATGAACAGGGAGAGCACACAGGACTTTTAGGGCAGTGAAAATACTCCACATACTACTACCATGCTGGTTTCATGTCATTATACACTATCAAACCCATACAATGCACAGCATCAAGAGTGAATATGCACTAATATACACTATGGGCTTTGGATAATTATGATAGGTCAAAGCAGGTTCATCAATTGTAACAAATGCACCACTCTGGTGGGGGATGTGCATGTGTAGGGGCTAGGGGTATAAGGGAAATCTCTGTATCTTCCTCTCAATTTTGCTGTGAATCTAAAACTGCTCTAAAAAAATGAATCCTAAAAAAGGATTACTAAGAAATCAAGATATATTTTGGATGGGAGGTAGTGAGGCAATGAAGTCTTAAAGGCTAAAAGCTACATAATAATTCAATCATAATTTAGCAGAAGCCTAAATGAAATAAAACAGCAGGCTAGGAAGTAAAGATAATACATCAAAAACTTACTCCAATCACCACTTTTTGAGATATTTAAACCAAAATAACATAATGCCCTCAGATGTACACCAACCTAAGTTAATTCTACGGGAGAATCTGAGCAACTTGATTTAAACTCTGGATCTGGATGAATCAGCTGTGGAAAGGAAAACCTTTTCTATGAGAACTGAACATATAAACTGTTAGAACTGTAGTTTAAAAAAAAAAAATTAAAAAAAAAAAAAGAACTGTAGTTTAAAATACTCGCAATAAACAATTAGTGTCCAAGTGCCTCTAGTTTGTTGATACACATGTACACTTAATATTTAATATCACTTGTTTTCTGATAATCTAAGGATATTCAGAGTCTGGTTACACAAAGGAATGGGAAAAGAAGCGTGGAAGAGAAGACGGCTAGGCACAGCAGAGAGAAGAGAGAGTAGCGGAGAGGGGAGACCTGGATTCTGGCCCTTTTGCCTCTGACCAACTCACTGGTAACCCCAGAAGCCATTTAAAATCCCTGTTTCCATTTTCCTGTCTCTCTATGAGATTATAAAGATACTTGTCCAAAAGCTTTAGAAACAGCCCTGAGGTGGGTATTATTATTTTCCCCTGTTTACAGATGAAGAAACCGAGGCAGAGAGAGGTTGAGAAACATGTCCAGAGTCACACAGACGGTAAACAGCAGAGTTGGAGCTCAAATAGTCTGGTTTCAGAGCTCACTCTTTTAACCACTTGTCACAATGCCTACCTATCAGAATTGTTAATAGATTTGAGAGGGGGTTAAGAAGTAAGGTAATTCTAGGGACACTTGGCTGGCTCAGTTAGTAGAGCATGCAACTCTTTTTTTTTTTTAAGATTTTGTTTATTTGTTTGACAGAGAGAGATCACAAGTAGGCAGAGAGGCAGGCAGAGAGGAGGAAGCAGGCTCCCCCCTGAGCAGAGAGCCCGATGTGGGCCTCAATCCCAGGACCCTGAGATCATGACCCGAGCGGAAGGCAGAGGCTTAGCCCACTTAGCCCACCCAGGGGCCCCTGAGCATGCGACTCTTGATCTCAGGGTTGTGAGCTCAATCCCCACATTTGGTGCAGAGATTACTTAAAAAAATAAAATCTTTAAAAAAAAAAGAAGTTAGGGAATTCTAAGTACTAAATATTATTAAATATAACATCAAATTCATTAACTCAATCAAGTTAAGATTGAGAAAATTAGAAAGAAAATTAGAAAACATAGTAGTGCACAAAATGATTAATAGCTTCCATTTATTGAGCCCCTTCTATGTGTCAGATAGTATAAAAGCTGTTTTACTCATGTTATTTGATTAATATTCACAAAACCCTGTGAGGTTACAGACATTTCACAAATTAGAATCTGAGTTAACTAAATTGAATCTGGAAATAGAGGTTTTTGTTTCTAATCTATCAATTAATGAGTGACATTACGGAAGTCACTTAACTAAGTAATTCCATAGATTCTTCATAACGGGGTGTGGGAGGCCACATTAACATTTATATTGCACTAAGTGTTTACCACAGTGAAAAGTTAGAAACGATGTATATGTCCATAAGTAAATTATGGAATAGTCATATGATAGAATATTTTGTATTAAAAAAACAATACTTTTTGAAATCTTTTTAATGACATGATATAGTGGATTTCTGATGTTTTGAGCCACATGGCATCATTCCCTCTTCCTAAGGGCAGCCTGATCTTTACCTCTTCCCACTGTGTACAATTTTGGCAGGATGGTAAATTGAGGCGCCCACCCTCCACCACGCTAGCTGAAGAGTCCTGGAAGGTTCCTTTTGAGAGACCCTTTCCCCACCCGTTACAGTCAAGGACTGGGCACATAACCTTGTGCACAGCTAATAGTTAGCTAGAAAGTTTATTAAGATGAGATTAAAAAAAAAAAAGATGAGATTTTAATTATCTTTAAAGTCATTCTAATGATATTTAAAACTTGAGCAGAATGCTGTAGAGCGACAAAATCCACTGATTCCATTAGTGGTGCCCAACACTCTCCAGTGGAGCATGTTGGTCCCTCCCCATTGATCCTGGGAGCTCCCAAAGAGCCTGCCAATAAACTTTCTTTTTGTTAAATTACCCAGTCTGTTTATCCAGCTTGCAAGCAGAGAGCCCTAATTGATACCCATGGGGGAAATGCTTTATATTCAGAAACAAACACACCAAAACACCAGGATATGAAACTCTATAATCCCAGTTATATAAGCAAAGAACTTATTTGTAAATGCTTACTTGTATATAAACACAGAGAAAACACAATGAGGAAGACACAACCAATTATGACAAACACCGATTCTGATAAAATTTAACCCAAACTTCTTTGCATAGTATGAGATTCCCCAACTACATAGGCTTCTACTCATCTCTCATCTTTTATACCAGCTTTGTCAGAACTAACTTGAAGTTCCCCACATGCTGATTTACATATGAGGACTTTTGGCCATGCTTTCTGTTGTGTATAAAAGTCTCTTATTACCCTCCTGTTTCATTTTGCCTAGTAAACTCCTACTCTAAACATAAATTATGCAATTTAAAAAAAAATTTCAAATTAACTATAGGGAGAAAAGAAATCCCCTGGTTAATTATCAGCATTACAATTCCAAAGTTAGTTTCACTGACTTTTAAACCCCACTTAGGCAATTCTCACCAATTTCATTTTCCACATTGTAGATTAATAAAATTTCTTTTAATTACAAATGTACATTTCTACAAATAAAATCTACCTTTCAAAGCTAATCTAATGAGAACCCAAAATATAAAATTATAAACCTAATTACACTCAAAATTTTGAGAAATGTTTATGAATGAGGCCATTAACTCTATCATATAATAGTCACCCATTAGAGCTACAGCATTCTCCTGAAATAATACAATTCTAATTTTCAAATACTCAAAATTATCTGCAGTTACCCCAAGATGTGCCACAGAACACTCAAAATCACTATTTATTTTAATTTTTAAATGTGTGTGTGTATGTGTATAACACCACACTTGATGTGAAAATGTAGAACTTGGAAGCAAATAAGCAAATATGAAACATGTCAACTCAAAAAGGTTGTATCAACAACCTGATCCAACAATCCTTTGGGGCGAAGCAACGACTCTAGGCAGCCTTGCTTGGAGTTTATATGGAAATCACACAGCTATTGAGAGGCAAAGACAGGATTCTGACCCAGGCTGCCTGGCTCAAATCAGGCACTCAGGCACTCAAGTACTCTTACCACTATGCTAAGCCAACTCTCCTTGATCATCTCAAAGCTTTGGTTGAACACTATGCTCAGGACAATACTATACCATTAAAAGCAATGCCATTTTTCTTACCAACTGTAGCGACATTTTTGTGGTGAAATTTTTTTTCCTTTGATAGTAACCAGAAGAAACGGCCTATGTTACATGGTTTAACTTTAACATAAAGGTTTGCGAAAAAAAGTTTGAGAACATTCTTCAGCATAACAGTTCAAAAAAAATAATAATAATAACAAAAACCCAATGCAACTTCTCAGATATGTGCTAGGAACATTACTGCCCTGAAGGGAAGCAAGAGGAAAAAAAATTCTTAAAAAGCACATCTATTAGATAATCTAACACAGCTTATAGAAGAAAGAAAAATCATAGTAAATTCAGGGTGCATAATTTCAAACATAACTTTAACAAGAGAAAAATAGGCCACAAGGAGAGAAAAAATATAGAAATGTCTTTGTAGGTCACATGGAGATATATCACCTCTACCCGCACTCTCTATAGTAAGGCTCAGAAAACTATGGCCAAAGAGCCAAATCCAATCCATTGTATGGTTTTGTAAATAGGTTTTTACTGGAATTCAGCTCCACTCATTCATTTACATATTGTCAATGGCGCCTGTCACACTATCATGGCGGTGCTCAGTAGCTGCACCAGAGACTGTACACAAAATCTAAAATATTTATCATCTACCTTCTTAAAAAAAAGTGTGCCAATGCTTTTCTTTTATAGCACTTAACACAATGTAAAATTATTTTTTGTTTACTCAGTTATTATCTGACTCCCCCATTGGAATGCACTCTTCATGAATAAAAAGACTTTGTTCTCCAATATATTTCTAGCACCTAGAACATTACATGGCACATAGAAAGCACTCTGTACAGGTGCTGAATGAATGGCATTTATTGATAGAAGGAAAGGAAAACAAACACTTTCCATCTTCCCATTCTTCCTTAGAGGCACTTCAACTATTCACTCTACCATCTACCAAAATGTGTCTTGTCAATTAACCACTGGATTTACCACATTGAGAAACAAGTTAATAAATCCAATGGCTAATTCTGACTCCTTATCTTATTTGACCCAGTTGATCTTTACCCTTCTCCATGTGACTTTCAGAATAAATTCTCTTAATTTTCCTCCTACCTAGCAGGCCCTTCCTTAGTCTCCTTTGCAGGTGCTATCTCACTTCTGAAATCTCTTTTAATGTTGGCATACTCACTCAGTTTTTCAGACTTTTCTCTCAGTCCACTTATCTAGTGCCACGAATACTCTTAGGCATTTCAAACTGAACTAGTCCAAAACCAATCTTTCTCCCCAGACCTGCTCAGTTATAGCCTTCGTTATCTCAGTAATGTAAATGCTTCCACTTGCTCAAGCCAAAAACTCTTGGGGAGTCAACCAACCCTCAATCTATTATATCTCATATCCAATCCACCATCAAACCCCGGTGACTCTATCGTATAAATATATTCCAGGTTAATGATCACTTCTAACCACCTCTACTGCTACTATCCTAGTCCAAGCCACCATCATCTCTGGCCTGAGATGACATAAAAGCCCCCTGGCAATTTCCCTGATTCCACTTTTACTCTCTTACAGTTTATTTTCATCAGAGCAGCCAGGGTGATCATGTTTAAAATGTAAATCAGGGGGCGCCTAGGTGGCTCAGTTGTTGGGCATCTGCCTTTGGCTCAGGTCATGATCCCAGGGTCCTGGGATCCAGTTCCACATGGGGCTCCCTGCTCGGCGGGAGGCCTGCTTCTCCCTCTCCCACTCCCCCTGCCTGTGTTCCCTCTATCGCTGTCAGGTAAATAAATAAAATCTTTAAAAAAATAAATAAAATAAAATACAATAAAATGTATATCAGCAAGTTGCTGTATGCTCAAAACCTCCAAAAGCTAGCTAGCTCTCATTCCTACTCAGAGTTAAAGTCTCTTATAGTGTGGTCCCCTGAAGCCTTTAGGGTTCCATGACCATCCTAGAACATATCAAGCAAGCTTCCATTTCAGCGCCATTGTACTGGCTGAAAGGCTGTTCTGGTTTAATTAAATGAACCAAGACTCCTGAATCAAGCACTTCCATGAAGTATCGTGTCAACTAACTCTAAAAACAAGTCTGTGAAGTATGTTTTGACACCCGTGCTTTATAGATTAGGAAAGTGAAGTTTACGGGTCGCCTATCTAACAAATGATAGAGTTGGGGATCATCCCTGATTAATGTGCACAGAAGAAGAGCTCTCAGTGAAGTTTTGCTGGCTAAAAGGAGAGGACTCTGATATTCCTCTGAAGTCACAGTGATGCCAACTGCTAAAGGTGCATCTTGACAGCTGGAGAAGGATATGAGAAAGGGCAGTCAGAGAGTTAAGAGGACATCCAGAGGAAGTTACCCAAGCCAAGAGTGGAAAGTGTCAAGGAAAAGGGAGAGGTGTCAAATGGAACTGAGACATCCATAAACCGAAGACTCACGCATACACCTCACAGTAAACCACACCTGTGGTAGACGGCAACTCTCATCTTGATTTAAAAAAAAAAACAAAAAAACAAACCTGTCTTCTGGCGATATTGGCCAGAGATATCCTAAGTACTGCCACTCCTCCGCAGCAAGAGTATGAAAATAAGCTATAGGTAAGGGCGTGACTAAGAACACAGCTTCACACCTACGTTTTCCTCCAGTCCAGTGAAACAAAGTCTGTATGTGTGGTGGCCTTTAAGGGAGGTGATCGGTCTTTAAATTTCAGAAGGCAAAGAAAACAGCAATTATTTTCTTCCAGGCTCTCTGTGGGTATGAGGGATCATCGCTGTCTATATCCCAGATATTTCCTAAGAGACCGAAACAGCCAGGGGCGAAGGGTGTGCGGGCCCTCACCCCAAACTGTTCCAGCATCTTCTGGCCTATGTCTCTTTCCTCTGTCCCACACTCACGACTGCAGATACCAATCCACCCTCTCCCTCTCATCCCCATCCCCCAGCCATATCCCGGGACTGGCCCCACAGAAGCCCCACACCCCGCACTGGCCCTGGCGTGAAGACCCCGCCTCACCACGGCTCCGGCCATAGCGTGGACCAGGCTTTCGTAGGACAGCGCGGAGGCCATTGCTGCGGCTCCCCACAGACCTAGCAACACTTTTCTCTCAGGAGCCGCAACTAGTGAAGAGGAAAGAAGCGCCAGAGCCCGGGGCGTGAGCGTCACAGGCCCCACCTTCTCAGGTCCGCCTCCTCGAGAACAACCACTTCCGGGTCGTGAGGCGCCCGGCGTCCCACGCAGAGGCCTCAGGAACAGGAAGAGGGGAAAGGCGGGCCTGGGTAAGTCCCTGGACTCTGATTGGCCTTCGGGGCATGCGTGGGCGGGGCACAGAAGCGCTCCCCAGTCACGTCGAACAACCTGACGGAAAGCCCGTAGCCACCCCTTGGATCTGACCCTAGTACTCTCGAGTTTGGGGGCCTGGGGTTGTGCTTCAAAATCGGGACATAGAAAGGCCTAGATGGCCACCTTCCCTCCATAAGACAGGCTGGTAACTGGCAAGATGGGGACTCAGATCTTCCTATTTTTTTGCGAGTTAACTCTTACTTTCTCTGAAGTGTCCTTAAAGTCACATTTTGGGGCGCCTGGGTGGTTCAGTCGTTAAGCGTCTGCGTTCAGCTTAGGTCATGATCTTAAGATCCTGGGATCCAGCCCCCAGTCGGACTCCCTGCTCAGCGGGGAGCCTGCTTCTCTCTCACACTCTGCCCCTCCACTCTGCCTGTGCTCTCACTCTATCCCAAATCAGTAAAATCTTAAATAATAAAGTCACATTTTATCCCAAGGAAATGTTGATTGGGCAAGGTTCTCCACCCTTGCTTGAAACCCCAACCTCCGCCCCCGTGTGGTAAGAGGAGAAAATGGAGCTTGAGATCAAAGTGATCAGATGCAGGTGGATTATACTCGTTCGCAATTAAGAAACTCACTAAAAAAAACCTCATTTAACCCCTTTGTTTTTTTCTTTTTTTTTTTTTTTTTTTCAGGTTTGCTTATTTTTTTGAGAGAGCCCAAGCGGGAGGTGCAGACAAAGACGGAGAATCTCAAGCCTCTGTGTTGAGCGCAGAGCCCTATCAGGGCGGGGGGGCTCTATCTCACCACCCTATACTAAGACTTGGCCGCCCAGGTTTTCTTTAAGTGACAGTGTTAATACAACTCCACAGCTGTAAAGATTACAAAAGCTAATGTACGTAGACGTATTTTATGTTAAAAAAAAAATCTTCACATGTTCTGAAGCAAAGAACCAAACTACAAAGAACTGGAGAAACCACTTTCAACCTCTAACCTAGGTCATACTGTGAAACACAAGGTCTCAGGACTCCAACTTCACGCTATTGCAGTGCCATTGCCATGTCTCCTCCAGTTTCAGTACCATCTGAGTTGCCCCTTCTAATACCCCTGGTGATAATTCCTGAGTGCTTAGTACATGCCGGGCTCCACGCTTTATTATGCCTATTACCATATTTACCGCTCAGCAGAGGCCCCTAACAATGTTTACACCATCTTTTTTTTTTTTTAAAAGATTTTATTTATTTGACAGAGAGAGATCACAAATAGGCAGAGAGAGAGAGAGGGAAGCAGGCTCCCTGCTGAGCAGAGAGCCCGATGCGGGGCTTGATCCCAGGACCCTGAGATCATGACCTGAGCCGAAGGCAGAGGCTCTAACCCACTGAGCCACCCAGGCGCCCCCCATTTTTTTTTCCCCACAAAATTTTCATAAAGTATTTTAATTGCCACTGGTTAAGATCTTTTCACTTAACTCCCCTTCATTTAGAGTGGTGCTACAGTGACCACAAGTTAAGTGAAAGGTGAGTTGGGGACACGAGTAGATTTAGTGGTATCTATTTATATGTACGGTTGTTACTGCTAGACCTGTTGTAGAAATGGCTTCCAGGAATACTCTCAACACTCCCTAGGATCATGACAGAAAAGCGCAGGTCCAAACATCAAATGAAAATAGTTTGCTGGCACTAAAACAGAGAAAATTAAGCAAAATTTAAGAAGACTCAGTTTTGTTTTCGTTTTTCTTTTAAAGCGAGAGAGATCACAGAGGGAGAGGGAGAAGCAGACTTGGTGCTGAGCAAAGAGCCTGATTTGGGGTTGATCCCAGGACCCTGAGATCATGACCTGAGCCAAAGGCACACGCTTAACCGACTGAGCCACCCAGGTGCCCCCAGTTTTTTTTTTTTTTTTTTTTGTAAGATTTTGAGAGAGATTATGAGCAGGGGGAGGGACAGAAGGACAAGCAGACTCCCCACTCAGCAGGGAGGCCCGCACAGGGTTCATCCCAGGACCCTAAGATCATGACCTGACTTGAAGTCACACGCTTATTGGACTGAGCCACCGAGGGTGCCCCAGAAGACTCAGTTCTCATTGACTCATCAAATTGGAAGCTCTCTCCTGTCAAGAATATACTGGACTATGTAGCATACACATTTACAAACATTTTATGAACTTTTCTTTATATGTTATTAATTGAACATACAGAACTGATCAGAATTCCCACTCGTAGGGCACAAAACCAGAGCAGGTAACATATCCATGTATTCTGCATCCCAGCAATCACAAGTATTTTGATCAAGATAGCATTTCCTACTGAAAACACTACAAAATCATGAGAACACAGCAAAAAATGTAGCAGAGGCACCCGGGTGGCTCAGTACATTAAGTGTCGGGCTCTTCATTTTGGCTCAGTTCATGATCTCAGTCATGAGACAGCCCCACATCTGGCTCTGCGCTGAGCATGGAGCCTGCTTAAGATTCTCCCCACCTCGGCTCCACAAACCCCTGCTTCTGTGCATTCTCGCTCTTAAAAAAAACCCAACTGTATACCACATATTAAAATGATCTCTATAGGGACGCCTAGGTGGCTCAGTCAGCTAAGCATCTGCCTTCTGCTCAGGTCATGATTCCAGGGTCCTGGGATTGAGCACATCAGGCTCCTTGTTTGGCAGGGAGCCTGCTTCTCCCTCCGCCTGCTGGTCCCCCTGCTTGTGTGCTCTGACAAGTTTTTTTTTTTTTTTTTTAATTTTAAAAGATTTTATCTGTCAGAGAGCAAGCGCACAAGCAGGGGGAGTGGCAGAGCATAAGCAGACTCCTTGCTGAGCAAGGAGACTGATGAGGGACTTGATCCCAGGACCCTGGGGTCATGATCTGAGCTGAAGGCAGACGCTTAACCAACTGAGCCACCCAGCTGTCCCATAAACAGAATCTTTAAGAAAAAATAAAAACTATAATTGTGATTGAGAGATTGCCAATTTTTTAAAAATTGCAGTTTTTGCTTCCTTTGTTCTATTCACTATTACATCTTAGTATTCATAAATACGTATCTTCTTTAAAGAGAGCTCCCTGAATTACAGAGGCATCAAGTCCCCCACTCTACAAATAGTATATAAAAAAACTATGTTCTTTTACATCCATGCCATCGAACACACAGTGAGCTAAAGGAATCTATCCAGGACTTGACACTTCATGTATGGTGCTTCTACACTGGCAGATTTATGGTCAGGTTACTTCCACTGCAACCTGACATCCTAGTGATCTGGGGAATGAACTACTTAAAGATCTCTTAATTATATACCAGATAACCTAGATTTTCAGAGCCTCATACATGTATTTTACACTAGCTCTACTTACCTCCTGCTACTCTGGCTTTTCCTAATACTTACAATTTTTTAACGTTAGGATTCTATCAAAAAAGAATGTCAAAATCCTTATAGACAACTTCATGGAAAATTGTGAATTTATATTCCTACCGGCACTACCCAAAAGGTCTCACTGAATTGCCAAGATACTTAAAACCACCAATTTGACATGCCGTAGTTTAAATTTACTCTATCAAAAGTTTAACAGCTATTTAAGTATTTGCTGCCTCTTTACTTCAGGGTATTTTCCTCCCCAAACTATGCACTCTTAATAGGTATTCGATAGGTTGTAAATACTGAACTTTAAAATTATTGCACCATAACCTTTAAAACTAGTTCTTTCTTGTCCCCATTATTGGGCCTGTCACAAGTGCTCTAAGCACTTCAATTCCCTATTAGTAGAAATCTGTTGAGTGTGATCAGTATAACCAACGATGTGTGATATTCCTTAATCAATCCTCTTCAAATGTATTTTGTTCCCAATTTCTTGAAGTCATGAACAATTTTGCATGAAGCAACCTTGTACAGAGAGGGCAGCGGAGCATAGAAGAGGAAGGCCTTTGAAGAACAAGCCTAGCGAGAACACAAGCTCTACAAATAATCAGAGGTGTTAACCTGGGCAATTAACTTAAGGGCTTCAGTTTCCTCATCTATATAAAATGGGAATAAGAGCACTTACCGTTATGGTCATTATCAGAATGGAGTCAATGCTTTCAAACTGATTACAGAGTACTTGGCACAGGGTAAGTACTACTTTACCTAAGTGGCTACTTGGGTGCATTAATGTTAGGTATTAATCTGTTTCTCCCTTATCCCATTAAGCCAGTATTTCCTAAAATGGCAGCCTGCCGGTTGTTACCCCAGGTTTTTTCTCCCTTTTGTAATTTTTTATTGGGCACATGACCATACAGCAGTAGACTATTATTTTCTAGCTTTCCTTGCAGGTAAATATGGTCTTGAGTAAAAAACAAGCAAAAAAAAAAAAAAAAAAAAGAGAAATGGGATATGAGACGTAATAAAATGTTCTATGTGTATCAGCATCAGTATCTCAGTATGTGTTTCCCTGGTGCCCTCTCCTGTTTCCTCAGGCTAGAAGATGAGCGTGAGGGCAAGCACTTTTGGACTCAGAAATGGAAGCTACCTTCTGACTATGGCAGAATGGCTTACCTCGGGACTGCTACCTGAAAGAAAAGTAAAGCTCTGTTTTAACATCTAACTATGCTTAGAAGTCACTGTTAACAGTACTTTATAAACTGAAGCCTACTATGTCCAGCAAATAACTTGAGTGCTAAAGACCTAAAAGAAACAGAACATGTGCTGGGGGGAAAAAAAAAGTGGGGGAGGTCAATATCCAGTTTGAAACCATACTTTATTTTTAATGAAGCTAGAAATCCAATAACTATGTATTTTTAAGCAGAAAAAAACTCCTTTACTTTTCCTTCTTATATCATTGTTAGCACAGAAAACACACTTCTGGTTTAGAAATGACACTGAGATTCTATGAAAATGAATGTACTTTGTATTTGTGGAACTTAAGAGCACAGGACACATTTTCAGAAGACCAATTTTACTTTTACCCACTTATGGTAATATTTGCAATGTTAGAATGTACTTAATATATAATTAAGTAAAAAGTAAATCAAATAAGGAACCCAAAAGGAACTGGTCTTCTTGAGTTATTCACAGCACACATTAGAAAATTTGAGAGAGAACACATTAACAACAAAAAAAAACACTGGCAAGCTCAAACGCAAGTTTATATGCTGAGTATTTTTAAAGGGTTTAAAAAGCATACTCAGTTAGCATACAGCTTTTTCTCACTTATATAACAGATGCATTTCTATCTGCTTGTGTACAGCAAAGGGTTAGAACCTGAATCAACTTACTTATGACTTCAGAAATGTGCTATTTCAGAAATTATTCCATGGAATTTTCTTCACTGCTCCTACCACTGATTCTTCAAATAAGCAAAAGTACAGAGGGTCTCATCCCTTGAAAATGTTTTTAAACACCAGCATTTTAAATTGAAAGACAGATAGAAATCTAGCAGTTCCTAGTACAGTGCCTAGACTTAGTCTTAATTAATGTTAAGATTTGAATGTACAACAGACAATCTATCATTTCTTTATCCTTGGAGGAGAGGGAGGGAGAATAAGGAGAGGTGGGGGATATGGTGCAGTATTTAAGAGCTGAATAAGAACACAATGACTCATAGTGCCATCAACCCCACAATGAAGAACCATGGATCTCATCAATTTTATAATTCATATTGGATCAAGAAGTTTGGTTCCCCTCTATGTATATCAATGAATTCAAACCTCATACTCTCCAAACTACAAAGATAAATAATGTCAGATAAACTCCCAACTGCAACAGGTATTTCCTCAGAAGACTGAACATCAAAGGGAATCCCTCCTTCCAACATCTTTTGATATGGTAAGATTTCACCAAAGTGGAAACCTAACATTTAAATATGAAATCGCTTGGCCAAGTAAAACTACAACTGTTATGGGTATTACCTTACATAATCACTATATGTATTACATATTAAACCCAGCATTACATATACTTGCACAATTATGCTGTGAATGATAATAGTGATGATGCCAGTGAAAAAGGACTATCTTTAGCCCAAAGAGTATGGGGGAGGGGGAGCAGGGGGAGGCAAAAACAAGCAGAAAGCACACAAAGAGATGGGTATTTTCTGACCAGGAAAGGTCACTCTAAACACAGAGGAAAAAAAAAAAAAAAAGTATTCCCTTATTTCCCCTATGTGGAAATAATGCAAAACATTTACTTTCTATATCAGACAAGAACACAGCTAAGTAATCCAATTCTACTGCAGCATTATAAAAATCATCCCTTCACCACAGTGTAAAATTTAAATGCATCTGCACGAGGGTGCACACTATATAAAAGGAATAAGGTTGCTGCTGCCCTGCCAAGGACTTCCGGTTCCTACCCAGGTCTGACTACAATACTGGTGGTCCCAACGGTTCTATCAAAATAAATTGTGTTTAAAAAATAAAGCATTTAAAAAGACAAGTCAAAATGCCTCAGAAACCGTATCTCCAACTCAAACTTCATCTATTTAAATGTATTATTTGCCTCCCACTAATAAACCTTTATTTCACTCCAACTGAGCAATAAATCTTCCACACTGAAGTATCTTCCTTGCCCAATTAATCCAAAGAAAAAAAAACTGAAATGATTAGTAAAGAAAAATG